>OX276439.1:10690000-11099480 GCA_946251915.1 Abrostola triplasia
AATAGAATTCTAAAGTTTTTAGGAGAATTACGAAATCATGTTCTCCAAATTGACAAATCAAGGGAAACAGCTAGTAATTTATAAAAAGCTAATACGTATGTCATGATAGATTAATATAATCTCATCCTACAGATTAGCTACTCCATAAAATCGTAAACAGATGCTAATTCTTCTAAACAGCGGAGATTAATCCAAACATACGAATATCTCCGTTGATCTAAATATTAAAGGCAGCAGTCCTCCGCAAGACATGTTTAATATAGCGCGATTCTGTGAAGTTTTATTTTTTAATCGGCTACGACATGGTTCGTCGACAGCCAACGTTATGTCGGCCGCTGAAAAATGGCTTTACAGGAATTTTTGACGGCGTCGCGGAGTTTATATGCCTTGACGTTTGTAGGACGGTGTGGAGTGCAAGCTATGCGGTACATTATCTGTTTGTAGACGTTCGGGAGAATTTGTTAAATTCTTTGTTGTATCATAGATGTGATGTATGGGGATTTTGTTCATCCGAAATGTAGTTTGTCTTCGGCAGATTAGGTATTATTTGTTTGACACGTAGTAGGTCATTGTGCTTCTAGCTATGTGTTAAAAATGTAGGTTCAATAACATTTTAACAAAGCTTTTTCAGTAGATTTTTTTAAATATTTTAGAAATGTGAATGAACAATGTGTGGTTAAAAAGTATACGTATTAATATTTATATGATACATGGGAAGGTCTTAGAGTTTGGTATCTGTTTCTCAGAGAATTCTCAGTAACAGTCCTGAGTTGCGCTCACCTTCGACACGAGAATAATAATTATGTGGGTTTGAAATACGGATTCCACGTTTGTTACTCCTTCGTGGAACATCTATAATAGGTATATTAGATCAAAGGAAAATGAGCAAAAGGCTACATTGGCTATAGAGCAGGCCTAGTTTTATGCCAAGTAGCTTATTATGTTGTTTTCTTTTTGTCTCTGAAGGATTATCCCATTGAGGACATTTTAAGGATGCTAAATACATCAAAAACGTTATCTGAACTACATCGTTATTTCTTATTCGTTATTATCTGTAAAACTTTCTATGTTAACTATCTGATATTTACAATTGTGAGCTACCATTCCTTTATAGTACATCTTTTTTTGTTCTATCATGAACTGATAATTGCCAATTATTAAAGTAAACGTTTACAGTTAGGTATACATCCACGACTTACAGAAGTAAACGTGAAGTTCTAATAGTTTTCAAAAACGCGAGTCAACTGACCTTTTTGACAATATTTGTATCGAATAACATATCATAGAACATTTTCTGCTCACAGAAGAAGAAGTGTGCCGAAATTTTGCTTCACCATTCTTAGCAAATCTCATGGCATCTAATAGCATCGCTATCGCATCGCCCGCGCTACGCCACCCACTTAACAGCGGTATATTTTCAATCAGTATTTGACAGTTCGATCCCGAACCAACAGTTTTCCGTGTATCCGTTATTTTTCCGCGTAACGTAAATCGAACCGGTTCTAATGAAGTCGCCTGAATGTTTCATGAGACTTCTTTTTACTTCGTTTTTAGCCCGAGGACAGATTAGTTGGCTGATGTCAGGTTGTCTGCTTCTAATTAATTGATGTTTATTTCTTTAGTTTTAAGCTTTTTCGCTTCAGACCGTGTTTTACTGAGAACTTGTGACGCGATTTCATAATACTTTGTGTTTTTATGGAGAGCTTTTGTTTTATTATGTATCGTATGATTATATGAATAGTATCTAATAGTTTGGTATGTTATATGTATATTGTTGCGAGAAATGAATAGATTTTTTGTTAATTTCGATTTATGTTGTGAACTGGTGTCAAAAAATCAAACTTAGCTTATATTAATTATAATTAATAGGTTACCAAATACTTTATAAAGTACTTATCTATTAATTTAAAGGATTATATTGTTATCAATAATATACTTGTTATATAGTAGATACAGGATTTAGTCAGGGCCTTTCTATTCCTAAAATTGCTAAAATAGTCCCCCTTACTTATAAAAATTGATGAACGATTGATTAAATTATACCTGTCACTGTCTTGCATGTCAAAGAATAGAGATGACAATGGACTTAAGTAGCTATCTTAAAACACATATTAGCAATGTTTATAAGTAAGGAGGTATTAAAAAAGGTTAAAGGTTGTATTAAATTAATATCTCCATTCTATTAAAAATAAAGCTCCGCACTTCCTACTGTATTGTAAACACACCCTAACAATGACGTAACACTGGCCATTTCAGAGGTCGAGTTACAAAGTTTATGGAATGATTTATTACTCGAATATCAACTTTAATTTGTTAATAATACCGTTTAAATTGCTTTGATGACGTTCAAACGACCGCCGCAACTTTCATGTTGAATGATATTTAAAAATCTGTTTATGAATTAATATTGGGAAGTGTCCAACTGATTCACTTAATGGATGTATTATTGTGATGCTTGGAGGAGTTTAGCGGTTGTTTATGTATTTAATGGTTATTTATTTAACTTTAGGGTGGTGAAGAGATAAGAACGGTTTATATTGGAAGTGATTTACTTGTACTTACAAATAATTCACTTATGTTTATGTCTTGCAAAGATGGAAGCGAAGATCGGAGATTTACTTATTCACATATTACACGCCATGTTTTTTTAGACAGTAACTCATACGTAGTGACTATCTCGAAAAATATGGTAATTTCCTAGGAATTGCAATCATATTGTAAAAATTAAGTAATAATTATATCAATTAGTCAGTGACGCCTTAAAAATATGTAATTAACAAATTACGCTAAGTCTTGAGAGAAATAGATTACTTGAATTAGAACCCAAAATCTTGTCACATCGATACAGTAATCCACACCACACAAAAATAATCGTAACGTTATTAATTCCAAACATCCCTGTACCTCACACTCAACAATCAACCGTGCTATCGCCTCGCTACAAATCTCAACACCCAATTCATAATATGAAAAGCCTACGTCATTAGAAGAGCCCCTAAATTGTAGGGGTCCCGCGGGGTGATGGGGAGATAACGCACGTACGCATCACTAGCACATCTCAGTGATGCTGTTGGAACTAATTGTTGCTTTTGAAGATCGATAGGTACTTATTCTTGTAGCTTTTATTATGGCAATGTTCTCGGTTTTGTTTTTAATACTCTATTTTTAATATTTTATTGGTTAGTAGTTAGGTACCTATGTATTATATTTCTAACCGATTTGAAAAAGAAGTATATTTTAAACTAGTTGCACCCCGCGGTGCTACCTACATAACCTAGCCTATGTGTTAATCCAGGGTGTCAGCTACCTCCATATAAAATTTCATCAAAATCGGTCTAGCCGTTTGAGCGTGAAGAGGTAACAAACACATTCACAAACTTTCGCCTTTATAATATTAGTGTGATTTCAAGTTTTTTACTCATCTATGTTCTGTAAGCTATGTAGAATGCCGTATTAAAATTTTGCTCATCATTTTAAGCCAGTATTAAATATAGGTAATATGTGAATGTAATTCTTCAGCCTGAGTCTTGCCTCATCGCGACTAAATCACTGAACAGTGTAATTCAATTTGATTTGGAGTTGTAGGTACCCCACTTTTCCAGAGAAGTAGCGGTGAAAATATAATAGCTACACAATATGACCTAATTGGTGCAGTGGCTAAGCAATTGGACTGCAGCACCAAGGGTTGTGGGTTCGATACCAGCTTAGGACAAAAAAATGTGTGATCCACAGTTATTAGTTCCGTGTTTGTGTATATGATATTTCATGTACGTGAAACGCGCCCACGATACAGGAGAAAATCCTAGTGTGGGGCGACGTTTAAAAAAGAAGAAAATTAAAATGGCTTTAATAAATGTATTACGGACATCATAATCAACGTGCCAATCTCACTCTACCAACACACGTACCAATTAAAGTTCCTCAAGTTCGCACATCTGACATAATTAACAATAACAAACTTCATAATGTCGCCCTCGCTACAAAAATTCCAGACAGCCCCCTATCAGCCCACCCCGCGTCGGGCATAGCGCGCATCGCACGCCTCGCTCGCACACATATTTTGGATGCGGTATTTTATGACGTAGACTAATAGAGCGAGATGAAGGGTTAATTTGATAACCTAATTCATTACTATAGAATATGTTTGTAGGTCTTTAAGAGAGACATTGAACATTGTTTGTTACGCTATTTCTTCTTAGAGGTTGTCAGAAAATGACGACGTCATCGAGTTTGTTTGTATATTTAAATTTATTAAAAATAGTATTATCTGACATGTAAAGGTGTTTGTCTTATCTGACGTGTGAACCTATTAACATAAATTAATCTTTTATTAAATTATTTAGGTAGAAAGAAATAAAAGATGGAATGTTCATCATGATTCTTCACACGTAAACCGGGAATGAATAGAATATATATTATTATACAGACTCCGTGCTTACTGAGAACTGAATAAAAAAAACCCAAGAGTACTTTGCCCGAACCGGGATTAGAACCCAGCACGTCATGCTCAGAAGTTAAGCTTAACGATCACTAGACCAACGAGGCAGTCGCGTCGTGTATGTCCTAAGGCACTAATCAGCAACTTGACTCTATAACCAGGTATAGACCAATTAAACAATGTAATTCCATAAGCTAGCTACATGATAATGTGTTATGTCGAGCGACCGCAGCGTGTGATTGACTTGCGGTCACCTTTGTACATGCCGATTGTTATGTACTGCCCACGATACATAGGTCGATGTGTGTGGAATGTCAGTATCTAGGGACCAACAGGGAACTGTAACCAGTGGCTTGTCAATAACGATATACCATAGGCATGATTCGTTAACTGTTGGTCATATATTAAATAAATATATTTTTATTTAAACAATTAAGTTCAGTTTGGCAGTAATTTAAGAAATCAGCAGGTAAATAATTATTCCTAAAAGTTTCACAACAAAAACACACTTTCAAAAACGTTTTAGTTCCATCGTACAAATATGATTTACTCACTTTTATAGTATATCGATAAAAATCACATGACATAAAAAACACAGCCTTTCTAAAGTGCGCTTAAAACACCCAAATGAAGTTAACGACAAACGTGATCGAACAGTAAAAAACGCAAGCATAAAGTACAATTCCGTCGGTGACATTTTTGAGCCCCGTTTCAGCCCGTGCAGTGGTACAATTAAAAAGGGACTCGGCCCCTAATAGCCCCGCCGACGGACTGCACCGCGCAGATTAATGCACGGAAATTTTGTTTCGCTTTTGTTTTTACTAAATGCTCTTTTGTTGCTTCGTTTTGAATTGAGGTTATCTAAAATTAATTTGATTTCTGTAGCGTTATGCGACCTTATTCGATTAGCGGCAAATGTATTAAAAATTCAGTACTGATATTATGTCATTGTGGCGTTATAAGGGTGAGACCTTTTCAACAGCGAACGTCTTCTGGCTGATGATGATGACAATAATTATGTTTTTAACTCATGGAAACCGTTTTCAGGTGCTTACGAATAGTCCAGACTTTACAGAACTTGAGTACAACCCAGAAACCCTACGGTTACATAATGTTTATCACTATTTTCTCATTTCTCCTAGCAAGGCTTCAATCATGGTACATACATACATGCTTTAAAATACTTTGGACCTGCCACAGTAATATTAAGTTTAATAGGCACAGAAACGACGGCGAAGTGTCGTCGATATCAGAAAAAGCTAAATTAAGGTTTTAAATAGCAGTCCGGGAATTGGAATTGTGCTTGGTAAATGATAAATGGGCTTTGTATTTCTGGAATCAATTATGTTTGAAATGTGATGTGTTTCCTTTATTCGATGAATTTTTAAACCTTCTGCATTAAGATAGGTACGTACCGTCTATTTTTATATGCAAGTCAATATTTATAAGTAGGCATGCTGGCTGTGAATCTGAACTCTCTTCTAAGTTCTATAGTTTCTTACAATCAAGTATGGAGACTTAAAGCCACATCACGGTACAAATATTTTGGCACGGATTAAATAAATACAGACATGCCAATAATGCGTACTCGCATAGCTACACAGGCCAATTAAAGCCACTTAGAATATAATTGAATGCGGGTGTGAAGCAGGCAGGTACAGCGCGATCAATTAAGGCGCGTGTCCGGGCATTTTTATGCAAATATCTCCGCCGGTGGTCCGGCGCGGGCGCTCATCCGGGACTGCCGTCCGGGCTGCGGACAAAGAGTATGGCAGTGGAGACGTGACCAGTTTGACCACAGCATAGCTTGTGCCTAGGTAGAGAGTGATACATTTCTATGAAATGTTTGTGTAGAAGGTGATTTTAATTATTTTGCTTCCATGTTTTACTGTTTTTTAACTTTAATATGTCTAAAGTATAACCTATAGGCAATATAGATGAAAAACAAGTTATCTTTTAAAATAAATATGTTGTTTTAAATTTCAAAATGAATTAGTCATCTCATTCAAACAAAGTATGTTACAGGCGGAGGGTATAAGTATTTTACCCACTTTACTTAAGAGTACAACATCTGTATTTCTTATACATGATGCTCTGTGGTCTCCGCGTCCGGGATCGTGCACAGACCCTCGTCACTCGTTATAGAAACATCAATTAGATTATTATCTTCCACCTATATTAGGAAGCTCTCAAATAATTCGATTATCGATTTTATTGAAAACGTATCGATAAGCTTTTAGTACATCGTTTAAATCATCGATTAATTAACTGGCTAGTTTAGTTTCGATAAGGGTTTCTGTAATGAATAATGTATTAATATTGATACTATAACTATTTAATTAATTTAATTTAATGTGTAGTTGTTAAGCGGATGTACAATGTGTTTGTGTTTGAATGTGGTTTTGATACGGAAAATGTACATATTATGGAAACTGGTTGAGAGGTTTATAGTTTGTTTCATAACGACTGTTGCCCAATGCGGTGGGCAGAGTACCATAGTATATTCACATTTTTCATCTTTGGCAAAGTAAATACTCATTTTAAAGCGTAGTATTAACCTCCTCAGTATTCCCGAGTAGGCAGAGACACAGCTTTAAACTAGAATATGGATACTAACTGTAACAACTACAGGTACTCGTAGTAATAAAATATACCTAACAGGCGCATTGGCTAAGTGCTTATTCTTTGCATTAAGGACCGAACTTCCACTCACACACAAAAAAAAATGATGAGGGCAGTTATAATTGCTCCCGGATATGCAAAACATCCAATAAGTAATCTTAAATATATTATCTATGCCTACATCATTACAGTATCAAATTGCATATTGCAATATTATATACAATTATTGTGAGTTTTGTCATTTCTTTTACGCGGAATCTAACGCACACTTAATATTATAATTAATTTTGTGTCAGTATATCTTCATCTAAGCTTGTATCCTTGAACAAAACCAAGTCTATAAAAAAGAGGAATGTATTGACCACTCCAGTACCTACATCCTTTAAATACCATCACACATGATCGGCGGCCACTTAAGAGTAGCCGGGCCTTATCTACAGCATCTTATCTGCATAAGGCTGGTGCACACGAGCCTTCCCGATTAGGTTTAATTAGCACCTCGGAGATACCGCGAGTTATTTTAAGGCGCTCGATAAATGCGAGAATTGCGTCGCGTGGGCGGGTTGTTTTATTTTATGGTTTAATGAGAATTAATTGTAATGGTGATCCAAATCGACGATTTGTTCTATTAAACTGGTAGTTCTAATCATCATCTTTAGCTGTGAAGACGACCACTGTTGAACCAAGGCCTCCTCTTTAAGTAAAGGTGGGGGGGGAGGTGTGGCATAATATTTGGCGAGCGGCTTGGGGAGTGCAGTATTGGTGGTGAAGTTTCAGAAGACGCTGCTGCCTGCTGCTAATCTTCTGTATTTTCCCTTAGTCGCCCCCTTACAACAATCATGGGAGGGAAGGGAGTGGTCCATTATAGGTTGCATACCACTCGGCAGTACTTCTAATATCTGCCTGTAACAATCTTTCATATTATTTCAAATAAATAGGAATAAGTAGTTCTGTCATCTCGTTCAGAGAAATACAAAACATTGATCAATCTGATAGCTCAAGAGAGAGCCTGCAGCCATTTATAATATTTTCTTAGGTTAAGAATTGATTGTAAGAAATATAGTTGTAGACAGAGTGAAAACAGAATGTTCAATAACTAGGACAAGCACGATATAAAAGTAAAATGTTCAAACTAATTGTTATAACATATTTCGAATCATGACAGATGCAACAACTCATTAAATAAACAACTAAAAACTAAACGAATCAATCCTCAAAGAAAACAGTTCTCGTAAGACGCTTATTATAATATGATCACGAAGCTTTTATATTCTCTACCACGCCTAACTCATTACCAGCTAAATATGCCACGACCGAATGGCCAGCGTTAAACAAACATGTGTCATATGAATGTGACTCGCGCCTTTAATATTCCACCGATCATTGCACACTGACCCTAATTTCCTAGACAACTTTGTCCGTCATTGGATCAGTATAGAAACTCATTTGTTTCAAACTCATTTTTCCCAAGCCCCGCCCGTTTGAAAGTTTGCCAAATTGTTGGCTACGACCAATGGGAGGGCTCGTTGGTAAGCCCAGTTCTGCTGGCCAATGAGCGTCGAGCGCGAGCTGCGTTGGCGCACGTTTTCGTTTTGCAATTCAATGAGTTGTCTAATTGATGTTTTGTTTGGCATTGATTCGGGCCATTGATGATGTGGGACTTAATGAGTTGGTCATTTGTGGTTAGTGATGGCCGTTGAGAGGATGTGACGGTCATTTGTTAACTGGTCTTGTCCACCGGCGGGACCTGTTTCGGTGTCACGGAGAGTGGCATCAGATACTGAAGTATTTGTATCTATTTATGAATCAATTAGTCATTATAGTATTAGATGGTTTATGTTGAAACTAATCAGTTAAATATATATTAAATTTATCCCATGTTTTAAACATAGAATAAAAGTACAGAATAATGCATATCATGCGTTTTTAGTTGTGTATTTATTTAAAAAAGTATATTTACCCAGTGGATAATCTAACTCTTTAAAACATAATAATATCAGATTCCAGAGAGTGAACAATGTACTAAAATAATCGTGACTACCATATCCACAACATGAATACATAGTAAGTACCTACTTATAGTATGCGCCTCATAAAATTTATCAAAAGCATGTTAGTACAAAGTGGCATTTTATTTAATAGAGTTTAAATATAAATTGGTTGTGTGCCAAGCGGGTGCCACTCCGCAAGTTGGCGAGTCAGGCGGTGCCAAAAACTGCTCGGGGCATACACTTGCAGATATTGCGATAGAGAAGTGCTAACGACACGGATGTAGGGATAATGGATGCGGCAGTCTGTGCTGGGATTTGTTTGAGCGTAGTTGGAGGTTATTTATTATTTTGATCGTTATAATTAGGTATGCTTGTTAGGATTGTTCTTATATAGTTTGATTTTGATTCAACTCAATTTACATTTTTTAAATTGTAGCGTAGGAATCTTTTTTCAACAGCAGGAGCATAATTTTGTTTTGTTTTTCAGTAAAAGGTAAAATTGTCTGTATATAAACGTCTAGGTTTGCATTTCTGTTTTGATTTCAACAAATAATTAATCATACGGATCGGTGAATTGCAAAATAGTATTTCAGTGTATCCGTTATTACGTTATTACTCGGAAAAACATCTTAATACAATTTAAAATCTTCCTGAAGAAGAACATGAATTTATTTTGCCCCGAAAAAAATCATAATATTTTCTCAGCATCCAGGTCACAGGCATAAGCTAAATGTTTTTACGAATCTTTATCGCATTCCGTATGACAAATTATGATTCGTAGGTGCTATTAAAATAACTCATACATCAAGACAACATTATTTAATGACGGCTTGACTGGCTAAAAGCTTGGCACTGTGGACGCGTCTAAATGTGTCGTGAAGTAATAATTTAGTTTGATCTAGACCAGAAATAGGTGAGTTTCCATCACTGTCCATCATGGACGACGCTTGTCATGTATCTGAGTCGATGTCATTTGACAACCTTGATCTATATGATCTATATCTAGTATTAAGGAAACTAGAATTATTTACGAAGACAATATTTGTGAATACATTTTCATAGGAAATTTACCTATATTGATGTCTTTACCTACATGTAGAGTCATATTTTTCTATTGGATTATCTTTCTATATTAAAAATTATGTCACGTTTGTTTCTCATGACGTAGTTAGATACGGATTTATTCCCATTTGCTATGATCACGAGTTCTTGATATTTGTGACCTCTTTTTCTCATTTTGATATTGTTGCTTGGTCGTCAGCTCCGTACCAGGCATTACTCCGTTATACCTCCGAAATGTCCTGCATTATGAGTTCCTGGTAAGGGGCCTAAGGTCATATTTTCCAACTATACCATAAACACTCGCTTCAATGTTGTTTTCATAATCGTCTTGTACCTCTCTCCCTTGTTGGTTACCATAATTTACTGAAACAATTTCCTTGTTCTATAAACATAGTTCTAGGGATTATACCTGACACAAGCATCATCTACGAATAACATTGAATATTAAATCGCTTCCATTCGTCGCACATCCGTGTACCAAACCTCGGAGATTGCATCCGCACAGCATTTGTATCACAGTTCTCGAGAGGCCGACTTTGATGTCTGCTCAATCGGCTCGCAATCTTTACCAGTTGTATCTTCAACTAATAACTAAACACTCAGCTCGCTCGAGTACATTCAGGTTCCTGTCGGCAAGTGTGGGACTCGAAATAGTCAAATGTCTTACTTATGTATCATAGTGGAGCTTAGGAAATCATTCGATACATTGAAACTGTAGGTGAATATGACTGTACTTTATGTTAGTACGGTAGAAATGAATGATATCATTGAATCTGTATTTCTTGAAGAGTTGCAGATTGCTAGATGTCGTTATTTAAGTACGGATCAAACTTCCTTCCTTACTGGTGTAGATCTATAGGTATTATAAATAATAGCTTTCCGTGCACTGTGTCCGTGAAATGTAATCCTAACATGTCATGTTTTTATATAATGCCGACTGCAGTTTTGCACATTGTCATTACGTAGGACGGATAATCGAATTAAATGCGCAGCGTGTTAAACGTTTCAACAATGCGCGCGATCTTTACAAGTTAAGCATCAAATCGTTCAATTAGGCAATTATACTCCGTTTTAGAGTAATTGGTGTTACCTCAATTTTGGTGTTCACGAATTCTGGTTCGTTCTGTATTGTGAGGGCTTATGTTTGTTACATTATGATGTAAAAGTTATTATCATGAAGAATAAGAAAACTTTCCAATTAATAATCGCATTTAAATTGAGTGTTCAAGATAAGTCTTGCTTATCAACAACCTCAATAACCTAACCAATAGGGTCTTTTGATATAACTTCCAGTCGCGAGGGCCTTGAATCAGTTTTTATAAAACCTTTAATCTCTCAGTCAGTGCATGTTGTAAAATTCTTGTAATTAAATTGATAAGTGACTTATAAGTATCAAATGTACTTCGATGCAGCGGATTAGTAGAGATTATCTTAATCTAGCTCCAGACTCATCAGATTAAGATATAACTGATTGGTTTTATTACTTTGTGCGTCTTTTACTTCATAGTTTATAGTGGTTTTGCGGGTGACCGAACGCCTTCTTCTCTGATCCGGCATTTTTTTTTAACAGCGCCATACACAAGGAATTTGTCCTGTGTCGTCGGTGCGTTTCACCAACATGAAATATCACATACACAAACACCCAGTCTCGGGACAATCATCTGCGGATCGCACACATTTTTGTCTCATCGGGAATCAAACCCGAAACACTTAGCGCAGAAGTTCAATCACTTAGCCATTGCGCCAATTAGGTATTCGTCACTTAAAACAGGTTGTCTATTCAACAATTAACCGTCACATGGAATCTGGTGATCTGGGAGATTTTTAACTGTGTGTAAATCGATGTTACAGGCCGATAGGCAGTTTAAACTCTTACACCAGATTGTTTATCAACCATACGATAAGAAGAAGTAAAAACTTATAGTGCCTCATAGATTTGCTTTCAGATCTTTTTACCTAGCGCTTGAAGTACTTTTCAGACCATGTCTATAGCCGCCGTGATCGTTGAGACACAATAATATAGTCAATACCAATGATATTTCTACTATATAGCACATCACTGGTCAATACATTTACAATGGCCGTCGGCCGCTAGTGATGGAAGTCAATTGATCTGAACGTATTTATTAACGAGTCCATAGACAATGAACCATCAATCTGTCAACTACTTCTATTTATGGACTTCACATAAATTATGGCATTTCAATTGTGGGTATATCTCACTTTTAATTTGAATTTTAGAATCAAGATAGCTAGAGCATAGATTCGAGTGCTAATAGTCGAGTGGTAAAACTGTTGGACTGGCAAGACAAAGGTCATAAGTTCAATCCCCGGGACGCACCAATGTCTTTTCGAATTCATATGCGTATTATAAATCAGTTAGTTGCTAAATACGTTGATGGAAAGCATCGTGAGGAAACCGGCACACCTGAGAGATTATCAACGGTGTGTAAAGCTCTGTCCGAGGCCTACAAGCGGTTCAAACTCTGACACCAGGATGTTCATCAACCATGCGATGAGAAGAAGAAGAAGACCGGTTTTTAATTGTCCACTAAAAGAAAGCATATTATTTCGTCACCAATAGGTCAACACACGGTTCGCTTGCCTGCATGAAGCATCGCGCCGCACTCGATAGCGGTTCGATATTGTAATGTATTTTTAAACAGACTAAGCTGGCCGATCACAGATCAATATTTACCTATCAGCTTTCACCATTTTATTAATGACTGCCATGTTCCTGCATGTACTGTTATTGATGGGATTTAAATTCGTTGTGGGTTGATTTTCACTGTTTTACAATAAGGTACAGGGGTCTGTAAACGATGTATGCAATAAAATAAGTCTTCCTGCGGTTCCATTGCGACAATCCAACCGATTTTTTAACAAGTAGAAAGAAAGAAAAAGTTTTATTTATGTATCAAACTATAATACTAAATTGATTAAAACAATTGAAGTATGAGCAAGAATATGTCCGCCAAGGCAGCCTAATACTGCTGCTGAAAACCAGCAACGCTGGTTTTCAGTTAGGGCCGAATCGTAATGAAATTTTGTCAGAAAATAGAAGGAGGTCATAGGCTGTTTACTTAATAACGGAAAAGCCTCAGTAAAAATTCCAAGCAGTTGAACTAGCTATAAAAGATTGTGGTTACTTAGTGTCCCTACCCGTAATTATTGTAGGAATATAGAGACATGAATGATTAAGCACAGCTGTTTAAAAAAATGCCAACTTAACTTGAAGTGGTCAAGTTTGATCTTTTATGTCCTAGATTGCGTTCGATTGTCGTCGATTTGTTTGTCGTTTTATTTTATATATTATCCACAACCATCAACAGTGTAAAGAAGTCCACTGTTGAACAAAGGCTTTCCTCTAAGTCTAAGGCTGATGGTGAAGTTTCAGAAGACGCTGCTGCCCATTTTCTGGCCCGACACTCCAGCTTCACATTATTGCTTGTAAAGTGTAATGTCTGTACACCTTACCTACTCTACAAGAGTTCATGAGAAATTCCTAATGACGCTGGCAAGGATTTTTATTACAAACTTCATCTACTTACTACCTCCGTATTCTTGGAACTTATTTCAAAAATGCAATGCGCGAGATTCGAGTCCTGCTTCCTAGCATCGCTAGAGACGCTCAAGACGCTAGATTATTTTAAATAAGAATATCTGACTAGTGAGATTTTTAATAGAAAATCTAGCAGGATTTTATATTCGTAATTTTAAACGTAAGTTACGGTCACCTCCGCCTATCCCTTCGGGGAATGTAGGCGTGATGTTATGTTGTAAGATAAGTTTACTAATTAATGTGGCATCCACACTATTGTGAACATGCTGTGAACGCAATACAGGGTGTAATTGAAGCGGTATTCACCTGTAACGACCCGCTTAATGAGATGAAATAATATGGTAACTAAATGAATTATACGCGCCCTGGACCTGGCTCGTGGAAACATGGAAGAGACTGCAATTTACACGGGGTTTGGTACTATTGGTGGCTATATTAAACTAGACTATTGACTAATTTTATTGGCAATTAACAGTTGACTTTTTTGATGAACTGATTGACTAATAATTATGGCTGAGACTAGCTAACTACGTAAGAGATATTATAGTGCACAAGTATGCGCGTAAACACTGGTGCACCTATTTCTTCAGTCTAATATTCCTATAGGACGGCAGACTGACACGACCGGTGAGAGATCAGGCGCAGGATAAACTGCTTAATGTGCCTTCCGAAGCACCGAGGGGTCTCGATATATGAAAACGGTCACCCATCACTAGACCGAATGCAACGATCACGGCTTAACTTCGCAGATTGACGTAATGTCACGGTAGCCACGTAGCTACGAGCCTATCTATATTACATTGTTCATAAGCATGAGCCACGTAGCACATCTAGTCATTACAGCTCTCGCCAGCGTTTGATCGTTCATACGCGCGAGGCAATATCTGCACTCAATTACATACGGATCGCGCACTCACACGCACGCCACTCTGATTCTCACACACACAGACACACAAAACCTCACAGATACAATACATCGGTATTGTGTGTGTGTTCATTAAAACTTATTATTGAATCGGAATTAGCTTTTATTGTTCTTTGACGGACGGGATGAGCACTGAGCTTATTGGAAGGTAAAAGTTCTATGCCAGGTTATAGGTGCGGTTTAAATATTAGACTATTTATTTGAAAAAATTGAACCTTTTTATAATTATGTAGATACTGATTGTCGCTCGTCAATATTAATAGAGGAAAGTAGTCATGAAAGCATAACATGTGCAATTAACGATCAAATTTTTTTGTCTTTAATTTGGTACATACGCATTTTTGTTTAACGTTGGCATACCTAAGGATTTCAGTGAAGTATTTCTTTTGGAATAGTCCTAATTTCTTACGTTACTTTAATTTATATTTTTCATTAACTTTCATTTAATATACTCTGAATCTTTGGTCTTTCTCACTGCTACAACGAAACCAATCAGCGGTTAACATTTATTAACATCCCAACAAGCACAGTTCCCGCGGACCGCGCCGACCGACAGCCTATAAGGCTTTACAATAATTAAAACTTAATTGACCGTAAAATATGTCCGCGATCCGGAAATATGTGCACAACTGTTTAATTGAATATGTTACTGTTATTTATCTCCACACTGGTTCGTTATAACATGGGTTCATATGGACACGTCATTGATTTCCCTCTGCTTAACTTAAACGTGAGCTTCTCACGTTTCTGGTGTCCTGGTACCTACTTGTGTTAGAGCATTATTTTAGATCAAATTAAAATACGCAAGACTTACGTATCAATAATGTCTCATTCTTTCTTTAATGACTGTTTAAGTTTAGATCTAGATAACTATACAAGTTTATCATAAGGATTGTTTTTGAAACGCCCCACACTAGGAATTTCTCCTGTATCGTGGATGCGTTTTAAAATGAACAAACTAACAACCAGACTCGGAGCAAACATCTGCGGATCGCACAAATTTTTGTCCCGTGCGGAAATCAAACCAGCAACACTTCGCGCAACAGTTCGTTTTCTTAGCCACTACGGTAATTAGGTCGTTACCGTTTTATCGCAAATGAATTCGAAAAGACATTGGTGAATGGGGGTTGAATTTGCGACCTTAAGACTTGGCAGTTCAACGATCATACCACTCGGCTGTCACTGCTAGTTGATTGTATGTAGAACGAAAAATGTGAGAATACTCTTGATACAGGAAAACCCTGCTTTAGGAACTGTAGACTGTTTGTATGTCGGAGGTTCCTAGTCATTGAGCGATGCTAATAAAGCGTCGCATCGTCATGAAGATTGACAGCTAACTGTGGTCATATAACGAGGGGGACAGTTGTGACGGACAGCAGCCCATCCGTCTAGCACGCGCGGAGTCAAGTACAAGGTCTGTGCTATGCCCTGTCGCTGGGTGCGAGTGTAACATCACGCCTGGTTTAATAAAGACGGAAGGTAGAACTATGCTTCAGCTTACCTTTTGCCAGTTTTAGTGCTATTTGATTGAGGACAAACTTAGTGTTATTTATCGTACCTAGTCAATAATCAGTAGTTAATACTATACTGATTATTAATTGTGTATATCATTATAAAATACTTTGATAATTAATTATAAATTGATATATTGAAAAAGTCATATAGTAAAGCTATAGGCCCGTCGCCCCTTATTTCATTGGAACGTATAATATAACGGCGAAATATGAATATGCTTAACACCAGCCTCTACCTACCCCTTTGGGTGATACCGGTGTGATGTTATGTTTAAGTTTGAAAGCCGTAATTACCTGTATTTGGCATGTGGCATAGTGCATAATCATTACGTGCTAATTAATTAGGTAGTCACACAAAATACAAGCAAAACAAACTCGCGACCAAACTGTTTCTAAATCAGCAGATTAGTTTAATCGACAACTAATTAACAAATACAAACCCATTGAAATGCAAAAACTGTAATTGAATCAGTCCAATCAATTGAGTTGTCTAAATCGATTAATCGATATAACTCGATACATCGGCCGACTGGACTCGATCTCTCCCACGATTCGCCGAAGTATCGATGTTAAATTAATTAACTATTAATGCTAAAACGAGTTGAGAACTTTCACTAATTAGATGTTGATTACAGTTTATAGTGTTGTGATTCGCCTCAAGCTTAACATGATTAGATACCATAATTGTTATTTAATGTTTTGGAATGATAGCTCTTATGGGAAAACCCTTTGAAAGGATTCCAAGATTTGCGCACTTTGAGGTGATTAAAGCGTTAGTCTAAAGCGCAGGTTTCTCACCTAGTTCATAAATGAGGTTATGATATATAATAATTAAGATCTTAATTCACATTATGAAAATCCTACAAGTAAAACGTTTAAAGAATGTAGCTTTGAACAATGTTAGTAGAATAAGTTATAGATCTTCTCTCACAGCTGTTTTTCATCTACCGTGATCTGTCTTTGCTCTACCCAAAGGTTTGACTGACAAAAAAGCCAAAGGCATTAAGTCAGCTTTGTACTTTTGTAAGAATAAAAAGCGCCATAATTGTGATTAGACACTTACGTATGACCTTTCTCCCACAGAAGTCTGTCTGATAGGTAATGTCCTCGCGGATGAAATATGTATGTTCCAAAAAGTACGCCCGCAGAATTTCTCTTACTAAAACCGATTAGCAATCTAATGTCAACCCTATCTAACCTATAAACAATATCGAACTACACCTCAAGAAAAAAAAAATCGTTACGCAACCTCCCTTAATCAGCAAACATTTCCAAAAGAACAAAGGGGATGAAATAATTGATTGTTCGTCCCCGAGGGGAGGTCGGGGAGGGATGACTATCTTCAATGAATAATTGTTCGATTAACGGGGCTTAGTCATTGGCCTCGATCGCCGGCAGCTTAGATAAGCGTAGTGATGGACAAACCTATCGATATTTTACGTCATTTTACCTTAAAAATATTAATGTGGTGGTACAGGCGATGTTGAAAAGACTGTCCTTGGTCTAGTGGTCGCTAAGCGCGACTGCTGAGAATGAGGTCCTGGGTTCGAAACCCGGGTCTGGCAAATACTTACTGGGTTTTTCCATTAAGTCATTCCCAGTAGCAGTACGAAGTCTGGTTGATGGCAATAGGCTCGCCCCCTATTATATTGGGACCTAAAACGTAACTGGCGAAATGTAGGTATACTATACACCTCTGCTTACCCCTTCGAGGAATATAGGCGTGGTGATGTTATGTAAAGATGATGTTGATTATTTCTAGAATAAAAAGTTTTCCAGTATTAAACTATTATTCATATTATTACCTTGGCCTACGTTTAGTATTGTGGTAGCTATGAGAACACTTTTCTAGTTTGTTATGCATGAATTCTCGGCAGCGGAACAAATAAACGATTAAATTTAAGATTTATTGCGTTTTAAACTGTTAAAGGCTTCGTCTAGAAACTGGAACATTTTTATATTCTTGATGATATTTAAGGATTAATTAACTATACAACGATAACAATAAATTACACCTGAGTTTACACATAAAATAAACCAGACTGGAACTATAATATTTTATTTGGTAGACTTAAGGCAACTAGTTTTATTTTATTGGTAAAGCTAGGTGTTTAAATACCATAACATTCTTAATTCTATTACGGTAGGTAATTTATTAATTTAAAATAGCCATTAATAGTAATAATTTTGATGTAAACTATCGATATATTTTCATCGACGGTGTCCCATCCCTACCAAAACCCGTCACTAATAGGGTCGTGTACAATGATCTCGCGAACAAGCCGCTTGCGACACCGCGTGCTATTGAGTGCTCACTCTGTGCATTGTGGGCCTTTTGACTTATTGTTTTACTTATAATTACAAATAGTTTATGATGCCGCGTCGATTTAACGAGGTAGTGTAGTTAGCTGCCAATTGACAAGGGAATTGGAACCTTAATGACATGAACCTATTTATATTGTATGACTAATTAATTGATTTTATCTAACGTTTTATTAATACTTGATTGGCGCAGTGGGTACGATTGGACTTCTACGCTTGGGGTTGCGGTTTCGTTTTTCGCACGGGATAATTTGTTTTGTGATCCGCGGATACTTATCCGGAGTATAGGTGTTTGTGTATGTGATATTCCATGTTTTTGTAACGCACTTGATAAAGGAGAAATTCATAGTGCGGGGTGACGATTTTATAAATAAAAATAACACGTTAAAATACAAATCTTGGGTAATTATAATATTTAGTACTTACTCTTAATACGTAATACGTACGTATAAAATAGTAGTCAAAAAAATATGAAACGTCAAGTAGTAATAATATAACCTACAATGTTCATAATTATTAACATTGTAATCAAGTAAGGTTGTCATCACTTACCCTTTACCTACTTTTTAAAATAGAATAACAAGGTAATAATTAAGTTATTTATAGAATTATCGATAATGTCGCCTCCCTGATCAATGTTCTTTTAATGTTTGTACGTTTGTACAGTCCGCGACATAAGTAGCTTAACATGTTAAGGAGACGTATGTCAAATAATAGGTCGAAATAACATTAATACAAGTTATAATTTCAAATTATCTTCTATAATTGGTCTAAAGACGATCTGAGAATATTTAACAAATTTTACTCCGTAAGAAGTTGGTATTTAGTTAATGTCATGTTTAAAAATTTAAATGTCCTATAATACTTACGTCGCTGACTGTACCAATAGGGTTATGTGCACAATGATATAGTTTTTCAAGAACCAGACATTAGCAACACAGCGGTATTGATTGCTACTTCTTTATATGTATATATTTACTATTATCTTTTTTTTGTTAGACTAGTATTGTTATTGGTAACATGATTTTTAGCAAAAAATAATGGTTTTAGTCAAAGTATTAAAATACCTTTGTTCAATAGTGTACGTTTTCCGGCTGATGATGATGATCAATGAAATAATGAAATACCTGTTCTATTGGCCATACATAATCAGTGTGTACCTACTTAGATAATGAAATACTAACTCTGCATTATGTTGGTCTTATAAGATAAGAGTGTTCATTCCATAAAAAGTATGCATATGTACATTCCTTACTAGATTTAGCAAATGTAAATCAGTGGTCTATGCCTGCTCCTCTGGAAACCGGTGTGACTTTATGTATACAGGAAGCTTTATATTCTACGAAGAGCATTAAGTCAACTTTAATGTCTCTGATGACTAAAGGCAACAATAAAAATCAACATAGAATAGTTGTGTAATAATACGACTTAATTTTCATATTTATTTAATAACTGTATGAATTAACAAGCTAATAGCCCACGACTTTGTCCACGTTGATTTTTAATGTTTTATAGCCCATAACCATCAATGGTCAATAGATAGACAACACAAAAATATTTTTTTAATTCGAATCAGTAGTTCCAGATAGCGTTTTCAACCATACAAACTTACTCTTCAGTTTTTATATTAGTATAGATTTGTAGCGCTACAACTGTCAAATCAAACCAAACTATCGATAATCTCTGTCGATATGTCCCCTCCCTAGACAAGCCGTCACTAATAGGGTCCTGTACACTGATCTCCGGACAAAGCGACGCATCGTGGTGATATTGATTGGCTGAACTACCGCGTGCAGCTAGCCTTAGTCGTAGTGATGTTATTGTGCCGCTAATTGACGCACTGGCACACTGCTACACTGTGGCCAGGTCAGGTGTAGCCGTTGGGGAATAGATATACTTAGGTATTGTGGAGTGGTGATTTAGACCTGTTAAATCAAATATGGTACCTAGCACTCAAACTACTCAAACTTATTGACTGCTTCGTTTGTCTAGTAGTCGTAAACAAAACGTTAAGCGTGAGGTCCTAAATTCAATACCTGGGTCGGGCAAAGTGTAAGTGGGTTTTAGATTAGGAAGTCCAGTGTGGCAAAAAACGTCTGGATTCGTGCCTGGTTATTTATTGAGACCTATGGGTATGGATTAACTGGCGAAATGGGACCTTTCGGGAAATACAGAATACACAGGAATCGAACCTATGGTCTCACTCTCTCAGCAGTCGCGCTTTGCGTCTACTAGATAAGTCAGTAAGTGTAAGTCGGTAGTGTATGTTTCAATAGGTTTCGTCCCAGTCAGTCCACAGGTGTGCGTCAGGTGATAAATTAATTAACATTACTGATATCGATATCAATTAAAAAACACTTAGCTATAAACATTGCTGTGATTCGCCCTTGACACAATAAGCGACAGTCAGAGGAACTCGCAACAATTCACACTAACTGCTTTAATTACGTGTCGCGATCAATATCTGAGAACTAATTAATTATTCTGCCTTACTTATTACGAGTGCCGCTCGCCTCATAGTTATGATATTGTATTATTTTTTACGCTTTTCAACCATCTTCTTGACCCTATAAACCATCTTTGATAGAATAGAATATTCTATTTGTATTTATTCTATTCTATTGGAAAATGTGGATGTGTGTAATTACATCTCTATATTTACATACTATTCCAAAACAAACTTTCCATGTTTTTTATACAGGTACCTATAGACGTTGGTCATAGACAAAGTTATTAATAACCATGAGTACTTTCACCTCCTGAAAGATCGCTGAAAGGCGTAAAGCAACACAAAAATTGGTGGCAGCGGGAATCGAACCTACGACCCGTACTAACTGGTCTACGTGTACCATAATACACAACTAGTCACTTCATATGCCAAATTAAATCCCATACTATTCCATCACAGCACGTAGAGCTCTGCCCACCCTCCCAGCTGACGCAAATGTGCAATTAGCTCGCCTTTGACATGTAACACGTAACACTATCAATCCATCTCAAAACTCGGACCTCTCATTTCCGCATATATTTTGATATATACCTGTCTCTGTCACACGTACTAATGCGCAATCAATAATAATTATCTTCATGTTTGCAAGCAAGTGGATTGCATTGGGATGTAAGGGTGGGCGCACAATGGGCTGAAATATCGTGAAATATATAAACAATATTTTGAGTCATCGTAATACTTGTAACAAATAGATAAATTTATAGCAAACGGGCCAGCAACATCGTCTGTGTGATTGTTTCTTGTGTCTTTTCTTGGATTAAAGGTAGCTTATATCTTCCATGGAGGTTCATTCTAAATATTGGTAAAAGAACATTGGAAATGGGTGGATAGCTCCCGAGGTTACCCCCTACTTACGAACATACACATTTTACTGTTTATAAAGGAATGGAAAGAACTGTGTCAGGTGTCTAGTAAATAGGCCACTAGAAAACAGGTATATGTATGTAAATAGGTCAATCATCACATCGGCCATTGTTATTTTTTCCATCATAAGGAGTACCTAAGGGTGCAGTCCCCCTCTCGCGAAGATAGCTTGAACCGTAACAACGAGAAGGGTTAACAAATGCAAAAAAAAAACAAATCCAACTGCTACTTCCAGAGATTAGACTAAAAACAATCTTAAATTTTATTACATTGTAGTTAAGTATTTATAGATGGTTTAAACTTCAAGAAATTATAACATACTATCTTTTTGACCCGGAAAAATCTCATTAAAAATTGGTATGCAGACAAAACCACAGGTGGATGCTAGTTTATTTTTTCTATGACGATTTTGGTTGCAACCGTTGTGTGCCCGCCCTAACTGGAGGTGTATAGTGTACAAGTGGTATAGCGTCCGAGTCAAATGTCACATGTTACCCGGATTAATTTGCTCGGCAATTACATGCCGCCATTATGCGGTGATCTATGTGTGTGTGTGTAAATCATACGCAGCCAACTGATAGCTGTTGTATCAGATGATCGGGGTAGAGGTGTGGACAGAGCTGTTTAGTAGAGAAGGTTTTATTGTTTTCATAGATACGGGGAAGTGCTAACATTTTAAAGTAAATTACTCTTGAAGATGCATATGAATAGTCTTTTTCATATTCGCCACAGTCAGTCTTGTGATTAGTGACCGTTTCAAATATAATCAAGACCGGTGCCGGAAGAAACGTTAACGTCTTTGGTCTTGCGTCTGATCTTTCTCCGATGTCATGTCTACTGTGTGTGTGAGGGAACAGACCCTTCATACTTATCTTGCTTTACAATATCTCCTGTGTTACTGTGTAGCTTGTCAAACTTAAAAGTACTTCTAAGTATTTTTTGAAGTTGCAGCCTTTTTCTGGCTTCCCGTCCGCTGAACTGAATGCCTTACACAATCAAAATATTTACCACTTCTTTAAAAGAGTTGGCTTCTTTTAAAACTGGTCCCTAACGTAAAGATTGTTTGGGATACACTAACAAAAAGAACTTTTCTGAAGGAGAGTTAGAGTTACGAGTCGTAATCAATACATATAATGTATGGTATGTCGTTGTTACCCTGGAAATTGGGAAGGCCTTTGGTGTGGGACGCAACGTGCGTCGATACCCTTGCACCTTCTCATGTTTCTGGCTCGGCAATTTGCGCTGGCACTGCTGCTGCTGCTGCGGAGACCCTCAAACGGCGGAAATACAATAACCTGATAGGTAATTGTATTTTTGAGCCGTTTGGGGTTGAAACATTTGGGCCATGGGGTCCGAGCGCTCGTGCTTTGTTTAAAGAGTTAGCAAAGCGCCTAGTCGACTCCACACGTGACCAAAGGGCTGGTTCATTTTTTGGCCAAAGAATTAGCATTGCCATTCAACGTGGCAATGCTGCCAGTCTTTTGGGCACGTTACCGGTTGACATCGATGGGGATGAATTCTTTGATGCTTTTTAACTTTTTATTTTTGTATATATTGTTTTTATTTTGTATTAGAATTAAGTTGTATATATTTGTAAAATAGTATGTTAATCTATAATTAAATAAAAGGATACATATAATAAAACAGCTTTTTGACTTTGAAATAATTTAATTTTAACTACTTACAATACTAACAACGGTGAAAACTAAGTACATATAAATAGTACATTATAAATGATTACACATGCTTTAATACACTTATTTATTTTTCGGACTATATTGCACAGTAAACACCCTTTTATTAAACATACATCACAACGCCCTAACCTCTGGATAACTTAACCTTCAAATACCTTCAGAGATTAGTGGTAAGCGTGTTCAAGCATGTATCTATTGCGCCGTGACTAATCGCTTTGACAAATCTCTTGCATATTGAGAGAGCAGTGGATAAAGGCGAACTAATTAAATAAAGAATTTGGAAATGATAGTTAGACCCCAACTAGTCAAAAACCGTGTAAGATTTTTAAAGACCATTTTCAGAAAGAAATTATATCTATATCTATAGGTCTTAGAAACAGGTAGTTTTCGCTTTATCCAGTGCGCTGGTCAGTCATTGACCTTAAAATGCATTGTTTACAAAAAGGTACCTATATTTTGACAGTCTGAATAGGGCAGTGCCTGGATACCGTCTAGCGTAAAGGGTACGATTATCGGTCGGTACATTTTAGTGTGTGGACAATTCGGATGGAAGTATCGTCATCG
The DNA here is from genome assembly GCA_946251915.1 of Abrostola triplasia. Taxonomy (NCBI): domain Eukaryota; kingdom Metazoa; phylum Arthropoda; class Insecta; order Lepidoptera; family Noctuidae; genus Abrostola; species Abrostola triplasia. The sequence goes on from OX276439.1 coordinate 10,714,071, forward strand.
AACGTTACCTTTATCAAAGGATACATCTTAGTAAAGGAACATTTATATAAAAATATTATTATTAAATGTTTCCACGTACCATGAATATTCCCTGTATACCTGTTTACTGACTTCAATATAACTATCTAATATGTACGATAATAATTATAATAAAAACTCTGTTTACTAAGAAACCATGTTTATTCTCTTCCTCTGTTAGATCACATCACATCTGTATAAGTTACCATAACATAACATGTTCTAAGATTCAAGTAATTGTTTCCTCTGAATCACTTTGATTATTTCCTTCTTATTTGTCTTGTATCGATATCGGATCGCACTTGGTTTCTAGGTATTTAACCAATTGTTTCTCACAGCATCGGTTGAATTCTCGCAAAATGTAGGAAACAAAATCACAAGAATATTAGTAACAAAGCACTTGTAAGTATGGCTCTAGTATTACCACAGCATACTTTCTTAAGGTACAGGCGCTTGCACACATATTTTTTGACAAAGACAAGGCCCATGGGAAGATGATTGCCGATCAAACACTAATTAATCACTAGAGTCTCAAGATCGCTTTGAAAGTACCTACAATATTTTTTTATTTTTTTTTAAACATCTGCGGTTCGCACAAATTTATGTCCCGTGCGGGAATCAAACCCGCAACCGCGGAGCAGTCCAATCGCTTAGCCACTGTGCCATCCGGTCGTCCGGTAATTAAGGCATTAAAAATGACTCATTTATAATTATACATTGTCTGGACTATGTAGTGTGTATGTCTCATAACAACAGGCACTTCCCACATTATCCTCTGTAGTAGTCTCCACCCTAAGATGCAGCGAGTGGGGTGGAGGATACAATTAACGGGTGCTCAGAACAACTGCATTCAAGCGGTGATGGTTTTACGATTATTTTACGAGGCCATTACCGCTAACGGTAACACCTACATTACTCTCTATTCTATTGAGTTGTAGAGAATGCTGGCTTACATCCCTTCATTAATTAGTAGCATTGAGTGTGGTTGTGAAGTTGCCAATGTACCATATTTGGAACCTCAAGGTTGAAAACGCAGCAGATACACATTGTTTTGACTAGATTTTCAACATCTGATAAAGTTAGCGTACAGTTTTTTAACATTATCTCGTAAAGAATAGAATCGTTGTTCTTCCTTTATTACCCGCTATCAATTCAATACTCATACGATACCAAAAAGAAAACAAGAATTTAATCACTTTAAATGTATCCTCATTCATCGATATCGACTGCGTCCCAACACTAGCCATCTCCCTTGGGCCGGGATCGATCAGCCAGTAATTAACTGTTTGTTAACCGATACACTCGCAGTGTCATACACTCACACATACACATAAACACACCACATGTAGCCAGTCCCATGGCAACAGACGGAGTGGAGCGAACACCTCTCAGATGTGAAACACTCTCATTTAGATTAGATGAAAGGTTAATTAGGTTAATTTTAGAATGTTTGATTTAATCAAAATTACTAAGTAAGAGTAGAGTTTTCTAAGTTATCTACTATATGAATCGTACTTATACGTGTCGTGTTAAGTATAATTCACAGCATAAAATAATTTAAAAATAATGAAAAATAAGGTGATTTATCTCTACATTTTTGACTTGTTATTGGTAAATAAGAAAGTGTGATACCACACTCGGGCTTAGTTACAATCATTGATAACCTATTGCAACGTAATGCTTACTAGACAAGTCATACCAAACATAATATCGTTGAATTTAATGTTACCTTAATTTTATAACAGGTTTTTGTGGTCTACACCTGAATACGACGTCAGAATATAAATAATCAAAACATCCTTAATCAGAATATAATAAAGTAATTCACACACACCTACCCCACGTAACGGAATGTTTTTATCTTGTAATAATAATATCCCATTTTAATTTCAGGTAAAAATATGGTTCCAAAACAGAAGAACGAAATGGAAGAAGAAAGACAACGTGTCGAACGCAGAAGTAGCAGAAATGAAGCAACAGAACAAGCCGGGAGAAGAGAAGAAAGAAGACCCCAAAGAAGATCCCTTAGCCCTGGACATGTCCAGGAAAACCTGCAACAAACTGCTGAGCGAGAAGCTAAGAAATCCAAAAGTCAGCAACGTTCTCCCGAAACCAAGAAAAGTTGAAAAAGGTGTGATATTAGAATCGATATGCGACTCGAATGATATCGAAAGCCGCATATCGATAACAAAAATAACGAATAAGTTGTCGAGTACGGACTTGTCGAGTGACGGCAAGGTGTCCGTGAAGAGTTTCAACCCTGAGGAGGTGAAGGAGATGAAATTTGATAGTCTGAGTAATGTTGAGATGTAGAGCTTAGGTTAGGTCGAGGTCAGTCGCACTGTATGGGATGTTACTCAAATCTTGTTGGACCCGGTATTGTAGCTATCAGTGAGTGCAAGTAACATTTGACAAAAGTCGTCTATATAATTATGGACTGGTATCTTTATCGATATGTTTAATTGTTAAATCTTATACAAATTGTATCTTGATCCAACAAAGATTTTTTACGTCCTGTAAGTCAAAATAAAATAAAAAATCAGATTTTCGAAATAAAAATTATCATGATCAGGGTGATTCGTAAAGGCTTACTTAATTACTTGCAAAATTCATTGGCGATGGTTTTTATAGCGATGGGGCGTTTTGAATTTGTTGTTAAATAAAATAGATTGAAAGTTTTGTGTCCTGCGTCTGAGGGCTCCATCTTTGTTTAAATTTTGTTTGTTTAAGAACTGGAACTTAAGATTATGTATGTACTTTTATTTTAATAGGTTCTTATCTTTTCATGTTTTGGAAGTCATTACCTAAAACTCTACTTTAATGGATTGAGTAGCTATCTACTTATTACAGTAAAGTAGTGCCTTAAAGTACAACAATGGTTTGGAGCCCTATTGTAAATATTTTTGCGTTTGTGTGGGTGAAGTCTTAACGTTTTCGTACAAGCTTACTTTGTGTATGTAGTGTAGATACGAGTAATAAATGTTTTCATTTCGGTTTGATGTTCACTAATAACTTAGGAAACTTAATATTACGCCATCTGTTGGACAAATCTCAAAACTGAATGTATACGAGTGTTGCCAATAAAATGATATAATTAATAGTGTTTTTAAGTACAAAAATATGTTTCTTAAATTAAACTGGCAGCACCAAATAGTTATATAGTTGCTATATTATACTTTTTTGCAGTTTTTATACAGTGATTGTAATAAACTACATTGTTATGTGTTTATTAGTTTTGTGCAATAATCGTATAGTATTAGATGTAAGGACGAAGTGTGTTGCAAACTAATAACAGAATAAACTGGTGTTTGAACTTTGAAGTACATACTACTTATAATAAAATAAGTATTTATTATATATTGTATGCCATACTTGTTTTTGCCTAACATAATACAATTTTACTGTAAACCATTCAGCTAAAATATAGTACCCATAAACATAAATCTACGTAATACGTATTGCCTATTGACACTAGTACCTCAACCATGTGTACTCACACGTAACTAAACTCTAGCGACTACATAAAATATTTACATGACCAGCTATAATTCCCTACGCAACCGCTAGAGGCGCTGGTACTGCATACTTGGCCCATAGATCTCGCATCTAGCCATTTTTCCTTTCTCTGCACAGTGTCCATTTTTATAACATAATTCCGACTGTAGTTCTGCACCCTGGCACGCAGGAAGGCATAATCAAATTCAATACGTAGCGTGTAAAACGTTCCAATGATGCGCGTGATCTTTGTAAACTAAATGTCAAATCGTCCAATTATGCACCTACTCCGTTTTGGAATAATGTGTGTTGCCTCACTTTAATTTGCGTTCACGCATTCTTGTTGGTTTTGTATTCTGAGATTATAAAAATATTTTACGTAGTGCTCCTTGGCTAATATTAAAATTCATACTTGAGGTGCGGTGACCTGTATGTAGTCCCAACATTCATTCAATATTATTTTTGTTTTTTTTTTGTGTGACATTGTTAACATATTCGATTTTGTTATTTAATTTATCGATACTTTGTGTGTTTGAAACAATACAATCCTTCAGTTGTGCTACACATTTCTGTATTATCTGATATTAAATCACTCTATATTTTATGTTTCTTACCCCTGCCCTTATACATTGCTCTCTTGTCATAAATATAAAACATCCTGTCTTTATTTATCTTAAGAATATAAATGTTTTAAATTACTTGCATAGCAAAGGTTATTCTAGCCAGTGGCGGCATTTGCTCTAAAGACCTTATTATGTTTATACATCTCTAGCTAGATATATTTTTAAGCAGTGTCCTTTGCTAGGCGAAGTCTATGCCCAGCAGAGGTACACCCTTCATTGCAAGTGATAAATATAAATGTCTTCGAGCTTACAATTCCTCCTTTTTCCGGCCACTTGGCCTTCCCAAGTGGCCGGAATAAGGAGGAATTGAAAGCTCTAATAACCACAATAATTCAAAGTCTAAAATATCTCTAAAGCTGCACTATATTGGAAATATCAGTAAAATCATTTCTTATTCCAATCTGGCTAGAAAGAAGCTTGGTGCGCTCTAGAATTTGAATGAAAGAGATTAACATTGAAGATCGCAGATTGTTATAAGCTTAGATTGTAAGTATCACTAGAGAGTGATACGAAATGATGATGAAATACGTCCTATCATATCACTATCATATAATTAATTAATTATCTACTTTATTGCAAAAGCCGCTACTGTCTATAGTCTCCACGTCTACACCAATAATTATCATGTAGGAAACATCTTTTAAAGCCTTTACATAGTTATTATATAACGCATTACAGTAACAAACGAACGATTACATAATATTTTTGAAGCTTAATAACATTTCGTGCCACTTGTACATAAGAAAATTAACAAAAACACAAAATTGTAAATGAATATCATTAGGAATACAAAAACTTAGATTTAGTAACCCGAAGAGCGCTGTACTCATTACGATGTAGCTCTAGTGTACGTATAGTCAGGATGAGAAATAAATAGTTTTCCATAATTGTATCTTGTTTTATTACCCACTATGATTTATGCTTGACCGTCATGTAATGGATACGAATTCAATTCTAGGCACCAGCAAATAAATAATTCTGCATTAAAACAGTAGCTGCTCCGCCAATATTTAACCACTTTTTTTAATCAGGCCAGTGTTGAAGGAAATTTAAAATAAAAATTGGTAAATTAAACAAATTACTTATATTAAACTACTATAATTTTCTAGACCAGTGAAATGTCCGATGTAACTGAGGAGTGATCAATCTCATTTAAATGAGAGCTGGATTCCTAGGATAATCTATATGTACCTAGTTAAATTCTAATTAGGTACTCTTTTAAACTTTAGTAGTAAATAGAACCATATTCAAGAGCACCTATTAATTACCTATTATGACACACACACAGACAATTATATTTGCACTTAGCAGATATTTAAAAGATCTCAATTGTTCTATAAAAGCCAGCATTTAAAACTTAAATGTTTTACACAATATTTTACGCAGGCAAGTTTTCCAGCTAGTAACGACATCTATTAAGAGAACCTTGTACTCTAAAACTGACTGACCTGCCACAATGTTAATAACAGCGCCATCTATTTGAAGACATTGGAACTTCAAAGTGAAGTAGTCTTTCTAGTTTCAAGAAATGGTTTAACCAAATTGAATCTTTTACTATTATTATAAAAATAATTATGTGAAGCGTTTTTTAGGTAAATCTTGTACTTATTAGATAAGATTTAATTTTATCTGATACAAATTTGTAACCTATTTTTTATATTTAGTTCTTACAATTTTATCTAGATGTCGCTGTATGTATCCATCCCATGTCTTGACTGAAAGTAAAGTGAAACTTTATGCACTACAGTTTAGTAGGGTTGGTTTCACATTCTTGGTCAGTATTAGTATACCTACTTATCATAATCTAATATAGATATAATACCTATAATAACGATATTATTTAACATCATTTTTAAAGGACCTTATTTATCTTTAAGGGGATATACCAAGAGCTAAAATAAAAAATCCAAATATTCATAATTTTCAACCGCTTTTCTCAGATCATTTACATATAACAGATACTTATAAATACCTAATTAAAACTACGTGCTGAAAAAGATTGGACAAGACACTTTGGTTACCAACTTTTTCAACTTTGCTAAAGCAATTTAACCTGATGTAAATAAGATACTATTCACAATCATACAATTTTAATTATGATTAATTAATCGCGCGACATTGCCCTTGATATGATCAAGTCAGACTGAAAGTTGTCAAGCTGTCAGATTAGACTGATTAGTTCGTGTTCGTTAATTAGTAATTAATGCTCAGAGCAGTTGGGTTATCTTAATGAAGACAGAACAAGGTCAGCTTACAATTATATTGATTCACTTTGAGTTATGGTCGTAATCGGTTTTATATTGTGCTGAGTATGGCTCGCCGATACCTACTTTCGCCCAGACATCTTGGGAGCTGAGAGTCAATGGATACAGGCCATGCCGTGATTGTGCCGTGGCGTAGATATCGGCCAGTTGTTACGAGGTTGTGAGTGCACTACATGTTCCTAATTATTGTTACTTGTTTAGGCTCTATATTCGCTCCCTCATGGCCCAGTTAGGTATATTCGTGGTTGCGGATATCAAACCTACGGGGAATGCCCCGTTAACTGGTTAGTTATCGATAGGTAAATTACGTGCTTACAAAAAACGAATAGTAAAATCATAACCAAATACACCATTGATATCTATTTGTTTTTACGAGAAAATAGAATACAATCGACTTCGTACAAATGCTAGCCAACTCTTACATGGTCACCAGGTTTTTAAATGTCTTTTTAGTACTGTTAGGATATTCCTTGTTAACTTTATATTGTTTTCAGAAGGTCTCAAATTACGCCCAATGCTTTTTCTTGTAGAGTGTACGAAAACATGACAATAGAATTCTAACATAAAATAACATCACACCTGTATTTCACCCACATTGCGCCAGTCATGTTGATCCCAATGTAATAGGGGGTAAGCCTATAGTCATTCACCAGGCATGTTTCCAGACTCCGAGCTGCTACTGAGAATTCCCTAATAGAAAAACCTATTAACATTTTGCCTGAGCCGGGATTCAAACCCAGGTCCAGGTCAAGGTCCCATGTCCAGCGGTCGCGCTTAGCCACCACTTGTCCAACGAGGCAGTCTCAGAGAATTCTAATGGGAGTAAGTTATCGTAAAAAGTTGGTGGATGATTATATTAAAGACGCCGCATTACACATCACGTAGAGGCATCTCGCTTCCACAACGGAAACTGTCCTGCTTTAAGAGTTCGTGGTAAGGGGACTGTTTAGGGATCTTCTATGACTTCAGGGGACTGAACAGCCACCGGTGGAGTATAGCCGATGTAGCAGTATCATCACCAACGTCCCTGTCGTCACTGCAAAGGTTACAGTAGCCGAGAACCCCGGCCTATCTCCATGTCGGGCCCATTCCGTCAAATGTCGCAGCATCAGGCTAATCCGGCCCGCCATCAAGCTTGGATTATGTTTGTTATTCGTTATTTAGTGAGAAAGAGACGGCAGTAATTCTCCAAATGTTGGGGTAGGTGGGAAAGGGAGGCGAGATGAGTGACGCGTCAATTTGTCGTGCAGAGTATCACGGAAAAACAAACGCCTTGAGCAGGTTGTTCACACGCCGAGGTACCTATGGTCGGTAAGAAACATATTTTTTACAGTTACTTGCATTACATAAACAAAACAAATTAAATTAATTTAACATATAAAAGGCACTCACAAAACTATAGGACATCTAAAAATATGTTATTCTCGTTGTTCCAATCAAATGAAGAAGCAATTTCTTGCAAATTTGAAGTTGTCGATATAGTTTAAAGTTATTATAGTAGACTGGCATACTATACAATGGGTAATGTCATGAGTTTGGGAGAAGCTGGATGTTATGTGCATACCAGTACACCCAGATCTCATCAGTTAAGGTAACTAAAAACGGTGAAGGAAAACATCATCAGAGATCTTTTAACAGTGTGTAAAGCCATGTCAGAGGCCTACAGGCGGCTTTAACTCTGACACCTAGTTATTTCATCAACCATTTATAAGAAGAAGTAAAGATAATTTTCAGGGAATATATATGAAGAAGGGGCAAGCATATAGCTGAGAGACCGAAAGACCTATATCGAAAATATAAACGTCTGTATAGGAAGAAAACTTTAACCCGCCAACATGAACCAATAAAACACGTGGTACACTCCACCTGTCAGCGAGTCGTTCGTGTGGGCTGTGGGCAGCCTCCCTTACGCGCGGGCGAGAGCGATCACCGCCGATTACACCAGACTTGAGATTAGCCCCCAATTTTAAATTGTTGATTACTTTCCGCCCCCAGCCGAGCGGGCCCAATGACAGGCTGTTAAATTTTTGAAAAATCTATCTTGAGGTACCGTTAGCAAAGGAATTTGTTGGCTGTTGCTAGTTGATTGTTTCTATGGTAATGCTTAGTCTTGGAGATTGTGGATTATGGTGCATAAATGCAGAATTTGTAACTTCGTCGTTCTAGTACCTGAATGGTTGCAAAAGATAGGTAAAAACCTCCGTTGTACCCATTAAGTGTATATTATTTTAATTAAGGGTTCCTCTGCAAAGTAAGTACATAATATTATCTAAACAATACGCGGCGAAAGTTTATTTAATAACCAATTCATTAGGTATTTTTTAACTGAAGTATCTTTTCATAACACATAAGCTTTGATTGCCTATACAAAATAAAAAGCTTTAAGCTCTAGATGGTGGCGAAATTATACCATTACCATCAAGTATTTGAAAAGAACCTATCTTCAACCAATAACCTTCGTCTAGAACATTCTTCCCCTGCGCTGCGGACGGTACAGGCTCATTCGTTCAGTTTATGCGATAATATTAAGGTTCCGTTTCTCGAAGAAAACACTTTTATTAGTTTTTGAATTTAAATTTCTACAGCTATTTGTTTGTTGTCAAAAGAATTCTCATGATTTGCGAAAAATGAAAATTAATTTTGAGTTGGTCTTGTGTTAGATGGCATCTCTATAGTAGTGGACTTTCGTGCCAGTACTACAGGACTTAAAGGTTTAATTGTTATAACTGGTAATTATTCAGTATATTTAGCACGATGGATGGACTAACAATGCGATTCTTTTCAGCCGCATAAAACGCGTACCGTAAGACGAAAATCATAATGGAGGCCCCCGTTAAGTGGATTGCCATTTATTTCATGGGTTTAATAATAAGCGATAAAATGTGGACTAATAAAAATAAAGTTGAACACATTACTCAATCGCTTCGAGAATTATCAGCAACGGAAGACTTGAGACTATTCGGTATAATAGTTATCCTACCTCCCAAACATAAGGAAATCCTACATATAGCATAAAACAAAACAACAACATCCACAGACGCGCCCAACAAAATCGCTATCAACATAAAAGGTTTCAAATTAGTACCCCATTCACCATCTTGACCGCTCACTTACCCCTATTTAATTTACACAATCACACCCCTACGACTAGTCGTTAGTAAACAGCGCGATTAGTCGCACACGCACCGGCCTGACCCGGCGGTAAATCTTGGCGGTCGTAACGATGCGAGTGGGAAAACAAAGGGAAAACCCCTTAAAATGGGGGACCTTTGACCACGGTATGTACCTATATGGACCTACCTATATGGTGCATCTGTTAGAATGTCGCGTTGATTAGCTTTATCTACATGGAACCAGCCTGCTAATAGTATTGTGTTTGGATATTGTTTGTGTATTTTGTACATTCAACCCTGTCCATAAGTCATAAGGTTGACTGTAAGAGATTGCTTAGGGCAATATAAGACAGATCTTTGTATATTATCCTTTTACTGTGTTTATGCAATTATGTATACGTACTATGTACGCACAATAAAGATATATCAAGCTATCTAACTGTAGGCTATAATAGATTAGTTGCAACTAGGGTGGACCTAGGTGTTATCATTTATCAAAGCCTATAAAATGGTGTGTCATCGTGCCATTGAAGAAAGCTATGTCCAGCAGTGGACTGCTATAGGCTGATGAATGCTGTAAGTTCGACCCACACGTTGTTAAATTATTTTTATTCCGCAGCCGATTGAATCTAGATGTTATGCGTGCGGTATTATGTTTGTAGATCCGTTATCAGTGACACAGATTATCCTCGTGAGGGGAATCTATAACAAAACTTTTAACTGAAAAAGCAATAACTCTACCTATAGTATATCAACAAATTAGTAGTTACACCTAAATGTATTGTTGTCCTACGAACCTATCAATAAATTCCTACTAAATCGTCACTTAATTTAGTCGGCAATTAATTCAGTGACAAACATTCGGGCCCAGGTTCGGTTCCAATAACTTCCGCGCCAATAAACAGGCTTACCATTCACAAGCAGCACCTTTGCTAAACATATGCCCGAGTCACTTGTCGTGAAGGCTCTCTGTTCACGCTGCGCTTTTGTCGCGAAAGCCGCTGCTTTGTCGCGCACTTTATTATTTGAGTAACAAAGAGTAATTTGCGACTTAAAGGCCACTTCCTGGCCGGATGTTTTAAGGTAGGATTTTTTGTTTGTTGTTATGTTTGATTGAAGTAGACAAGTTGCGTAATATTGTTGCTAATTGTCAGCAAGGTTTTACATTGTTACTCTTATTGAACGTGTCCAGAGTTTAATGGTAACAGTAGTTTCTTGCACGTACTTCTCAGATGACTAAAACGAATGAAACCGTAGAATGGGCACTAATCTTGACTATTTTTAGCGGTAAGTAGCTTACATGACTGCCGTTTTTTGTGTAGGGATCTACCTAATTTGGTACTTTTACTTAATCTAGTTTTTTGCTGAGAAATTAATATTAATAGAATCATAGACTAGATATAAAACATCATATTTTATACCTATCTTACAACAGGCTGTATGTTAAAATATCGCATCATGAATGGGACTTCACACTTCAACAGCGAAATCATGCGTGCCATTACGCTCATTCATTGGCCGACAATTTGTCTGGCCCATAACAATTGGATCAGGAATCGAACCCGCGACGCAGCAGATGTGAGTATTGACAAATTGACGACAAAAAATGTGTATTTAGCGTTTATTGCTTGACTTTTGTTAAACAGTTTATTTTGTTATGAGCACGTTTAAATATTGGTTCTTATGTGATCAATAGATGGCGTTACTGGTAAGTGGTTGTTTTGATGAAGTAAAAGTAGAGTACGCGAATGGAAATCTATTGGGCATTAGCCTTTTCAATTAGTTTATTTTTGACTTATAACATTAAGACTATACTTCTTTCTGTTTAAGCATCCACTGAGTCGCTTCTGCATTTATCTAAGTTTAATAGTTTTAAGACATTTCCAGTCCTTTTAAAATTCAGTACCTAGAGGTCGTGTAATGGAGTAGGTCGAGTAGGATAATTATAGGTTTCCGTTGTAAATAAATGATTCCTGCCTTTAAAACTGGACATCGTAGACTCGTCATAAACCTATTTAAAATTAGCCATATTTATATCTGTAGACGAAATAATTGGCACATTATTATTGTAATAATAAACATAATATAGAGTCACACACAGCCTGCCATGCCTCGCAAAACGCTCACAATTACTTTACGCTCCGCCATAGAAGTTTAATCCCATTGAAATCACACGTCCAAGTAATCCGATTACCGGTAATACATCGGCACTACTTTTCATACCGATTGTCCCTAAACATTCAATATTCACACAAACCAACTTACTAAAGCGTTTAACAATAACCTTATCCCAAACATGCTAGGTTTAATTTCGCTTGTTTCCTGTCCTTGTGTAAGTTTGTCGTGTAATGTCACCCACACAATTGATATCGATACCCTAAAGAGATTTTGTCGATTTTCGAAAACGTGATGTTTTGATTGACAGCTGTTAGATAAGCCCGATATGTAGTTTTTGTTAGAAAATGTGTTTTCGGATGGTGTTGGTGCTAATATTGATATTAATTGGTTTTTGTATCAGTTCGGAGTAATGGAGGACAAAGGATGTCTGCTTATTTTTGTTTGGTTGGCTTTTTGCACACATGTCATAGTCATAGTGCATGTGTGATACAATTCTGATGAACAGATGGGCAGTAATGAATTGGTTTTTTGTACACTACGAACGAATTATATTTTCTTAGATTGCTTATTAACTTATTTACTTCTAAAGTACCTACTTAACTGCCTAGTGAAGGTAATTTGACTCTCGCACCTGAATAATTATAGTAATCATGTATCGGATAATTAATACATAGGTACATCTATAACATCACGCACGTATTCCCCAAATGGGTGAGCAGAGGTGTGTAGTACACCCAAATTTCGCCAGTTATGTTATAGGCCTCAACATAATAGGGGGGGAACCTATTGCCAACAACCGGATTCAGACCCAAATTCCATGCTGACATTGAGAATTACGAAACGAAAATACCCTGTAAACACCTACCCGGCCTGGGATTCGAACTCAGGACCTCATGTGCACCAGTCGCGTTAAGCGACCACTAGACCGACGAGGCAGTTGGAATAATGATTATAGAACTATTAAGTTATATATTAAGTTCTTCCAATTGTTTCGAGAGCTACAACTCCACAAGGCACCAGACTAAAATTAAATACAGCTCGCGCGAAAATAAAACGTTAGCAGTTCAGTGAATTCAAAGGATTATAAAAGGTGAATTAAAATAAAACAAAATGCCCATTGTATCAGACGTGTGGCGTGATCTTCTTATCAACGTAAATTATGTCCAGATTATGGCAATAAAAACTTATTAAATGTATATATTTGTTTACTGGCAATGTTGCAGCGATGCACTGTTTGGGGAGGGTTTATATGGCGCTGGTTTTACTGGAAGATTTTAGTCGAAACACTCACATGAACAGCTAGTTATACACTGACAATTAGCATGAGGTTTGATGAGCTCTGACTTATATCTTGTTGAGAACAATAGAAGAGGAAAAAATGATTGGCCACTTGATACGTCACGACAACTTCCTTAAGACGATTCTAGAAGGAAAATAGAAGGTAGAAGGGGAAGGGGTAGGCCAAGATGTAGTTTTATTCAACAAGGGGAAGGTGGGAGTTGAGACATACTAAGCGATCAAATCGATGCTGGAATTAGAGAACAGTGGCGTTTGCTCCACCGACAGGAGCAAGGCTCGTAATTTTAAGAAGACTTATATCTAATAAATATATATTTTATCTTCACTTACTGCCAACAAACATCAGCTTTAAATTGGGAATATATTGTAGTGTCTCCATTGAGTTCATTAATCTTCTGAAGTAATGTCCTCTCGTTGATGTTTCATTCAGTTTCAGTACATATTATCTGCTATTACAGAAAGAACGCTAAGTGCAGACTTTAGAAAAAAAGTATTTTAGAAGATTTTTGTACTGTACGTCATCTTCTTATATATGGTCGATGAACAACCTAATTTCAGAGTTTAAACCGCTTGTAGGCCTTTGAAATGGATTTGCATAATGTTAAAAAATCTGTTAGGTGGTTTTCTCCTGATGTTTTCCTTCACCAATCAGGATTACTCACATTAAATCAAAATTCTTTTGTGATTATTAGCCTGCTTGGTGTAAAAATCTCCTCTCCTTTCATCCACTCATTCCAGCCATATGCAAGAGTACACGAATTTGTCTCCAGTTCCTCCGCTTTTCGTCAGCTAGTGACTACAGAAGTATGGAATATTGTGTCGGGCGTCATGTAAACCTTCTTCACACAAAACCTTGGCAAGTATAATACCTGCGCACGAGTCGTACTTTATGACAGCTTAGTTTGATACACCTCGCGTATTAAATAATGGAGTGCTCATGATTCCAACGGATCTTACTTACCGGATCTGTGGGCTCGAGGATAAGGGAGAGGTCTATCATTGGTCGATAGGCAGCATGGCGTCATACCACTTATTTTTTATTGGCCAAAGTAGCAGTGATGGGTGCTAAAAATGGCAAAGTCGTAATCCTCAGTAATTATATACTATTTTTGATAGTAGGTAATGGTGAAGTTAACAACAGAATATTTGACAAAAATATCCTGCTGGGGAGTTTGTTGCGCCGTTTTTTCTACCGTGATATAGCACTAGGAAGCGGTGACGAGCGGGCATCATGGGAACTGTCTTATTATACATACCTAATTGTCGTCCAAAAAATTGTAACCCCCACTTTGAGCATATGATCTCTTATCTTCATCTTTTTATACTAATTGTGAGTTTGATTGTAGTTATTTACCAAATTCAATGTTTCCCCGCGTCACCTCTGGTGGTGATGCAACTAATCGTAACCATCACCTCAGCAAGTAGTACTTAAGTCACAACTTATTAGAGAACAAACAATCAGCTCCGTCATCCATGTACTAATTTACTAAACACGCCGGTACATACACACGACATTCCCTATTATACAGCACTTAGATTAAATTCGGTTTGACGGAGAAATACTTGTATCGTCGAGCATTTCCGACGTTCACAACAAATATATGGAATTGCATTCCGGATCTGTATAAAATCTCGAACGAAATGTTGGAAATATCAGTGCTTGTTTTGGTAAGATTTTCTATTTTATTATTTGTCTTTTGCTGACCCATAACGGAACTTCAAGATCTACAATCAAATCTTTGTCTGCTTCCAGTCGTTTTTCAACTTGGTCAAGTTTATTCACTAATGTTTTGACTCTTTGTCAATTTGATATGTTTAAGAAAGACTCACTGTCGTATTTTTGATATTTAGTTTAAAAGCTTCATCTAATATCAGCTATAACTAAGGGCATATCAACGGCGATGTTATGAATCGTAGAAACTTTGTTATTATAATATAATTGTCTTTAAGCCGTGATGTTATTATTTGGCAGAAATAATCCGCGGAATATCGTTAAGAAAATTTTACGACAATCATCATTCTTTAAAGATATCAAAGCATACAGCAGGCACCCACATTTCAAAATAAATACTAAGTTTAATTTACGTGTTAAAATAAAATACTTGGTATCATTATAAATAATGGACTGTTTGTGATGGTAATTCTGTAGGTATGTTTAGTAGTGGCAGATTGATACAGTTAATCTGCAAATGCTTGTTGAATGTGTATTATTTTACCTATTGGATGTGATCTGCACTCTTTTCGTAAGTGTTCATCTGTATACCAACAAAAATGGAAAAGAGGACTATTTGAGATAAATAACTAACAACTTTATTTAAACACACCTTGTTAATCTTGGAAGTGAGTTAATATGGCATGGTAAAGTGAACGTCTTCAACAATCTAATTATTAAATTATTACACATACTTTCGTACATTTTAATTATTAACTCATCAACTAACATATTTACTGTAATTAGAAGCCAAGCATAATCGACAAGACTAAATATTCATCAAAAATTATATTATATTTAACGGTAGTACTATGAAGAAAGCGTTGAGTTAATATAAAACCGACTCATTTGATCAAACACCGAATGTCGTGTTCATGTTACTGTGAACAGGTTTTAATTTCTTCCGCATTATGTTTACAGGCTTTACAAATTGGATTTAGCGTCGCACTCAACTACCGCGGTTACAATTATAATCCACTGATACCAGCTTCGCATTTTATGAACTATGCGCCTACAAGAAGACTTTTCAATCCGCATAGGTATTTCCCTTTTGCATCCAGAAGAATTCCAGCCAGCGACAGCGATCAATCTGAATCTGAAGATCTAAGTTTTGAAGAAACAAGTTTTCGTCTTAACTCAGAACACAATCGCCCGTACCTGAGACAGAAAAATCGTCATAGATACAATAATGTGGCGGACAACGACGCGAGCCTCGAACAACTTCCTGTTGGTAGAATGGGCCTGAACAACTACGCAGATCTATATCGATCACCTCAGACCGACAGAAATCGAGAGAATTTTAGAATGCCAAATAGACGAGCCCCGAATAACAAGTTCTATAGAAAAGCAGATAACGACTTAAGCTTAGAAAGTTTACCTGATGATAATAAATATTTTAAATATCGCGAGGATTTATTAAAACTTAATCAGCTTGCCAAGAGGCTCAAACAGA
The DNA here is from genome assembly GCA_946251915.1 of Abrostola triplasia. Classification (NCBI taxonomy): domain Eukaryota; kingdom Metazoa; phylum Arthropoda; class Insecta; order Lepidoptera; family Noctuidae; genus Abrostola; species Abrostola triplasia. The sequence goes on from OX276439.1 coordinate 10,730,165, forward strand.
GACAAGAAATAAAATCTAGCAAACTTCAAACTAAAGATAACAATGACGTAAGTCTTGAAAACGGACCAAAAGACAACTTTGATCCTGAAGACGATTCAGTCAATAACTTACCTGCCCTTGATGCAGTTAGTAACATTGAGACATCGGAGAATAGACGAGTTAGTTTTAAAAAAACAGTAGATCGATTAGCTCAGGCCGACAGAAATCAGGAGGACTTTAGACGACCGTTCCTGAGGAATAGAGTACCAAATAGACGAGCTCCGAATAACAAATTTCATTCCAGAAAAGATGATAACGACCTAAGCTTATTAGAAATTTTAACTGACGATAGTAAATATCCTAAAACTCTTGAAGAATTTTTAAAACTTAATCATCTTATCAAAGAGGCTCAAGTTATAAATAGCAAACATCACAATAAAGATAACAACGACGTAAGTCTTGAAAATGAAACAAAAGATAACATTAATCCTGATGAAAATTCAGTTCATAATCCACCCGCCCTTGACGCAGTTAGCAATGTTGAGAAATCGCAGAATAGACGAGGTCGTTTTCAAAATTCAGTAGATTCTTCATGGAGTCCTCACGAAGATACTAGAAACTTCAACTTACGCAAATTTTCTAATCTCGAATCGCCTAATAATAGACGAAATCGAAAAGATAGTGCAAAACTGTTGAATAACAAACACCTTAAAATGCCATCTTCCAACAAAGATATCCCTGATGCCTATATGGATACTGCTCTTCCTATTTCCGATGACAGTAAACCAGCCGATATAACCGATGCTCGACCACAACTGAGAAACTCAAACGTAAGAAATCTTGATAAAAATACGAACAATTACAGAAAAATGTTTAATAGAAGTGATGACGACGACGATGATCTAGAAACTATATTAAATGACAGATTAAGTGCACCTGACGACATCGATAACAAATCAGTTTTAGGTTTAGCAAATGAGGATGATTTTAACTTTGACTTACCTGAGCTAAGACAAAATAACATAAGACGAACGTATGACGAAGTGAGTTTTGCACTGTCACCAAATGACCGGTCGAATCAAGGTGATGACGAAGCCATAGAAAATTTACCTGATTTGTTTGTAGATAGTTTTGACGACCTCAGCCTTGTACCATCAGGCCTCAGAAGTAATGTTCTTCTAGACTTACAAAACAACAGAAAGGAAAATAATGCTGCAGATTTAGAATTGCCATTAAACGATAACCTTAGCGCTGAAGAGGATAATCTCAGCAATCTAGCTATTTTACGTCTTTTGAGCCCTGAGGACTTGAGCCTTGAAACTTCACTCTTAAGACGCCGTGAATCTGTTAAACAGAATAAAAATCACTTTTCAAGAAGAGACAATGACGAATTAGGACTTGAACTTCTATTGACTGACAAACTAAGCCCGGATGACCATGGTGTTGAAAATCTAGTACCGTATCATGAAACTCATCTCCGAAGCAGTGAGCCGACTCATATTAGCCTTTTTGAAAAACCAAGTAATGACGATAGAATAGATACAGAAGACTTACATGTTGAATCATCTTTAAATAACAAACTAAACAATGATGACTATTCCGCGAGTGATTTATCAGTTCTTCGTTCATCAAGCTTGGATAACGTAAACCTTGAACCAGAACGTTTAAGAACACGCGAACCCCTTTATCTACTAAACAAACCGAATACCAGGAGACACGAAGTTCGACAGAGAGATCCTCTATATGATGCAGTGGACTTATTTGGGCTTAACAAGTTGGAAAATAGTGAAGTTTCCTCACTGAATTTACGACAGGGTGAAAATGAGGCTACCGGAAATGATAGTCTACTACAACTTGAATACCCATGGAACGGCAAAATGGCACCTGATGATGAAAATATTATAATATCACCTTTAGGATCTAATGAAAAATTAGTTGCTCGCCAAAACCGGAATCTAAATGAAAGTAATTACGATTTAAAATTAGAATATCCTTGGAACGATCAACTAAGTCCAGATAAAGATACCACTACCAAAGTTCCAGCACTACGATCAGAAAAGTCAAAACATAACTTTGAATCTCCAAACTTAAGAAATAGAAATAATAAGAAGAACAGACGGTCTAGTTACGACCCTAGTCTTCATATGCAGCCTCTGACGCGCAGACTACATAACGAGGATGCGAGTCTTCTGGATCATTTTAATGACAACGAATTTAATGATCGAAATATTCTGAGATATTCTGATAAAACCTTCGATGAAGCTCGAAGAACTACAGAAGATGATACGGAGGTGACAAATTCTCTTGAAGATCCCAGTGGTTATATAACATTCCCTGTTGATCGCCGACCGAATCCAAGACTGAGAAGTCGAAATAACAATGTGAAGAAACCACGTTATGGTAACAGACGCGCCAATGCTCCGCTTGCCACTACCACCATGCGTCCAGAGGCCACTGAGGCTTTGGTGACTGCTGAGGTCACCACTGAGAAACCAACAGACATCGATACTGTTGTTATATAAAACTAAGTTCAGTATTAGTAGATTATGTAAGAAAACAAATGCAGTTCTAAAGCTCTGTGATCTCTTAAAAAAACAATGATTTTGACATAAAACAAGGGCTTGAACGTCGACGGAGATTATTTTGTTTCTTTTCTCTTTCTTCGGCAATTGGAACAACATTGTTATTTGTTGTATGTAGCACGATTTTCTATTGTTATGTATTTTTACATTCTGGAGATTATAATAGGGAATCGTAGTAGATGACAGTTTATTAGTACTTTTGTGGAGATTATTCAGTGACTTATTCTATTTTGAGAATCATTTTTCAGCTACTCATGGTCTATCCAATGGTCGGTTGAAATTGAATGCTTAGATTTAATGGCATTAGGTACACTGTGTTACTTATTAAAAATGTATAAGTAATTGTGGTTTTATTTTTCTATGCAAATATAATATAAAAAAAATATAAATAAAATTCAGTTGTTCTGTATCTTCATACCTATAAACAAATTGTAGAATTATCAGCTCGCTTGCCCATTATCGTTATATCCAATCCCTTCAAATCATAACAATAAAATTCATATAAACCAGAATCTCTCATTAATAAAAGCTAATAACCGCCACCCATCATTTTCCCGACCTTATCATACACAACTTAACCTCACAAAGGTATATAGTGGTCATTAATTCGGAGCATAAGTAGCGGTCGGCGAGCGATCAGGTAGCGTATTCGACGCCGTTCAGAGTAAAAAGAAAAAGGGGTAAGCTGAGTCTGATAAATGAGCGGCCATTGTCGGCTACTGGTATTGACGGGGACTTCGGTAGGCGGCTCCAACACGTGGGCCCGTATGTTAATTATAGGTGCCATTCAGTAAGATCTTTTTGACTTTAGATACCTATTACATCTAAGACATTGACAATGCCATTGTTCAAAATAAGTACTAACTATACCTGATTTTCTCCAATCAGCAGCTTGCAGGCCAATCTATAGCTTCCATAATTAAGAATACTGGTAATTATTCAAAGGTATTCAATTAAGTACATTGAAATCTGACTCCAACATAGGTAATGGCTAGACAGATAATGATGTTATCCTAATTTCTTACCAAACATCACACTGCACTATAAGACACTACCAAAAGATAAAACCTATGTAGAAAATGAAATTAAACAATATCTTTAGGTTCTACATACACAACCCTGCCTAATAAATACAGAATGTCTCTAATCGTCCGTAAAAACGTTCGCTGGACCCCAAGCATATGAAAAATAAAAGAGTCCCGTATCTTTTGTCCCGCGGTGTATTAAACGTCGGGCCGAGTTTATTGACACGCTCGTAAAGAGATGCTTCTGCCGGTGCCCCGCCGACTTATGTGTTGAAGGTATACATATTAGATGGACTTTCAACTAACGATGGTTGAGATGGCTCGTCAGTAGAGGATTTGGTTTTGGGTAGAGGCCGTGAGTTTGGTCTTGACTTAAACTGTGAACTTAAAATGACTGGCAGCGAGGGAGATAAGTTTAATATCGCCTTTCTTTGTTGCTCTATGAGCTAATTTTGCTATAGAAACAAATCTTCCCGCAGTGTAGAGATTGCCAATTCAATGAGGATGGAACCAAGGTTGAGGCTTAGACATCGCACGTGAGGACTTTCTACTGGTACCCTCTTAATAATTAATAAACTACATTAATTTTAATGATACTGCTTTTTAAATCACGTTTTAATGTAAGAAATCATTAGTTATTACTCTTTTTAACTTAAATAGAGATGATATAACCACTTATCATGACCGATGTTGTTGTGTTTGTAAGTATAGTGCGATTACTTTTTTTACAAAAAAAGAAGTTACTTTTGTTCCTACAGTCAACCTGTTAAAATGCTTTTGTAGGGCATGTGTTTGCTACTCCGATATTTGTAAATGTTTCAATAAATACCAACCAAACATACTCTTCCTGCACTTAAATACAATAGGAATATTCATACTCCTAGTCAGCCAAACTGAAAAATATATCTCTAAACTGTCCCTTCCAGCATATTTGTCTTAGCAAGTCACATTATCATGTATCATATGATCTGTCGCAACATCCGTGTTATGATAGGACGCATTGTGTCAGCGAGGTGTCACGCGGGTGTTGTTGCTGCCCTGCTCCGTGTGACGCGGCGTCAAGCTTCCGCTAATGGACCTGCTAATGATTTTAAACTTTTTTTTCGTGACGTAATATATTATAAGTTCTCGCAACTTACGTATAACGTGAGTATTAGTTTTCGCTGATATCCTGCAATCAAGTCTGCCTAAGAATTGGTGCATTTAGGTACAGTCAGCTTCATAAGTAGCTTAGTATGTTAAAACAACCTGTCAAATAATTGAAAAAAGAATATCAATTCAAGTTATTGTTTCAAATTATATAACGTACAAATGATGATCTGAGAATATTTAAGACTTTTTATTATATAAGAAATGGTTCCATAATTAATTACTTGATACTTATGATATTGACGGTACCAAAAATATGTACACTAGTATAAGTACCTATATTATATAAAATTAATTCCTAATAATATGGTTTATTGGTTAGGCAAAGGATAGTTATTTCAGACTTAGGTACAGTATATCAGGCAGAATAATAAAATCACAATTTAGCATTTATCTTAAGCAATGTTTTGCCATACAACTCTAATAAGTCTGATACCGTACAGTTTATAAAAAGGATGATATACAATTCCTAAATGCACGAAATCTGAAAGTTATTACTGTTCTATTTGTCCAACCATGAATTATAAATCAACAAAAAATCATACAAACGCATGTAGCAATCATAATGCACTTTCACAAAATTATCCAAAATCCGAGTTGTGAAAAAAAAACGGAACAATAATTTTACGCGACATTTAAGTAGTAAGAATGGACTCTTAAAGCTATTGACTATAATGCCAGGGGGTGGGCAGGGAGAAAAAAGTGACTCTTTGATAGCACCTTTGTGTGACGTATTTCCGCTCCGGTTGCTTTGTGTGGAAGTGTCGTTCTTGTTACCGGTACTAGTGGCAGGCATAGTGCGAATTGGTAATGTTGGAAAAAGTCTGTTTAATATATTTTTATCACACCATTCATGTTGTACTTGCCTAAAATAATGCGACACAGTTCAAACAAAAGATAAAGTACTATGTACTTTCCTAAAACGGTAAAGCTTTTAATAGGAACCTTTTAGTTGTTGTGGTTTTACAAAGATTTTTGTTCGGTTATATTTAACAACTTGAGAACAGTGGCGTTTGCTCCACCGACAAGAGCAAAGCTCTTAAATTTATGAATGATGATATGTAACTTCGTGTTTTAAGTTTATAATATTTTAGGATGTTCAAAAGTCAAAATGTTTATGCCTGTCAAACAGTTATACAAAAATTCATTAACACAATGCGTTTTAAACCTAGCAAATTCAACAGATTTAGTTTACCATAATACCGTTACGAAACAGCCATTTTACCAAAAGTCGGATTCCCAAAACCAGCTGCAACACGAATAGGAAACATTGTATTTCTGCAACAGTCACACTCTATTGTGTAGTTGACTTTATTGGACAGTAAACCAGAGATGATACTTCTTAGGAGTTATTGGATTTGTCCGGATTAATTTATTAGATGTCACAAATGTAATGACAACTAATTGTAGGGGAAGATTGGATGTATCGATATCTATTGTTGAAATAAATTGTTAGGGAAATAATTGTGTGAAGGTAAGTTTAATTTGGTATTAGTATAGTTTGATTTAAGTTATATTTTTTGCGAATAGACTTGGACTAAGTTAGACTGACAAGCGTTTTGATACGGCTTAGTTTGTATCTACTTAAGTTGTATTAATTGGAAGTAAGCATCTGTCCTGACCTTTGTTAGAAAACTAATTACCTGCGTGATTAAATGTCTCCTAAACAAATGGTCGCGGTTTCGATACCTGTGTAAGACATTTCAAATGTATTAGTGTGATCAGCATATTATTTGATACAGTTATTTACTCTGTCGGAGACACAACCTGAATATAGGAGCAATAACTAATGGAGCAAACGATTTTTTATACCAGGCTTAAATAACCATATCAACTGGTCAAATAAAATGTGAAATTTAAATAAACATAATTAAGCGGGCTCCAGTATTTCATCAAAGCCATTAAGCTAACACAATATTAGTCCAAACCATTTATTTTCGTCATAATTACTTGACATCACTTCGTCAAGTATCATTAGCCCAAACTAAACTAAAAAAACACGTTCCAAATTTGAACAAAAACCCGTTTCGGCAGACAGTGTGGCACCGATCAACAATGCGCAGGAGTTTACGGCGAACGTACGTATCGTTTACGCGCGCTAGGAAAAATAATAAGCCTTGTTTTCTGGTATAAAACTATTGTTTATTGGAATTTCAACCTTAATACTATGAATATAAATGTTAGTAACAGTTCAGTTGAATGTAAATATAATTTTGTTCCGCCATCAATTGAAAAATAATCCGTCAGACGGTTTCCATCTTTGTGTCCTTAGGAATATAGTTGGTTTTAGAATGTGGATAGCTAATGTATCACCACATAAGTGTCATGGTATCCATTTAACTGTCAGACCGGAGGAATGTCATTCATGGTAATGGATCGTTGTAGGAAGGAAGTTGCAGGTAAACGTGCAGAAAAAACAACATGAATGGATGCGCGCGCGCAGCGTTGTATAGGGGGTGGATTTTGTGGGATCCAGCCGTTTCTATACGGCCCATTCACCGGTTTTTATAGAGTTTTATTGCTATTGCAGTTAATAAGTTTATGTTATTAAGGTAAAAAAATACTATAAGGGTGAACTGAGTGGTTTAGAACCAGCGAGATACGTTCACGGCTTTAATAATAGGGCTAATACGTGAATGTGTAGTTATTTATGTGATAGGTTCTTGTAAACTCATAAATCTATCTGAACACGAATGACTAGAACACATTTTTGGTTAAGTCCAAGCGCAAAATTTAACGATTTACTGTCGTCCATTACCCTTGGTCCTTTAGCCCCAAACCTGAGCTTAATGTAGCTAGATTAATAGGAACTACTTCTTTTAAGTTTAAGATTTTATCATCATTGTAAATATCAGTATAGGAAGAGTAAAGGAGAGCCGGAGAGCATTAGCTAAAAATATTTTACGGAGTCTGGATTTATGTCGTTTTGCCTTCTACTACACGTCACTTAGATACGTTTGTGTGCTAAATACCACTGCCTGTCTCCTAGTGGCATAAAGTATGTTATTTTATGTAGCTTTCACGGCTAAACCACGGAAGGCGTTGTCCTTCCTTGGTTTAGCCGTTAAAAGCTACACCACCAAACCGATTTTGATATAATTTTGTGTTTTTGTGCTTGATAAGCATAAACCCCAAGTAAGAATAGAATATGCTTTAATGCACACCAACATTTATACAGAATTATTACATCATTTAAATTTATATATAGGATAAATGTAGGTTGCTTTGGCTCAGAAAAGACGCTATATAATTCAAGAATAATTTAAGAAAGTGTACCACAATATTTTCAAGAATAATTTAAGAAAGAGTACCACAATATTTTCGTCACTTACAAACTGTTACATCCTGACTTTCTTTTCATAAATATGGATGTAATCTTAGGATGAATCTTAAATAAATGATTTATTATTATTATAATTAGATTTCCACCCGCCTGTATTCGTGAGTGTCCAAAATTACACAAGTCTTGGGTCTCAGTTTCTCACGTTACAATAAACAGGGTCTCAGATGACGTGTGGGTGGGAGCGAGACAGCATCAGTCTTTGTATCGCCCAAGATCTTTGCCACCGCTAATGACGCCTGAATCATTTATAATTAATATTACGGCGTAGTGATGGGCTTGTATCGATAAAAAGTCTAGAAAAAGACGAGTCAGTCACGATTATGTTATGTAGAGACCAGGCAATTCAGTGCAATGGCTTGCGCGGGGACTCTATACTGGCACCCTACCTTTAGTGCAGTAAAATTCATTTAAATAAAAATCTATTGATTAGAAACACATACAGCCCGTGAAGCAAATACATTCAAGTCATATTCATTTTACAATCGTTATTGTTGGAGCTAATGCTAACACTAAAATGTTTTGTATTACACTGAGAAGGTTCCAGTTATCCTGCATACTTCATACATTCCAACATAGTGACCCCTATTGTCACTCACAAGTGACCTTTACCTGTAGAATTTTAGTACGTCTCACCTTCAGTCTGATTGTCAGAGAGCATTCTTCCTCAGACTAACTTTATTGAAATCCGAGTCAGCAGATAGGTACCGGTAGTAGTATATATATATGTAAGTTAAGATGTATCCATATTAAGTTTGCATAAGTTTTACCTGGTTATACCATCTATACCTCTATATTTCTATCGATAAACGCCGACCCGTCCCTAAACGCAGCCCGTCAGCGCTACTTTGATACAAAACCTATAGGTAATCCTGTTGGCTACCGTTTTATACCGCACCTTTTTATTGCTAGGGATTAAAATGCCCTCACACCACAACACAACTCCAACCTTATGCCCTACACAATAAGAGTTATAGTAGCTGTACGAATAAAGTGGCACAACAAACGAATAGAGTTATTAATGTTAGATTTATTGGTTCTTTGATGTCGGTTGAATTATTATGAGTTTGGGTATTGTGCGACCGGATGTTGGCCGGCGGACTTAATGAGCGGCTACGGTCGCTGTAAACTGATTTAATAGATTATTGTTGGATGCCAATCCGTCTTGAATGATCGCCTTAAATCATCGGACTGTTTCCTTGGCTAGCCTAGACTGGTGCGGCTAATTGATATAGATTTATTTTGACGATTGCAATTTTTCCGAATTTGCATGGATGATTGTTATACATTAATTAAAGCTATTCGCATTGAGCATGTGATGAGTAAATGAAGCGGAAGGTGTGTACTAGGATCTTTGCTAAAATCCGCGGACACTTCATGAGTACATATGCTTTATTCCTTTCTACTCCATACCGATGTAACATCTATCCAGTTAACACTTAAAAATAAACTTACTTTCTCTCCTGCTAATGTTTTAGTCATTTTCGTAAATTTCTTCAAAGTTACCTCTTAAACAAGGCAAGTTAATAATTCCTAACCAAAAAATTAGTTGCATAAAATTCTGCGTGCAAAATGAATTGCAAACGTAATCTTCCCATACCATGTAAGTATTGGTTATAATTACGTAAATCCTTAGTAGGCACCACGTCACTATTCGCAGTTTTACTGTAGTAATTCGTTCCTACCAATTAACTTTACACGTTTTACTTAAATCACCGTGAACATAACACGCGTCCAATCGAAAGTGTTTCAAAAGTAATTATGTCAAATGATTAATGATTCATTTTTAGGATGTTAGTTTCGCCAATGACTTACACATCAAATTTTATAAATGGTAGGCAAATGTTCAGTTGTGTTTAGGTTTACAGGCTGTGGTTGTGTTATGTACGGATATTTGAACACCTGAAACTCCCGAAAACAGGTATTTGAGACGTTTATACGTAGGACTTCATTTTCTAGCCCACTGTAATTCATGGTCCTTCGATACAATAAGGACCAAAATTAGAAGAGGGATGGAGCAAATATAAAAACAAAAACGTTATACTTAAATAATGCATTTTACTACCTTAATCAATCGTATCTATGTAAGTATCGTTAAAAGTGTCCTAAGTATAATTGCCAACATAAATATGATTTTTCGTCCACTGGAAATGTATTTACAAAATGATCTGAAAAATATTTTTAACAATAACATATATAAATAATAGTGTTTCGGTAAATAAAACCTGTTGCAAATTGGCTAAAAAAGCAACAGTTTTATATAATAGCCAAAGGAAACGACTCCACATATCATTAACAAGTTTTTATACTTGAGGAAGTGAAAAAACTTGGAATGTTTTCAATAGCATATTGTTTTGCATTTATTGAATCGATGATAACTTGAAGGACCAAAAAAGTTGAAAGATTGTTTTTAAAATAACATACAGCGACAGGTCTTCGGTTTTGCTTCCTTGACAAAATAACATTTTTGTTTTCAAAGTAAATATCGTATGGTCGGACAAAAAATTACGAGACCAATCTCATTACATGTGTGTTTTGATAATGTGTGGATTTAGTTTGTGTGATGCAACACGTTGTGTTTTATAATTTATTCAATATTTTCGAAGAAAATTATGAAGTTCCTTCTTTCCAGTTTTACTCCTGCTTCCTAGGAATCGGCATCGGATAGGTAAAATACATTGCAACTATTTGTTTAGGTTGCAAAGACTAAAGACTAGACTTTAAAACAGTGTATTTTTCCTCCACAATAAAGCATTCTTCATCAAACCCCTTATCTTTATTGAAATCAAATAAGAATGTTTATCCAAATTAAAACTTTGTTTAATACCACAAACAGATTAGATAATAAACAATTTTATACATCTCGATCACAGGACACCAGTATAAAAAATCTATAAAGCCACGTCCAGAGCTGACGGGCAATAAATAAATAACACATATAAATAAATAAATATAGAAATAAATCCGTCGTTATTTATGCCATTGAGAGACGATGGGGTTTAATGACGGGCCGCGATGGATTGTTAGTGATATTTGTAATAAACCTGCGCCGTGTGCACAGCTTTAGATCTTTAGATATAAGGTCATTTACACACGGTGAGGTGACCTGGTAGAGTAACTTCTAATTAAGATTTTATAATCCACACCCTGTGTTTATACATTTGTATTTTTAATAAAGATTGTGACGTTCTCACTTTATTCGTTGGTGGTAAGTAATTGTTTACCCATGGTCCTTTTCCATAATTTTTCTATTAATACTGGTAGGTGAAATCGATTTTTAAACTAAGCTCATGAAATTCACTTGGTTCGTTAACCAGGGGTCCAGCTCACCCGTAAGCCAACCATGCACATGCATCTCCAATCCAATCGTAAAGCATAAACCTCAGCATTACGAGGCACTCATTTACATGTAATAAAAAGTAGCTTGAAGTGAGCACTTGATTAATAGCCCTCCGTACGGGGTCGTTAAGGGCCTTATTTATTGCATTTTAAAATGTTTTAATGTCCCCGTCAAGGTTTATCGGAGGTACGAGATCTTGGCGCTTGATCGATGTGGTGCAGAGCAGGACGCGAGGCCGGGATGGTTCGGGAAATGGACGTCGTTCTACTAATGTGTGGTTGAGGATTATATACAGAAGATGGAGAAATATCAGCACTAATATGCCTTCATCGTCTTAAAAGGTTAAGATCATTTGAGTTTGATTGACATCTGTAGGTATTAGTTTTATCAGGGAGAGCTGCGGGCTTTCCGCATGAATTTATTTGGTTGCCGACAATATTCTTTAATTTATTATATGTTAATGTTAGTACTTAAATATGTAAGGTCTGCGTTTAATTAGCAACCAAGATTTTTTTGAAATGCTTAAACTCTTCACTGATTTGGTAATATATTTCTTGACCAAGACAGATACAGTTTCAGATACAGTTTCAGATACAATGATTTTCTTCAAAAACTCAAAACCAATATGAAACATGAAACTTGGTCCAACTAGCTTGAACTTAAATAGCTTTTTAAAATATGTACAACCGTAACAAGATCATGATAATTTCAAGAAAGTTCAAAATAACTGTTTTTAGTACCGTAGTCTCCTTTAAGGACCTCAAAAAACAAAACTAACTTGAAATAAACAAAATACAAGGTAACAATTCAAAGACACGTTATCCCGCAGCGCACTGTCTGACACTATCTGTCGGTACCCTGTACTAGTGACAATAACAAACACTCGGGTATCGATGTATTGAATAATATATGAATCGTCTGGTAACGCAGTAATGTTTACTATGAGCAATGGATGTGTTAACGATGTCATAGCTTTTATTTACTGCGAGACATACTTTTGGGCCCGTATCTATCAAATAACGCCTTAACGCCTATTATAATTGCTAAAAATATAAATAATTAATGTAATTCGTCTATTTCTGTAGATAATTTCAGATGTTTTTCAGATACAATTAAATTATGTATAGGTAGGGGTACTAATAATACCCTGGTCACATCACCAATAACAGCCACCAATTCACCTCAATAAAACACGATTATTTCAAATTATTTTAATTAAAATAATGACGTAATATAGCAGTATGATGACCATATATGGGCTTGTTAGGACTCTATATACGTGTTGGCGAGTGCCTGCAAATTGTTTATTACAATATGCGATCGTATTGCTGCCATTAAATCCCAACGCCTCGGGATTATTCAGTGTCATATAACTTGCACTAATGAAGACTGCAGGACTCGCTTCCTTTGCTGGTGACGTTCTTGGGTAAATCCGTAAGAATTCAATATGAGTATGACGTAAATTAAATATATTTGAGTCCCTCGGTCTCCTTGCATCTAGGCCGAAAACCGTACGACCAGAATCAAAATGGATTGATCATCCATTTAGATTGTGGTCCTACGATACGCGCCGAAAAATCATGTACGAGCAATAACATAATTAAATGTACTTGATAAAAATAGAAGATACTAGAACATTAAATGAACCTTCAACTACGCTAGAGCTGTCTTTTTAAATGCCAAATTGAATCATGGCTAAATGGAAAATAAAAGAACACTAATCATGAGCATACAACTAACGCTAACAGACAGACAAGCCTCCAGACCCTCTACACTAAATTGAAAGAGTCCTATAGTCATTTATGGCCTACGTCCCGAGTTATTAATTTTAATAAAATCGCCAATCGGTCTGCATTTATATCTCAGGATCACCTCGATCACCGATTGTGGGGATTGAAGCGGTCGCTGTTGATTGATTGAGCACTCCACTTTATAATGATCTCCCAGTAATTGGATGAAAAACTATTGTAATTTTTGCGGTCCTTTGAGTCGAAAATTGAAAATAGTTTATTGTCTCTATTATGATGCTTTTGTTAAGTTAATGCATGGTGATAGGTAAAATATTTCTGCTTATTCAAATAAGTTAATCGCTGAAGAAAACAAAATAGCATTTCCAGTACAATTGAATTCAGTAGACACCTTGCAACTACTACCGTATTTTCTCAGCCAGAAATCTCTATTTTCTATATTATCAAAACAATTATGACTAAAATCTAAAATATTTAAACTTAATGTTCGGAAAATCATAATCAGACAGATCCGTATCATCCGCTAGTCTCACAGTCCGAAGCTAATTAAACAAATTCCTTAATGTCTGCTCGAGTGAATGAACTGCCGGCCATCGGTTTATTGTGACCATAAACCGTTTAGTGTCAAACACTTTAGTGCCCTTAGTGTCGATTGATGACCAGAATTATCACCCACGAGTTTATCTCAGAGAGGGTTCAAAATTAATTTGCAGGTATTTGATGGCGAATATAAGTGAAGTGGCAGGGCAACGGAGTCCAAGATTTTGAAATGTTTAATTAGTGTTGACATTTTATAGGGGACACGACACCCGCCATCGTGCGTGTGGTCGTTTACTTTATGTATGAGCTCGCAAAGTTGTTCCAAAAGCGTAATTATCGATACTATTTTGAATTTGGCTTGTAATATTAGCTGAATTTTCTGTAATTGTTTAAATCGTTGCAAAATTATGCCAAAGAAGATGGTCAGCTCATCTGAGACATACTTCTTCCTAGGTTTTGCTAAATCCAAGAATTTGGAATCTTTGCTTTGCATACAAAGCTCACAAACGCTCGATAAATCAACAAAAGGTCTTCTAGTTTGTTGTCTGCAGCAGTACCACTAAAACCCATCAATTAACATCAGCATCTCTGAGCCAATTAATACGTGAATGAGAATTAACAGTAGACTCTAATTAAGGTAACAATTCAGTGGAAGGTATGTATTGATAGTAATTACAGATAGATGCCTCAGGTGACTAATATTTTGACTCACCTGCGTCATTCCTGCCCTTTTAACATGTAATACTTGCTGTTATTCCTCGTAAACAAAATTTGTATATTATATAATAACTATTACATAGGTACATATGTTATAATTACTTCCATGTACATATATCGGATATTGATAAGCCGAACCGATACAAAGGTTACAGTTGTAACTTTTTGGACAATTACAGGTTGCGGTAATAATGAGAGCTTTGAAAGAACGTCTAGGACTAGGTTATGGACAGAATGTTAATTTATCAGTTTGCAAGCTGCGGTCAACATTTACCATTTGGGGAAGAACTCGACTTGTGGACTGGTGAAGAACATCTAGGTTTTGGACAACCAACTCAAACTTAATAACTTCGTATTTGCCAAGTGATTAAAACGAAACAGTGGTCTACCGACAATGGTTGCTCAATTCTTATCCATTCTTCTCCATTTGAGAAGACCTTAAAACAAACGCCACATTACCTCAGCTCCAGCAATTACATCATGACATTTGATACGTTTGTCTTTGATTTGCGTTTACGACAGGCTCGAGTGACGTGTGCCACTCAAAGTGGTTTTATTTGATGTCTTCTTTAGTATGTCTTGTTTATGGAGGCCTTATCATTCACTATTAAACCTTTATTCGTGTGCTGGACCATGATTAACATTCATTGATTTGGAAGTAATTAATTTGAGTGTCAGGTTTTATTTAGTTTGTTGCTGTAAGGATCATTATTATAACGACTGTTGCTTTTCTTTATAAGATTGTTTTGGCGTCCTTTATAGGCAATTCTTTATTTAGAAGAGAAAGAAAGCAAGGTAGTCACAATTCTCTATACGATGCTATTTCCTGCCACGTCTTTCCTGCAGACGTGTCTAAATTGTACTTCCATAGGCCTGCTTGCCTTTAAAACATAAATGGGAGGCCTTTGTTCAGCTGTGGGACATAATACAGGGTAATTAAAATAAAAAATGGCATTTACTAATTATTAGATTACAAATTTTCGATCTATTCTTTTTTCATCATTGTATAGCCGTGCCACTGCAGAGCCAGGGCATCTTTTCAGAGAATAAAGGTGCTGACTGGTAAACTGATGTTACCTTCCCCAAGATAAATGTTAAAATAACCTATTTCAAGCGTAATTAACCATCCAAAAGACGGCCCACACAAACACTACTTAACCTAGCCATAAACACAAGATAGACCTCCCAAAGCTGATCTACCGCACGCAAGAAAACCGCAAATAAAGTCAGTTTTCACGATTATTGTCATACAATAAATCGATGGGTCCTCAACTGTGGCGAAGTAATTGGTGTGTGGGACGGCGACGCGTAAATCAACCACTGACACGCATTAAATATGTACGAGAATCAGTCACCGGGCTCTGAGCTGCACTGTTCGAGTTATATCACTATGGTCACTGTTATTCCGGTATTTTGATGTGCATATACCAGCGGTTTATAATGAAATAATTGAATTGACAATCCAAACAATCATGCCCGTAGGGATAGCAGAAGTATTCTTCTTTATAGTCACCTAAACAGTCTTTACCATAAGTTACCATTAGGTATTTTCCATCTATTTAGTGCAGAATCTATTGCTGTCCATCATGCTTGTATGGTGCATTGCCTCCTAACGCTCTCCAGATGACGGAAGAGAATTATATTCTGAATCCATCCCCTACTTAAATAAATTCATAGTAGCATTATGTATTTAACCCAAGACTAATTAAGGGTGTTCATGTTCAGAAACCACTTAAGCCTGGCGAATCTGATCGTTGATATTATTTACTGTAAACAGTCTTAGCTAAAAAACTCCCAAGACGGCTTTCCAAAGACTTTATACCTAAGACTTCACGTCTTAGGTACTGATTTGAAAAGCCTACAATTTCACCCCCTTATCTCGTTATATGAATTTAATTAGAATCCCTACTTAGGTCCATCCAAATTCAAATTACGCAGTATATTCAGGAATAAACATTCGGACTAGGAGCTTGGTCTTGAAATTTTCCACCATCATCCAAAATTCTTCTAATCTCTATGTGTGGCCGGAGTCTGCACTAAATATACTTTTATATCCACGTAGGAACTTTACAACATATCGTCAGTTCTACGACCGACTCTTTGTTTTGGTATTAACCCGTATTAGGCCGTTTTACAGCGCTGCGTAGGAGTCACGTTAGGTTATTGTTTTGGCAATTAAAACGGCAAACATCAAATGCTGCGAGTTATTTATGAGGGACATGTTGTTGTGATTAATTTGTTTGACTTTCTTTTCTATATGTGTGTGGTCGACGTAATTTATCGAAAAATATTTTTTTACATTATAACATGTTATAATTTCTGCAATTCGATTTTTTATCTCTCCATTAACTCGAGGGTGTCATAATAGTTAACTAATTAATAGACCCTTCCAAATTAATTGCTGAAGTTACACTAGATCGAGGTAACACTCGATCCTCCCTGTACAATATCACAATTTTATTAATTAAAGCATCATTTGCCTTCACAAGCTGATTTTCCTTGACTTCAACGCATACACTAGATTGTTGCATAGCTTTTATAAGTAACATACTGTTTACCCCCAAAACAGCTTACTACTTGTGAATACAAGACCGAAACTGCAGTTACAGTATTATTAAAGTAGAGGTTGATAAATAATTAAAATACCTTAATCATCTTTGATGATATATTGTTCCGTGACTTTTATCTGTATCGCTATGTAATCAATCAGCTCTGTAGGTGTGAAATCAGATATCAAATTCTATAAACAGTATTATCAAGTTGTCCTATCGGAGTTATTTTTATTGTTTCTGATTCGTCAATAAATTATGTTATGTATATGGAGCGATCAATATTGTTTCTTTTGACTTAATGTGAGATGTATATATGGTGCGTGTCAAGTCTTATTAAGAACTTAATTAATTCGTTTAAGTTTCAATAATTTTTGGTGTAGTAATTCTGATCCGTGACGTAAAGGATAAGGAATAGTTTTCCTATCCATTGCTAATATAGCGACTTGTAGAAGGCGTCGAACCTGGAGTGGGCCTGTTGGATGCCAAGAGACTCGAACATAGGTCTCTGATAGATCTTAAGAAGTCCGGCAATATTCTTGGAAGTACAGGAAACTTCTGCCTTCGAGGCGTACTGACCGTGGTGGTTCTATATTTCTATTATAGTGGGTGTAAAGTGAGAACTACTTACTTCTTCAGATTGTCTTCAGGTAAATAAGCGTTATTGAGGCTTTACAGAAAGTGGTCGGTGTTTAAATATGCGCAATTGTTAAAAATAGGTGTCTAATAACGAAAAGATTTAAAAAAACATTTATCTATTTCTAAAATACTGGTCGGTATTGAGGCTAGTATTTCAGAGTACCTCCAATGCAGACTCCATGTTAATGTAAAGGTAGCTAAAGACTTGTTTATCACCTTACCGTTATTCCCCCGTGTTAAATAAAACAGTAAATAAATACAAACCGTTACATAACAGGATCCCTCCCTCACGAACTCCTAAAAGAAGTGCTATCACCAAAATCAGTAGCGACATTAGCTACCCCAGCATCAAATCACACGCCGAATTGCGTAACATACTCGCCCCCGCTTTAAAATGGAGTAATAAATAAAAGGTAGACGCGGCACCTTATCGCTGCCGAGCTCGGCCACAACAGATGAAAGAATACCCCCCCTCCGCACCCCCACACACCCTCCGATCTCTCGCTCTAGCAGCCAGTAAACGCTGTTTTACATTTATAACTACAAGCCGCGCTCACGATTGTACAAGTAGTACGACTTGTATTACCTCACATTGTAAAACCAACTCTATAATTCTTGAGATAAAGTTTGCTTTTTGGTTAGTGGCAGTTCTTCGTCTTGGCCGGTCGTCATGGCAACGGGCGGCGTCGCGATTTTTGCCCGCTCGCGCCTCCTTCGATTACCTAAAGGTTTTCCCGATGTAAGGATGGTACACACGTATTGGTTCGATAAACGAGTCGGTACCGATGCGTACAATGTTTTATTGACAGATTTGAAACGGTTCAAAATCGGGGTTTGCGAGAATTCCCTTTGTTTGGTCGAAGATTTGGATTTTCTTGAGAGAATTGCGCTGGAAATGGTTTTTCTTGGAAATTCTGAGTGAGATTATTCCATTGTTACTGAAGTTATGTGATGGCTGATTATTTGTGTAGAAATTTGATTGTATGGTTCTTTCTTTGAAGAAATAGGAGGGAGTATTTTTTCAGGATACTTACTTTATATAATAAGCACATTACTGTTAGTCCATGAGTCTGTGAGCTGTGTAGCGTGGTGTTCATCCAGTCCACAGAACGTAACAGTTTCAATATCGGCCGCCTCTCGGGCTCACGGAAACATTATGCCCACTCTATATTCATGTAAATGGGTTTATTGAAATTGCAAGCCGCTTGGATTTTTAGCCAGAAAATGAACACAAGTGAGATATTATGTTATTTTATTCACTTGTGTTGGAGGTTTTATATGAAAACGATGTTATATGATATTTTCGTGTTCAATATCATTATGTAGCACTTATATAACTTGTAATACGTTCACTAACTTAGAAGGCAAGTGTATTAGTACATCCATTTATGAATGCTACTTTAGATAATAGTATGGCAAAAAGAACCTAGCATCTGTAGGTGGACAGAGAATTTTAAGTCTCACTAGTACAAGCTAGAGCAGACTTGATATTCTATGCTCCACTTGTTGTTTTATGGAAATATCGACTCCCTCACTGTTATAATTTAGTTTAATTATATAATACAAGTAGATTAGCCTCGCTTATCATGATGGTGATACAGGATTTAGGTAATAATTATAATAGTAAATCATGTTTGCAGTGGCTACGTATATACGAGTACCATTTCATTTCCAAACATGGCAAAAACTTAATTTTTTAGGGTAACTGTTTGTAATATACACTCATTTCATCATACATTATGATAACCACAGTGTGTCAAGTGGAAAACTTGGAGAACAAACTTAAAAAGGTAAAAACAAATAAAATAAAGCATAATATTTTAACTAACTGTTTATTTCAACCACATCACGTAGACTCCGCGCTCGTTACCATCTAGACACATTAATTAAATGCTGTTCGTTACAGTGTTAATGACACTCGTTGTTATCCCGGCTGTAGTACAAGCGGTACACTTACAATATCTGTGCAGTTAGAAGCGAATTAATCTGATATTAAAAGCTCGTTCTCTATTCAACTTATAGTTTCAGTTATAGGTGTGGGGGCAAGTGTGCAGTATTTGGTTGTTACGTGCAATGTTTTATAGGTATATCAATATTTTTTACAAAGTGTGAGGGTATATTTTGGTGGCAAAATAGCAAAAAAGTCATTAATAAAATGATCTTTTGTTTACTTCAGCTCTGATCTCTGAAGCTGAAAGGTACGGTATTTTTTTTCGAGTCTGTTCAAATTAGTGTCATAGTTTTTTTTATTATTTTGCAGATAACAATAAAATACGCTTTATCTAAGCTTTTTTTTATTGCTAAACATATTTATTTATGAATCAAATAGCGGGAATAAACTCACCAGCTATATTTTTCTCATTTATAGAAAAATGACGCTGATTACAATTTACTCTGTCAATGAATTTACAGGATTAAAGCAAAACATAAGTAACAAATAGTGCACACTTGACGTACAACTGTAATACTGTGGCGTGGTCTGCTACTGGTAGTCATAGTTACAATAGTTAAATTCGTTTAAATATCTATTTACATCTTTATACTTAAAATGTACAATATACATATTGCAATGCCTTAGTGACATAATAGTGATGTTACAATAATTATTTACATCGATAAATCATTGAAAAAGACTGTACAATCGATGAGCTAGAGGTGCGACTTTTTCAAATATGAAAAATAATTTGTTTTTTAAATAACAATATAATGTTTATTAATATGTAGTAAAAAAACATCTCGTAAACTAATAAACACGAGATACATTTATTTTATATTTTTGTGACTACGTGAGTCGATGTATATACATAGATATTACTTTGAATCTAATTAGCAGTTAATTTCATGAATTATAAGTATTATGATATAATATACTACGTAATAATCTTGCAAATTAAAAGTAAAACTGCAGGAGTAAGACTAATGACTTAAAATTAAAAATACTATGAGTTCAGTTTGAGGTTTGTTGTGTGGAACAAAAATGTAGAGAGTTTATGTATTTTTAGGAGAAAGGGATCAGAAACTTGTTCACTATCTCGTAAGATAAGAAAATATCATTTAAACTGACTTGGTTTGGGTTTCAAAAGAAATGTTCATATTGAAAATATTATTATTATATCAACAAACAAGTACCTAAGTAGGTAGATAATATTACTCGAATTATTATGCGGGTCCATAATTCTGATACAATACGTTTTTATCACCAAAAAAATATAAAAACCTACTTGAGAAGATTTAACACAGCTGAAGAGATCGGGCTAATATTATATGACACTAATCTTCACAATTAATTACTCTGGGTCTCTGGCACAAAATAATAATAACAACTCGAATTACTCTTCAAATAATACTTACTTTTTATACTTGAAATACAACTACAGATAGGAAATTGGCACCGGTGTCAAGATTCATACAATTTACAAGTTTATGCTCACAAAATACATGTAAAATCTAAAATTATCAATAAATTACTTAATTTATCACATGACTACTTATACAATAAATATTTACAGATGTAAAGCTAATTACTTTATAAATTGTTTTTACATAGCGCTTACATTGACGTCTTATAGTCTCAACAAACGTTATGATTGTAAAAAGACTTCAATAATGACAAATATAGTTCGTAACTACCAACGTTCTTGCTACACAAACATTGGCAACACCGATCGAAATTTGTATGAACAAATAACGACACTCATGACGTCATAGTCTGGTTAGCCGTCTCTCCCTATTCCGTGGTCACTTAGAAGTGGTAATACGCGAAATTGATCGGCTGTTCATCGTCTACACTGACGCTGTCACTGTTCAGATTGTCACTGTCACCGGACCTCGCGAGGTCGTCGACCCTGCGCACGTGCCAGTTGGAGAGGTCGCAGGGGGCCTCGTCGTCTTTGAAGCTGGTGTTGTCCTGGTAGTAGGACCTGTCATCCGTGAGCGTGGCGCTGGGCGTGTAGGGGAGCGGGGCGCGGGCGGGGAGCTCGCCCGGCGGGAGGCATCACTGCCGGTGCGGCAGCTGGTGGTGCATGTGGTGGATGTCGAGGCGCGGCCTCTTGGCCTCCTCCTCGTCGCTGCAGTCGTTGTCGTGCGCCTCCTGGTCGTCGCACTCCTCGCCGAGCTCCTCCTGCTTGCGTTTCGCGGTCGCCATCTCGGCCGCGTGCTTTTTCCGCCATTTTGTTCTTCTGTTTTGGAACCAGACCTGGTGAAGAAATGAGGAGTTAATATATTGGTACAGTTTTTGATGGTGATAAATTACAGGATGTGAGGAAGCATAATTGAGGATTTGACGTCATAATATTATGTTGAGGCATAAGAGACATTGTTAATGAAAGAAATAACATACAGTGCTGAAGTAAGTTAACAATGCTGCAATGTTACGCTTATATCGTCAAAATATTAAAGGAAATTATTTCGAGAACGTTCCGACTTAGCACAATTTTAAAACCCTTTATTCAGTAGACAGAAAGTCAAACACAGTTGGTCTCTGTAAGTGTGTCCACACGAAGCCCGCTGTTTGTTCGCCAGGGAAGCCAAATATAAAGAGAACAGCAAACAATTTTCATCTCCATGTGGACCTAATCTGCGCGGTCGACATCATAATGCCTCATTAAATACCGCCTTTAAAGTCGCATCACGAACTACCGTCCGTCCCGCTCGCACTCCCGCCAAATCTTCGAGGACGACAAAGACGGCGATAGTAGCCGTGTTCTACGGTAATTAAGGGTCGTTTTGCAAATTACACGGTACTTAACCAGCCATATAACGATCATTAATCACTAGCCTGGGGAGCGGGCTGTCTCTTTCTCCCCCGTTTGGGTTGATATGTGCCGTCCTCGTCGTTCGGGTCTACAGGCGGTCGACACGAGTTTAATTAGGTCATAAATACGTTTTCATGATTAGGCTGTAGGATGGTTGTCGATTTCAGCGGAGGTTCGGTTATTCGGAGCAGATGTCGATGTCATTATAAGGGTATCATGGATGTACAAATTAGGTCTCGCTCGTTATGTTAACAACGGCACTTAATTGGATCAAATTTAAGTTGATTTTGTACCATCGCCGTTATTTGGTGCTCTTTGAGTTTGGGAGACGATTCTGTTTGCACAGAAGCAGACGGGTTACATTCTTTTGTTTAGAGGTAATGTAATTAGTATTCGGTATTATATTCTTATAAAAGGTAGAGAAAATGTCTGATGTGGATAGGTAGGTACGGGAGTATTTTCCTGTTCTAATAACCACATACTTATACCTATACTACACCCACGTGTATGTATGCTAGTACT
Organism: Abrostola triplasia; assembly: GCA_946251915.1. Classification (NCBI taxonomy): domain Eukaryota; kingdom Metazoa; phylum Arthropoda; class Insecta; order Lepidoptera; family Noctuidae; genus Abrostola; species Abrostola triplasia. The sequence goes on from OX276439.1 coordinate 10,753,049, forward strand.
GATAATTTTGGTGATTAACAGAAGGCACTCTATTTTACTCATCAATGTAGCTGATTTAGAGTTTAATTACAAACACTAATTACAATGTTAGCCTATATTTACGCCTACCAGTCGATAGTTCTGGCGTTAATGTAATGTCTTGTTTAACGACGGCATGTACTCGTTAATGTAGCAGTCATTAAACTGGGGGATAGTAGCGTGATAGGCGATAGTGAGAGCAAATTATGGTGCTAGGTACCAGAGTACCGGTGAATAATGAAGTGATGCACTTTGTCGAACCGGCCTCCCACCAAGTAGACCGACGATATCGTCAGAGTCGCGGGCAACCGGTGGAATCAATGGTTAAGCGGTCGTACATTGTGGCGTTCTAAGGGGGAGGCCTTTGTTCAACAGTGGACGTCTTCCGGCTGACGATGGTGAACTCTAGATCCAGTATGAATATACATCATCTTATCAACTTTGCAGGTTTAACCATTATGCTTTAAGGCTAAATTAAACTTATCTAAAAATCGACAAGACATAAATACAGTTTTGGTAAGAGTTCAAAACTCACGCATAATTCATATTAACAACATCACGTTCACTTGTCTGAATGCTTTATACGTACATGACATATCGCTGAGGCTAACTGCTACTGAACCTATTCATAAACCCATCAACCATCATCCATAGAACCATACTAATTGCTAATTAACAACATAACTGTTCTACTACAAAGACCAAGAAACATTAGGCTAATATTTCCCATGGAGACCCCATAACCCGTGCTCACCAAAACACAAGTATTAATGTTGTTACCGCCATACAATGCTGTCTTAATAGCACCGCGTTACGTTCATTAGCAGGCGACGCCGCGCGCCCGCACTAGTCGTAAATACCTCGGTACACCGCTTTATTATGATGCCCTGATTTATGGGGACTGGCAGCTTAAAATATGGTGTGCAATGAGGACTGGAGCTTTTTTAAGACTTCATAATTATGAAGTATAGAAATTATAAGATTTAGATTCTGATGATTCAGTACCTACCTATAACTTTCTCCCCATTTAAGATTAGCCGATTACTAGCGACGGATGTTTTTGCATTGAATATCAATTAGTGGGGGCTTAGGTTTCAGGTACAATTTCAGTTTTTGCTTGCCTAAGTTGAACCTACGTTTAGGCCTACAGGCAGGTACATAGGTACATCACGGTAATTATGTTTGGAGGGGCAGAGATCTGTGCTAGTGTAGTCTCTACACTAGCACAGATCTCTGAAGTATTAAGAAATTATCATTTTTTATCAAAGAATTTTAACACGTTTGATTTCATTGTTGCTTTGAGCCTGAAAGAGTTTTAAGCCACGGTACGTTTAAAGCAAGACATGGGACGATTCACGTTTGTAAGCCGACTCGGGACACCGTTAAAAGTATTCCAATAATCCACAGAACTAACAGCCCATCAGCTACAACATCAAGACAAAACAATATCAAAACTTCTTACTTAAAACTGCCTACAAACAACTGTTTTCACTATAAATAAGTCCCGATCCACATTTACGACAGTGCGACATTACATTAAGTTATAAAAATAAATCGGCCGACTCGATACACAGTCGTAATAAAAAATATGCGACGGCAAAACAACACAATAGTAATATGTACGTATTATCATTGGACCATTTGGTTTTATATCGGCTCAGTTGATAGCGGACTTATTTTATGACGCGACTTGGTTTGTCTTGACGCATGACTTCACAGTTGGTACATGTTGGCTGTTGGCTATTGGTTGACTTGATCAAATGTTTGTTGTGTTAAAAGTTAGTTGATTGGGGAGATTGATAGCTTGATATAAGTTTGAGAATAAGTTTCACGATTTTTTGGCAGAATATCTAGAACGTGAGTCTTAACGCTCGGTGTATCTATAAGATATATGCATATCTATCTAATAAGATTTGATGCATACATGCCAACTTTTAACGGTAAAATAACCCTTGTTTACAAATTCAACAAACAAATATCCCTGGCAAAGTGTTACTGAGTTTTTCTATTAGGTAATTCTTAGTAGCACGGTTGATGATGGCAATAGGCTCGTGCCCTATTACATTGGGACCTACACCATAACTGACAAAATGTGGGTGTACATATTATATATAAATCTCTGTGGTAGACAGGTAAATACAGGCGTGATGTTAATTATGTAGTTGTAGTACCAGATATTAAAAGAATGAAAGTAAGACATCATCAACCATGTACCAAATAATTAGTGTAAGCCACGATGTTACAACAGAATATTAAATTAATATTTAATAGACTGCAAGAAACAAAGGAAAGCCGAAGCAGAATGCGGGCGTTGCAACATTTTTCCTGTTTCATAAAAGTAACTTGTTTAGAGTTAAAAGGAAGAAATGAGGCAATAAGAAAAGATAGAGCTATTAAAAATCCAATCAGGGATCCTCAAAACAAAGGAATGTTTGTCATCATGTAAGGAGATCGTTTCTGTTTATCTTTCGACAAAACATATCTGAAGTATGTAATGCTTGTAGGAATAAATATATAATGCCTAGTATAAAACTGTCCTAAAGTTACAAATGTGTGATCTTCGTGAGTGTATATCCAGTAGCCGGCTGCCTGTAAACACGGCCCTAACATAAGCTCATCAAACCATTTACGAGCATCCTACAGCTCGACCCCTTCACACGATACCCTGACTTGTTATATTATTTTCCATTTTTCGCATACTTTTATACCCGTCTTACCCTCCGTACCATTCAATTACTTAAGTGTTTGAAGACGGGCTAGTGAGAATACACTGTCTCATTCCAGCGTATCGGTGTAGTGTCTCCGTCCCGCTCGCTCGGGGTAGGGTCGGGTAATTATGTGAATAACTATTATTTTTCACAAGAGAGCTCGGTAATGGCTTGATAGGGATAATGGTGTTTCAGTAGCCATGTCGAATAAACAGCCGCCATGTTGTTATACAGGTAATTAATTTGAATGAATTGATGTTTTTGTGCGTCGTAATTACGTTTGTTGCTTCGTGAATTGATGCAGTCGGTTCATGTGTGGGGTTAACGACGAGTTTATGTAACGTTACTATTATTTTGGTTGTTAATTCAATTTCGTTATGATCAAGTAATGAATTATGCTGATTTGTATATGTATACTGTTGGTTGTATGGTTTTAACATTACTCTTTGTTTTGAACCTCAAAGCCTGACTGAAAATCTAGGTACTCCTGCGTAGTTTTTTACATAGATACGTAATGTATTAATGTCTTATGCAATAGAGAGCTAAAACTTATAAGTTGCAGACAATTGAAACCCACACAACTTTAGGTATTCATTACTCTAACCAGTACCACGTTGGGAGGCTGGGCACGTGCTCGCAGAATATCGCACTAGATGAGATGCGTGATTTATAGCTACGTATCGACAGGCGAAAGATTTTACATCGACGAACCTAGGACTCTACCTAGATATACCAACGACTTCCACTAATGATTTGGTGAGCAGACTTGTAATGCCCATGTACCTAGATCTATGGAAAGTCTTTAGAAATATTTATCGACACCGAAATATAAAATTTCTATTGAAATACTTTTAACAGTGTTTCAATAAAGGTACCTATCGCTAATATTTTTACGGTTACAGAAGAACGTATGATGGAGGCTTCGGACAATTCCTGATGTAATGACGTGGAGATTATATTTATAAATGTATACCTACTCAAAAATGTAAAGTAGGTATTTTAAACCGAGACACTAAGCATGCGATATACTGAATAGGTACCTACAGTAAACACGCAATAGTCGCCACAATTGCTTAACCAAATGTACGTAACATCCTGAGAGCCCACGTAACAATATTCACGTGCTCGGGTAAAACAGATGTAATCAAACCCGACCACATTCAGACTAAATCCCCGACATCATTAGCCGCCGCGTCGCAGTGTCATTTGTCACCGGCGACTTATCGCACCCTTTGCTCCAGTTAATAGTCGCTGCGATTTGTCGCGTCTGCTAATGTGTGTCGAACCTTAATGGTGCTTTTTCTCCCTCTTATACTAATTGATATGATGATAGAAAACTTGACTCAAAATATTGGTCTCTATCGGCCATGTTATTTAAACAAACTGTCTACTATGTATTTTTAACTTGCTGGTAAGAAGATTCCTGTCGATATGGGTATATTTGAGACCTGCATAGACTTTATAGAGTACCTACAAACTCTAGATTATGTTATTTGGGATAAGAAAATGCTATATTCAGTAGGTACCATTACTTATTTTCCGAGTTCCCACATCTCGGTACAATGTTATAACAAATACAAAAAGACTCAATTAATCGGTATAAAGTAATCAATAAGAGATCGGGGTCACTCTGGCGGGTAACAGCTAAATAATAGTTATTAATAAGGTGTACGCTTCACTGGAGGTCATTAAGTTGTACTCGCGCGCCATTTGAATGTGTGTGGCGTCAACTGTAGGGTACAGCGTCGTCTTGAACTAGTTCTTTTTAACTTTAATCCATTTTTATTAATCTGCTATACTTATCGATCTTACAAAGGCAGTAGGTATGATTAACGAAATGTCAGATTGACAAAATATTACGTTTCCCACATTGAATGCTTTTGCAGAATTGCAAATTTAAATTACAATAAACACAAGTTGATTGTCCTTCCGTGAATACAAAATGATTGCCTAAATAATTTTGTATTAATAATGTATTGCTTAAACGCTACTGTTTGTAACTTGGTGATGTAACGGTAATTACAAGTTAGCACTCAATCATACCAACGTATAAGCTATGCGCTTGCGCAACTTACCGCACAGTTTTCATCGAATGCAAATGTCGATCATGTTAGAAATTGCGCGAATTAGAACGTGGCATTTGACAAGTGATTTTTTCAGTTTATTTATTTTTATTGATAATGACTATTTATGTAACAGACAAGTAGATAATATAGCTTTAATTATTTAAATGTAATACACATACTGTGCAAGACGTATGACGTCATTAGAACTTTTAATGTTCCTAACCTTATTGTATTGAACTTATAGTAATTATGGTACTAAACAATTTTTGGGTAACTATTATAAGTATGACACGATTTGCAATAATGGCTTGGTAGAGTACTTGCTTAGAGATAAATACTGGTTTGTTAAGTAATTATTTGTAGTACTTATATTAAGCTTTTAAAAGACTTGACTTTATATTGAGATGTAGAATCTTATGCTGATACTAAATGCCTATATACCTATAATACCTACGTAGAGTCGTAGATAGCCGTAGATAAGTAGGTACTTAGGTAGGTTACCTAGGTAATAGTAGTAGGTAGGGTTAAGTACCTAAGTACCTACCTATATACAAACAATTCGTCAAGTTAACTACGCGTTCAATTTAAATAGTCATTTAAATGGACCTGCAGCCGAATGTTAATTGTACATAATCACTCAATCAACGTAACTGTATGCCGTTGTATAGCATTCTACCTGGTACTTGAAAACGGTGGTTGTAACACAGGTCGAAAGTAGAGTGGGTGAGTAGAGCTCTAAACAGATTCATTGAAAGAATTGATATAATAATGAAGAAAAACCTTTTGTCTCTCTTTGGTCACTAATAAGCTATTAAAATGATACAAAAACAAATACTTAATTAGTGTACGTACTAAAGAAAAAACTGCACGCTATCAAAAACGCCCGGCTACATAACCCGCCGCTCGCTGCCATACAATGCAGTCCTCCACATCTCTACTCATGAATACAGCATGGAGCAGCAAACCCCACCGCACGCCAATTTATTTTTTATCTTTATTTGCGCGAGATCGGACAGTCGTTTTGAAGAATTTGTGGCATCGGGTAAATTGGAATTGTGTGTTTGATCGATGGCTGGCCACTAATGGACGAGCGCAGGCAAACGCAGCCGATGCATTCTATTGATATGCAAACATTGTTTTTTGAATTGTTATTGGCTCTGTCATGCGCTTTTATTTTTATTCTGTGGGAGGTATTTTTTGTGTAATTTGCTAACAATGCCGCAGAATATATAGACTTTGAATGCCATATTTTTATTGTTTTTGAATGCGCCGAGTTGAAACGAATTTCGAGTTACATAAACAAAATTTCAAGTAAAATAAACCAAAGCTTAGATGTAGCCGTCAGATTAAAAATAAAGGGATGAATGTAATAAACAAAACAAAAAAATGGAAGCACAAACTTCATTATCCAAGTATCTATCCGCATGACGGCTATAAATCATAAAAGGATTAGAGGAAGGCGAGGCCGCTACAAATTTGGCGTTATTAAAAAAACTCATTTGCAAATTTTGAAAGACAAAGAGATATTAAAGCGATAAACTGAATTATCTTCAATTTGGCTCGTCCCCGGTGGGCCATGAGAAAAAATACACCCCTTTTTTGTATAAACTTGAAGTGAAAATAAAAATTTTAATGTGGCCCGTTTAGCGCGCCCCGGCCGTAAGTCGCGGGGGTGTCGTCCGCTCTGTGCAGATAATGGGCTCCGTGATGCTGCGCCCGAGAGCGCCGACTGACTCAAGACACGCTCAAGTGATCGTTAAATATATTGTACCTGTCTGTACTCCTAACTGCTGTTGTTCCATATATTAAGTTCACGCTCTACATATTACTGATATGCTTACATTACGATATATAAACAGTTACATTTTACTTGACGCAGTGATCAGGTACTTATAATTAATCATAAAGAAGTTCCCCTACATGTTTTCAACAAAACAAGAAGTAAGTATAAATAACGATTTGGGGAGTATCAACATTCTTTAATGCCATATGTAATATTAATTATTGCACTTGTTTTATGCAACTCTATTTTAAGTTTCACAATAAACACAATCAATTAAAAAGTAGCAGTTTAAACAGTAAACCCGAAACTTATATTCTAAAACAAATTAACCAATTCGGCGCACGAGACAAAAAACTACCAGTTCAAAACACAAAGAGCCAAGTCAGAAAGTTTGCAAATTAAGAAAATGTAATTAGTGCGGCGCGGCCCCCGCCGACATAATTAAGGCGAATCTTGTTGTAATTTTGACATTTAATTTTTTCCCTCGGTCACCTCACCCTTATTAATTAATTTAGAAAAAGTGCCTTTAAAATTTAATCTATGCTTTTTCGGTGACAGTTCGCTTTTTTTTTTTAGTTAATGAAATGGCAGAGATTTTTGATAGGAGACGAAGGCAGTAATGGATTCAGCCTACCTCTGTTATTAATTTGGAAGTTTCTTTTGTATTTTTTTTCTGTAATTGACGAAGTTGGTTCTTCGCTTCGTAAGTTTAATTTGAGTGTAATCTTATTTTTGGAGATCAACCAAATTGTGTTTCTAGTTGAATCTTAATTGGATTTACTTATCGGGGTTAGTACCACAATAATTTGGAGCAATCTTTATGATTTGTTTTTCTTTGTAAAAATAAAAAAAAAACTAAAGCTAGGCTATACCTACTTATAAAGAGATTATTTTATCAGTATGTCCTACAAATACATACGTCACGGTCCACGGCCGTTATCTATCAACGAATCTCGAAACTTTAAAGTAAGGGTGTGCGCACACGCGGCCCTAATCCCGCTTATCGCCATGTAAGCCCATCATCAGCGCCGTGTTAGCCGCCAGCGCATGGGGGAATAAATTGAGCATAACCGAACATAATTCAAGGAAAAATAAAGTGATTTTGTGTCGCTGTGTTTTACGCAACTTATACTGTGGAATAAAAATTAGATATATTGTTTAAATTGCTTCACTGTACGTTATCTTGTTACAGTGTGATGTATTGATAAAATCTGTTAAAATGCGATTTTTGTGTCAGATTTTCTGATGGGAATTTTAGCACGGGAGCAAATTTGAATGTGAATTATATATTTAAAGTATAATACACGTATCAGAGGAGGCTTGTGTCCAGCGTAGGAATAAGATAGGCTGATAACCTTCATGATGATGATGACCCGTCTCTACAGTACGGTAGGCATAAGTCACCATTCACTTAAAAATAACATGTCGCATAAGAAAATAGTAAACTTTCACACGTCTTTGTCTATATTTTAGGTCAGAAATTCCAAATCCTTCAATCAAAGCAACGTCAAAATATTGACAAACAACATAAAAACATTCGGATAAGTCACCGCGGTGCCTGCCGCCCTCGTCCGCGGGAGGTAATGACGTCACCGATACAATCGCCGGGGCTTAGATGTCATTTAAATTTAAATTAAGGTATTACAGGAGTGTTATGAGCCGTCGCCGGATTGCTAATGCGCACTGGCAAGTCTTATCGGCCGCTGCCGATTGTGGGTGAATTTTAAATGATGTGTAACCAGCCTTATAATGGTTTAAATGCTTTGTTTTGCTACGAATGTTTAATAGGAGCTTTTAGATGTAAAATGTCTGCTTTAGTTAATACTGGGGGGGAGGTTGATTGGTTACTCTAGAAAGGAGTGATGAATTCCATTGGAGACACGCAACATTGCATTTGTAAGTTAATATTTAAATGTTTTTAATAAAACATAAAATAGGGTGCTTCAAACTACATCGGGCATGTATTCTCAGTATTTACGTATTGTGCTCCATAGACAATCCTCAATTATTAACCTGGTTGAACTAATAAAACGAAAAACTATTGATAATGATTTTTATGTTTTTAATCGATAAAGGGTTTTCCAATATACACAATACACATTTGGCCAGTTCGGCATGACAATCTAATTCATTCCTATCACCAAACAAAGGTAATATCCATCACAACTACCCACAAACCACGACCGATGCAAAAACATCATAAAACCGATAGCCGACATAAATAGTTTTCGCGAAAACATTGGAGCCCTATCTTAACTAGAGAACAAACACTTCAATCACTCATTTGGCATCCAATAACGTGCTGGGATCCCACAAAAACATCCTCCTCCGATCCCTCAATCCCCTAGGAGTGAGAATCCCCGATAAAATGGGATCAAGCCGGTACAAATTGAAAATCTTCTACATATGTATGTAAAGTATCCACTGTTTGTTTGTGGAGATAACTGGCGCGCTTGTTATATTATTATTCTTTCGTGGACTGTGCTCTGTATGTGTGGTGTGTAGGTTGGAGAGTAACTATAGTGATACAATTCATTATGCTCAATTGGATTAGATAGTAATTTAGCAATCCTTAATTTATTCATTTATTTTCCTCTTCATTTGTAAAATGGATGTTCATTGCCATACATACCTACATAGCTTGCCAAGATAAGAAATTGAGTTTTACACCCTTTGGTTCTAAAGTCATGTAAGGAAACCACGTCTGAGAATGTTGTAGCCTAATGGAAAGCCTCTACTCTCCACAAATTGACTACATCTAAACAAAACGCTGAGTTATCAACAAACCTCACATAAAACTCTGTTTTATTATTTATCAAACATATAATCCGCGCCATAAATCTGCACAGATACCAATATGGCGGCATTTTTTGGCGCGAAAAAGAATCGGCCGCGGAAAGCAATGAGAGCCAGATTAGAGTGGGATAAGTCCTGGTTATTAATGGACCCGCGATACACACGACACAATGGATAATAAATGGGATGTGGCCTGAGATTTTTTTGCCTAACAAATTAGTAAAACGTGACAGTCGCCCGATAGCGTATGAGCGCTCCGATGTTTGGTCAAATACGCTTCGACGTGCGGGCTGAACAGGTATTATGGTGACCATGATTTATAATGATTCTGTAGCTCTTCTCTTTGATACACTGTTCTATCAATTAATTCGTCATTGTCATTTAGGGTAAAATAAGTATCTCACATGGTGTGTTATTACGTGCTCTATCTATTGTTTATTTTAGTGATTGTTCAAGTAGCTGTCTGGATAAAATTTAAAAGTAGATAGTAGGTAGGCAGTAGAGGAAATCATAGGTCTCTTCAGTTACTTTCCATAAATAATATAGCTCTTCAAGAAAGCGTATTATTAGCTTTATATCTGACTGTCCTAGGACCGTCAAAGTTCTTAGTTCCAATCAATACAGGTAAAACCGTAGCCTGACATATAAAAAGCCCACCATAAACAGTTGACGACCGTACAACAGGCACACTGGCAGTAGATCAAGTCGCGGCGCTGTGCGGGCGTCGCGTCAGCATTGTTTTACGAGGGCCTCACGCGCCGCACACGACTTGCTTACTGCGACTTATCTGTTGTAGGCACCTACTTTATTATGTGTTGCGATGGGACTGGACTGTGTGTTACATGTATTATGATATCGTACTATTATGATTTCACACACACATCACTTAGATCCTTTCTTAAGAAAGAAAAAATATCTTATTTGTTAAGATATACGTGTCCAGTATTTATATTTCATAGTTTAATACTGTTTATTATTATCAAAGCGAAACCTACTCATGTAGATACTAACTATACTTTTGAATGATTAGTTGATTCCTTCAGATAAGAAAGTTACAGAAGATAATCTATGGGCTACGTAACACACAGTAAGTGAATATTTTGTTAAGTAGTAAGTAGTAATTTAAATTTGATCTTAGAATAACCCTTGGATAGTTGGATTTCATAAAAGAGTGCCTACATAACCATTTGCTTGTCACATTTTGAAGACATCGAGAAGGTGTCTTGACAGATGAAGGAATAAGACTCGTAGCCGTGGTGTTTATAATTTCTTTCTACCCCATTAGCACACGACATGACACAAGTATATAAAACTCAAGAGCAAAAGATTCTCCGTCACTTAACCTTATAAGGAGGACACTAATTGATACCTAAATGCAAACATTATTTATTTATTAAACTATGGAAGACTTACAGCTATATAAAATGGAAAATAAATAATTATCATACAAACAGCGTTGTTGAAGAAGCGAGTGACCGCCCTGAGCGGAGCGAGCGCATTAAGCGGAGCGATTGAAGCGATCCGAGCTACATTGTATAGCGCTCAGCACCAAGTTTTCCAATAACATGACTAACACGCGCATTACACTTCAGGCCACGGTACGAGGCCGCTTTATATATTTTTACTTAGTTGGTAAGTTTGTGACGCGATAACCACTGAGTGTAAGTACCTTCATACAACCTAGTTTGTTGTCTATTATTGTTTTGATGCCTCTTTATACGATATGTATAGAGAAAAAGTGTATGTGTCTTATAGGTATTGGTAAAACGGTTATTATGCTACAACTTGCTGTAGCATCTTTATATTATATGTTTAAAATAAATAACATCTTAAATAAAATACACGACGACGGTTCATGTAATGAACAGTTTTTAAATTTTATATTTTCTCTTTCCTAGGTAACACTATCTAATGTGAGTCTCTAAATAGACCGTTGATTTAAAGATGGTAACTGAATAGCAAAAACTGTGTCCATTCATCAGTGGACGGCAATAGGCTGATGTTATCACTCCAATGAAGTGGCTATCTAATGTGTATCGTATTTTTGTCCCGCAGTGTATCTGGCAAGCGCGTGTTTACAAGTTACAGTGACGGCACTTTAGTGAAGCGTAGTGCCATAGGTACCAACACTACGAACCTTCTTTATAACGTACACAACACTTCTGGGTCATTCAACTACTGAACATGATCATATTGGCAATGATTTTATACTATGAAGTTTTGTATTCTGCTCTAATACATGAGGCCTTTAACCTATTACATAGTCGGCGAAATATAGGTAGATGTAACCAGGCTTATTTCATGGAAGACTGGTGGACATGGTGGACTGTTGAACAAAGGTTTATGCTTGACAAGAACTAATTGCGTATACTATGATAATATATCCTAACATACCATCTCAGACAGAGCAATCTAATACCAATCCACGAAAACTTGGAGGAAAACCCTCGCGCACATGAGTAAGAACATGAAAATCCGATGAGCCATCATATCGGTATTACCGCCCGACTCGATGCCATTCGATGCGAGCAATCGATTCATGAATACATATCGATACTGGCTCCGTGCTCGCACTATAATGAATACTTTGGACTGATTACGTTCACTGTTTATGTTGTTAGCTAGATTTAAGTTGTCGTTTTGTTTTTAATAATAAATAGTTTAAGCGCCTTGATAATTGTAGCTGACAGCGTCTAGGAACCTTTACCGTAGTCTTTTATGACTATCAATACTAAGAGGTTACGAACGATATGCATTATATAAAAATTAAACAGATTTCTTTAGATATTTATCAATACACTAATAAGAGTATTTTTTTGGTTTAAATAACGCTTATGCGGCGACTCTGGTGCTTTCTAAAAGACAAGACGTAAGCTCGTGAAAGGACAACCTAAATGACACTACCTGCCAATTAGCTAACTGGCGAAAACACACTGAGAAGTTTCCCATCTACACTTTAGAGCGTATCCAAATCAAAATATAACGTAACTTACACATGTTCGTTTATATACATGAACCGTGCACCCATAAACACAACTAGCACGTTATCAATTCTGTGCCAGTCTAGTCTAGCCATCTACAAAACAGATTCAATGCTCAGAATACATCACCAACATCCCCAAACAAGCCTTCGAACATACTAGAACAAGCAATATTCGTACCTCCCGAGTGGAGCGCACGATACATCGCCGATAACATAACGATAATAAAACGATACGTATGCGGGAACCGTCCTTCTTTATTATTATTCCCACATATTGACTTTGCGTTGTCTATCCTAAGGGTGGCACACACTACACATGTACTGGACGAATCGATGGCTAATGTGTTTAAGATTGGCACCGTGTGTGCCGCGCCTGTTTGCCCGGGCTAATGTAGCCCCGAGTACACTTGTATGAGCTTGTTTCAAGGATAACTGTCTTAGGATCAGTTACGTTGGTTATTCTCAGTTCATAGACGCGTGGAACTTGTGTAACATGTATAAGAAGCTTTTGTATTTAAGTATCAATAATAGACAGCTGAGACCCAATTTTATGATTGTGATTTTATATGGCTGGCAATTGACTGCGCTTATCTAGTGAAGGACCTATGTATCCTAAGAATAACACCTAGTTCAACATCACACACAACTGTACTGGAGATTTATTTTACTTTATCATAACGTTATTACAGGTCATAGTGGTGATATGTTCACGCGGTTCCACAGACAAGTTAGGCAGTAACATTAGCAGACGGTATAACATCCTGGTCGTGACGCGGCCGATGCCTGCTGAACAGAACAAGAACGCCGTAGAGTCGAGACCTCATACTTATTATTAACAAAACTTTTGACACGAAACTGAAAATCAAAATATATGAATAATCTACATAATATATTAGTATGTCCATAAACAACTCTCCTTTTGTAAGTGTTCATATAAGTGATTTGTATGCACACCAAATGAAGGATTAAGACCTGTTCTCATACAGAGAAACAAGGAGTACTTATCACTAGGTTGGTCATTTTAAATCAGGAGTCTAGGTTTCCTCATCCTCATATAATACTAACCGTTAGTTAGTTCCGTTGTATGTCGTTGTCAGTATCATAAGAATACTTAGAAAGTACATATAATTATGACATTGAGAGCGTAAGGTTGTTACTCAACACGCATTGACGTCATACAGTTTGGTCGCAACCTTGTTAATTAGATCTAGAGCAATCAACATCCGGGTTAACACGAACTTTGACTGATAAGTTGACAAATATTAAAATATCTGAACTTTGCGTACGCATTAGTGTGGAGGTCACACACCACAGCCTAACAGGTACGTAACTGGTTCCTAAACTAATTCACGTTAATCAATACAGGTATAACATCATTTCTTTTTGCACATAAATCATCACACCTGTATTCCTTGAAGGTAAAGCCAGTAAGGTGATAACGTAGCCGTCGTAGGTAGAACCTGGATGACGCTGGCGCCGAGGCGTGGAGACTGGCACAAAACAAGAGAGGCCTGCACCCAGTGGCTGAAGTCGGGAGATAATGATGACGAAAAGCAGAGTTGGGCCATTGCAAAACATTGTGCCAACATCACCCCAAATAACCCACTGCCGAATGCAGACCTCTTTCCAATTTCGTCATACCTAATTACATAAGTTAGGCATTCTAAGCTAGGCTAATTCTGCCCGTGGAGTGCCGGGCCAGAATAGCACATAGACTTTTGTAACTTCACCATTAATACTATCCCCAAGCCGCTTTCCAAGCGTGGGGATTATGTACCCTCCCCCCCTTTGAGGAGGAGTCCTTTGTATAACAGTGGACATCTTCCGGATAATGCTGATTTTAAGTGGTGTCTTAGAATAATGAAGAATCCATATAATAGACATTGCAGTCATATCGGTATCTTCAGTATCAAAATCTGGTACAGAACGCATAAGACTAGTATAAAATACATCACATTTGTTCGTCTCCATGGTTTCCGCGTGAGACAGGCAGAGTGCGGCGTCTGGTATGAATAATGTGCTATCGATTGTGTCGACCGACGCGACTACACCCCGCTGTCTTGTCTTCACGGCTGCTCGGGGTTCGGGGGACAGCAGCCGCTATGGCAGGGGGGCACGAGAACATCGAAACTTTTATGTATCTGCTTATGTACAGCAAAGACCTTAGATTCATATTAAAAGAGGTAATTTTTCAAAAGGGATGTAGGTATGTCTTCTTGTCCTAAGTTAAAAGTATCCAAATATTTGTCCTAGCCATTGTACGGTTGTAATAGTATGTCTGTAAAATACAGCCAAGTTTTAAAACAAGATCCTAGACAAATTCCTAGTTTTTAGCAACAATAATAATACATGTTAAAATAATCTTGACGAAAAGAGCAAGAGGGACAGGCAAGTTAGAAATCAAAGGTTGAAGCTTAGGTAGCTAATTAAAAAGTGAACCCAAGCTTACAACGGGTCAATTCCCAAGCTGTCAGATTAATCGTCGTGATCTGTCGCGGGCTAGTACGGCGTGTGTAACTGTGCAGCGTGTAATGACTCACACGCTGTCACAAGTAAGGTTGATTATAAATGGGATGAGGAGCGGCAGATCGGCTCCAGACTCAATTAGATGTGTTCAATGGAGGTTGAACAGTTTGTATGTTACTATAATTAATGTAAATTAATGATTATTTTTTGAAAAGGTCAAAGACATGCTACCAGAATAAGTTGGTTGACCGCCTATATTGTCAGGGTTGCGGGCGACCAGGTGGTGGAAATCGCAAGTTAGCTTTCCTTGGGCGCCTTTGTTCAATAGTGAACGTCTTTCGGCTGATGATGATACCAGAATAGAATAGGCTTTTGGTTTTGCATAAATGCGTAAAATTCTTCGCTAACGTGAATGCGAAGTCTTGTAAGTAGAAATAGAGAGAAAGATAAGAAATATGTAGGTACGTCAGTCTTAAATGTTTACATAATAGGAGCAGCTAACAGCCTACGTATAATAAGGTAGGAAAAACCCTAAAATAATCTAAGTAAAATGAGTGCACAAAATCATTTTCAATTTTGTCTCTTATGGCGAAGGCTTTTAAGGTAAGACGAAGCGGCAAACACGAAACAGAGTGTGAAAATGTCCTTTAATAATAAATAGACCAAATCCCAAAGACAGCCAATAAACCGACTTGAAATCCTCAAAATCAAAGCCGCATTTAAGTGCAATCCTTACATCTTTAAGTCTAAATGAAACTCATCTGTAAGCGTGTTCTACAAGCATTAGGCAGCCTTATCTCAATCACGCGCGCCTGGCTACCACTGGAGCCGACTCAAATACTCATTACTGTGTCTAATGTCATTAATGAAATCGTCGGCGGCTACCGAACGATATTCCGCCCTGTCAGCCGCTATCATTACCATTTTGACACGACAATCGAACACAGACTCAACCGTGTACACCCAGCTTAAGTATAACGCAACTGCTAAGGAAAAATAAACTTTAAAATAACAAAATAGAGTTTGAATTCCAATGTAGAGTTTAGAGATTTTTCTAAGATGTGTGAGACGTTTTAAATTTTTACGGCGGTTAATTTGAATCTTTTTCGTCTAGGATTTAAGGTTTAATTTGGCTTGCTAATGTTAAGTGTAGATAATTATCGGCGTTATTCCGATGAGGCGGTCGGTCGCTTTCATTTGTCAGGCCTGTCTGTCGGACGGACAGACGGACAGATTGTCCATGTTTAGCCAGTGATATATTAAACCGATGGGCAGATAAGGCCGCCACTATTATTGGCAGAGAGTTAATTTCCTTCGTTTAGACACCGGTGTTAAGATTAGTTTTAATTAATTTTTGTTTGTTACGTTTTTTGTGATAATCAGGTATCAGTTGATATGATCGGGCCAGAGGAATGTGACTCCAATTAAAATAGTTTTGATGTGATTATCTTTGTACTTAACATATTTATATAGTTGAGTAGTTTGTTGCAAATAAAGAGATTGAAGACCTGCGGGTAAACGTACCTTATCCATAGTAAATTAGATTCTCTCAAGAAACATTTTTTTCATGTATTTCTTAAGGTCCTTAGTAAGGATCCCATCGAACAAAAACTGATACAGAAGATATTGTTTTAAGAAATTCTCAGTAACTAGTAATTATGAGTGATATCTACATGGCCTATGTTGCAAACTTACCAGGTACCATCTAAGACAAAATTTAAAAAACAAGTCTAGGCGTAATCGTCGTGCAAATGTACAAACACTTACAGAACATTAACGAGTGTCTCCAATCAGAGCTCTACATAAACATGAAGCCTGTCACCCTTCCACTTCAACTTCCAGTAACTCTGAATGTCCCAATTAAATTAAGTGCGACATTGTAAAAACATCCTAATGAACCGTCCAGGGGGCAGGGGGGGTGCGGCAGCGGGGTGTGGTCGGAGGGGGGGGGGTCGGATTAATGGCGTGCCGCGGTTTCAGTTATTGCAACATTAATTATAATATTAATTATTAGCTAACTCGTGTACCCTTAAGGGACGCCCGCCACGTAACGACAGCAGAAAGTTTGGAATTAATTAATAATCTATATTTATTTATTTAAATAATAGTTTTAATTGGATGGATATTTATTTAGTATTTTGGTTGTGTCGTGGTGGCGTTGAGGTTTTATAATCAGATTCATAACCACGCGGGAACGTAGCAGGAGAAGTTTAGTATAAAGATTCAATTTTAGCAATAAGTAAATAAAGGTAGCGCTCTATAATAATTTAATCAGTCAAATTTGCTAGATTGTTATCAGTCATCACAGAGGTAAACCCATTAAATTAAGAATGTCTGGACTCTTTGACCTTAACATTCCCGTTCGTATCACTCTAAATCAATCTAGATTAAGCGCTATATCAATTAATCGATATCAATCTGTGAGCTCATGGATATTTCATATTTAGCTGTAAGAAAATAAGTAATGATTCCCAAAATAACCTGCTTTAACTTGAAAATATTCCATCGCTTCGTCTGAGAAATAGAAGGTCGGTAGGCGACGAGCGCGGCACAGACTTAAGTTACCAATAACAAATAAATTACATTACAAAATCAATGAAAATTTAATTATATTCTACCAATAAAAGCCAACAAAATCTCGTCCGATCAACAGTAATTGCTCTGCGGACGGTACTTTAAACTGGCACATAAGCTCGAAGACGCGGGCGACATCTGTCGACGTAATTGAAGGATTAGGCAGATAATTGAAACTGTGTGAACGGGACAGACGTACTACTCCACATACGCGCGAGGGAGACAGATGAAGCCACTCAACACCGTCTCAAAACGGAACGGTTAACAACGTGTCTTCTTGTATATTGTATTATCTTACGTTTTATGCCCTATTAATCTTGCTCGACTGTGGATCGGGGGCGCGTCATTCAATCCCCTGTTCTATTCAGTTGCATTAGAGTTGATTTCACTTTGTGTTTAGTGTATGTATAGGGTGTTCAGAGCAATAAATAATTGTTTGTTCGCGTAAAACTGTAGTGCCGTTTGTACGGAGCCGGGGATCGTTTTATTTGGCGACGTTTAAGGTAATCTGGGATAACGAGGCGCCCGCGACTGCGACGGATCTGCTCGTAAACACGTTGTCAAAACTGACTGATTGTGTGTTTGTGCGCTCTAAGTGTTTGACTGGAGCGTCGTGAGCGGCGCTACATTTATAACTCGCTGAGCGTGATTAAGCGGGGAGCTATGCCGCGCTTCTTTTGTTTTGAATTGATTGTTCAATGTACAGCCATTTGGTTCACAAGTACATAACGCTATACTTATAACTCCATGACTTCTTTCAGTAAGCAAGTGTGATATAACCATCCGACAGCTAAACCACCTTAACTGGCAAAATCCTCATGGACTTCCTCCGTCCATAGAATATGTCTGTTCAAAGACATTATTTTTATTTTGCGTCAGTGCATTAGGTTTGTCGTGTGGGTTAGTTCATTACTAAACATATTCTCAAACAAGGTCACCCAATTAAAAACTCAATTATTATTGTAAACAAAACCTGTATTTTGACACTCCGCAGTTGCATACAATTACCTAATTGCGAAATACTTCGCATTGAACAAGACCGGCTTTTGAAGGCAACGTCATGGGTTCAATGCCTAGATAGCCTTTCAATATTATGAAGGACCAGCTAGGTGGGGCGACGATATACTTAAAATTGCTGGCAGCGGTTGAAGCAGGAAGGTCGGGGATCGAACTCAGTGGCGTGACGTAGGCCGGTGTCTAGCATTAGACTGAGTAAGGCTGATAATGATGGGGTTGATTAAGATGAGATAAACAAACACATATGAACACGATCGAACATAGTTTGGTAATGTTTGTCTAAATAAAGTGTCTATGCTACTATATTGGAGTGTAACACATCTGCCTACCCATAAGTACACAAGCGTGACGATATATTTACAAATAAACACAACCCTTTGCTTTCGGCTGTCTGGTAAAGAAATGTGAATAGAATAAAGTAGCATCAGCAACCACACTAACATTTCAAAAGCAGGTGACTGTTTCACGTCATACCTTATTCTGATTACTATAATCCAATCAACTGCAGTCGATTTAATGAAATGCAAAGTCGAGATCAATGGGTAGTCGAGATCAACGCGTAGTCAGCCATCGACTGCCATCGGCTGAGCCGGAAGCCGCTGTCCACGCTGACAAATGTTAATTAAAATTATAATAATCGACGCTCACGACACGGTTTAATTGTAAAAAAATAATTGGATAACTTATTGACAGGTTGGTAAAGTTGTTTCTGTAAGTAGAGGCAAATATTGACAAGACTCGCTAAATGGGTAATTGCGATCGTGGGCGAAGTTGATAATTGGTTTTATTTATTTTCGGCGTATCTAGACCTTAAAAAGACCGAATGCCTAAATAAATGCATTAATTAATTTGCAAAGAAACATGCTAACGCCCACACTGCCATTTTCTCAATTTATTTTTTTCCCATACGAAGATTTTATTCTACATCGCTAGTGAAGTAGATATATAAAAGAAATGCTAAAAACTCTATTTTGATTTATAGGTGTTTTCCACACACAAATTATGAAGCTTTGTAAGAAGGTAACGAGCTTTTAATAGAGTTAAAATCAACTCCTTGACTAAATAATTGGTATGCTATTAACTTGCAAAATAAAAAAGTAGAGTTAGACTATAAGAAATCCTATCGATATACCAAAATCATTTATAGGATCCAACTACACTCAATACACTGTGATAGACTAGATTTAATTGTATGTTTACTATGTTTGTACATAGCTACACTATAGCTAAAGCTGCAACATATTGCTCTCGAAGCTACACGCTACAACCACGACATGTTACAACATGTCTCACTGTAGTCTCCGTCTCCACCTTCGCATTAAACAATGAACGCACGTTGTTCACAAAGCCCGCCATAATAAGGCGCGCAGTGATTGATACTCCGCTTCCTGTCGACACGCCATTTGCATTTTTATGGGCGCCGCCCTACCGCGCCGCCCGCCCACAAGGAGGCTCGGGACTCTATGTGATAATGATTCTGTATTCCGTGTTATATAGTGATAGTTTACAGGATTGGTGGCTGGAGTGGTTGTTATGTTCGTGTTTGAGGTTAGTTTGGATCATTAGGCTCATGTGGGACTCTTAGAATTGGACTGTTGCCTGTCTGGTATGAACTACATTCACTGCGTTGTTTTAATTCATTTTTCTCAATTAAGTAATCTTCATTGCAAACGTCTGCATTCAGGATCCATCAGGATAAAAACCAACTATTCTCAACACGGAAATCGTTGGTTTCGAAAGCACATTATGATTGCACTGATCGAGAACGTCTTTAGTTACCATATTAACCTACTTTATTCTGCATTTCATGTATTTCATACATATACGTAGTTAAAATCAGCAACCCGCACTGATAAAATCAATAATACAAAAGCTACAAACAAAAATTACTTAAAAAACAAACACAAAACTATCATCATATCGATTACCTCCTACACAAACAGACCCTACCAATAATACAATTAAAATCAAATACAGCAACAATATTTGGCAACTCACACCGCGACCGATCGCATCAGAAGCGCATTCATCATGCGACAAATAAGTCGCAGTCGCGCGCGCATTGTTATGTTAATGCTGCGGACAGCAGTTGTTGTGGCTGTAATCGTTTGAGGCACAACTGCGACTTGCGACACGCCTACGACATGTGGGGACGCGGGCTTAGGAGCTACGGTTAGTGCGATCATGGCTTTATATTTAAATATTGTAAAGTAATTGCTAAAAAAAATAACGATGTATAGTGAGCATTTTTTTGGTAACTTAGACCTTTGTTCAACAGTGCACGTCTTCCGGCTGGTGGTGAGGATGATAATGATGAATTTTACCTAAGAGTTCCCATAGGGAACTTTAACTTTAGTTTTAAAGTTAAAAGTACTATAAAATCTAGTTCTATCTAGTCTCATTTATCATTTAGTAGATCTTTCTACGGCTTACCTATATAACTGTAAAGTTCTATAATCATAAACTTCAACAAAATTCATCATAAATATGATGGATTCTAAACCAATATAAAAGCCAATCTGTAAGACAGACAGTCCTCCTTCTCCCCTCTTCAGATTTGTTGTGATACCATTAAGCTCGCGATTCCTAAACAAAACAATATTCAAAGAGCACCATTTTTTCCCGGCCGACATTTCGTCAAAGCCCCTAATCATTGGAGCTCAGCTGTGCACAGACTGCCATAATTGATTCCACCGCACGCGGTTGCTGTAGGCGCACTGGTTTTTTGCCTATCTATGTTGTGGGAGCACTGGGAGATTTTCTATTCTGTGGCTTTTTGTAATGACGAATTAATTTCTTATTGTTTATTGCACGAAGAGCTAACTTATCATGCTTGATTTATAATGCAATTAACCGATAATTTTAATCTATGAGGTACTAAGAAATGTTACAAATGTTTCGGATCATATACACTTAATTTACATTATCATTGCAAAAATGACAATGTACCTAAACTTAATTTAAGTACTCGTAACCACGTCAAAAATACACCTGTGTCTTCTGGCTATTTAAAACTGCGTCCAGTAGATCATTATTTGCTCTCGACAAATCCTCTAATTCCTCATAATGTTACCAGGACAGGTGTGATCCCTCTCTGTTCCCTTGTCCTGCCCTCACCGACAGGCATTAGTCCTGAGGTCACCTCCGTTATGACGTCATCATTCTCGACTCCTATCAACACATTTTTTGTGCTGTGAAGGGTACGGATTCTTTGTTATTTGTGGATTGTGATTGTGGAATCAAGCAACTTGATTTGATGTTTTGTAAGTGGTCTTTCATAGCCTATATGGAATAACCCTATACTAGGTATCAGAGGGTGATACCAGAAGAAATGATTGTGAAAACAGATGTAGTTTAAGGGGCTGGAACTTGAGTTTTCATCGTAGATGATATCTGAAGTTTAAATTAATGGGTGCCTCAATCATGTAATGGATGAACTTCTTAATGAAAACATTAAAATTGGTTCTAAGAAGGCTTATATCATTCAAAAAAAATAAAAAAGGGTGCAAAAGACGCAGGACACTTGGCAACATGACCGTAAGTAGAGTAAGGTGGTGTTTATGTAGAGGTAATGATAAGACAAACTTCTGAGAGCTCTATTTATTCAAATTAGGCTTTGACATATAAAGAAAAGGCTGCATCCAGTAGTTGCATAACAATGACTGACATGAATAATACAGTATTCTGATACGTCATAAAACTCCTAACAACTAAATAGCTTCCTCAAGGACTTATAAGTTCCGACCAGAAGTAACCATCAAAATAATTTATAGACAATAAACAAGGAGGTGGTGTGCGACTGCGGGACCCTAAAAACTCGTCGTTAGCGCGCCAATCAATTAGGGTCCCGTGCGAGCCCACGCGGGGCCCCCTGTAACTACCTCATTGACAACTACGTAACTTTTCTATGTACCTACTTTATTTATTTTTATTGTTTGTAGACATGTCTGTTTTAGATGGAGCAGGAAGAGTTGTGAAGCTAGAGACGGTAAGTTTTCTCGAGGGGGTAGGTCAAAGGCTTGAATCTTAGCAATAGATATAAAACTCTGTCTGTAAAACAATGATTGAGTTAGCTTGAAGTAAACAACAGCGTGGTGTAACATTGGTGCTTCTTGATCTTTCAGAAATGATGATACCAGTTACGATTAATGAACTCTCTTTAGGAGTTTAGAATTCAATTAAAGTAGAATCTTTAGTTAACACATCATTATCTTCAGTTTTCTTTTTAACAACCCTTTTCTTAGTCTTTTGGCACAATATTTAAACTGTTCTTTGGTATTCTGTGAATTTTTACGGCCAACCAACATACAGAATAAGTCAAAAAAATACTTAAATAATATTGTGTAGGTTCATAGATTTACGAACTTCAACAACAAACTAAATAGAAACGCAATCAGCGTACTACACTAAAAATATCCCATTCGCGGATTATATTCGAAAACGCAGATGTCACGCCGAATCGATTCACTGCGACTCGCATTCGACTAATGAGCGGCGATTATCGTCAGCTCTCGCCTGTCATCGAATCGATCGATTGATCACTTCACTAACCTCACGCAAACCAAACAATTTTGATCCTTAAATCTAACAGTATTAAGTCCAAATTGGATTTGTATTGTATGTTGTGTACACAGGCTGAATGGAATCATGGTCGTCTGTCGGATAGATTTAGCCGGGAATTTAGGCAGATATACGTCATCGCTGTCCAGTTAAAACAAATCGATGGTGAAACAAAACTGGATGACAGTTGTTTTGACAAATAACAGTAGGATTGGGGCCTGGTGCTGTACCGTGATTGGTATAATATTTGATGTGGTGTTACGATCGGACACGTGTGTTTACTATGCTGGTGTCAAACGGTTAAGAGAACTCTGTAGATATTAAATACTCTAAAAAAGCAGAATCCATACACTGCGGGAAAGAGAAAGACACAAACACTAAATAATTTCAGAAGTGATGATAATAGACTCATACCTACACATCTAGTTAATTCCTAGGTTTTACGTAGGTTATGCCACCAACTAATGAAACGTACTTATTATGAAATACCAATGTATCCGTGTTACGTAGCTAAGGTGTATCTAATGCAGAGTGTAAGTAATTAAAACCTTAGAATTTTAATAACAAAATTCGCCCATCCGAATTCGAAAACTCATCCTAGGCCAATAAATAATAACTGTAGGCTAAAGGTACCTAGTAGGTATATTAATAGATACTGTATAATATATAACAAGATCCATAATGCAGATAAACGCGCACGTCTGAATATGTAAATTTAATTATGAGATATACGTTAATGATCGCATGCTAATTGTTATCGCGATAATGCCGATATCGGATGGTCGTAGCCAATCGTGTCGCTTTCATTCATATTTGTTTAACTTTTCAATAAACTAATTAACAAGACTACGCTTCAACTACAATGCATTGATATATTATAGGTGCTGCCAATGTTTTCGTGTAGGTTAAAAGAATATGCATTATTACAATAGATTGTTTCTTTGACTGTGTTGAAAATGGCCATTTTCAGAAATCACTTGAATAAAGACAAGATTAAATTTCACTTGAATGAAGACTTGAAAATGAATCCCTGTTTCCCTAGATCACGCTAAAACTCGAGAACAGCTGGCCCGATTTGTGAAGGTTTTGAAATATTTACTGAAGCCAAGGGAGGTTGAAATGGTTAGAAGGCGGTACATAGTTAGCCGGGTCAGCTAGTTAGGTATATAATTATTATTAGCTACTTTATACTTTACTAAAACATGTAACCTTTTTGCACCCACCACCACACTCCCTCATTGCGGGTGTTTTAGAAATAACATATTGTCGCGAATTTCCTTTGTATTCAATTTCCAGGTGACGCAGGGGCAGCTGCTAGTGTAGACTGTATCGTATGCTAATATCGTCGTAAACTCGTGTCGTACCTCCGTAACAATATGTCGCAAGATAATTGAGTTGTTTGATCACGTGTGTATCTGCTGCGACTAACGTAGCTAGCATGTGTCGCAGGATTATTGTCAAGCAGTATAATATGTAGTTTGTATCAAATCAAAACATCAAATAAGGGATTTTCTGATACTATCTTTGAAAGTATTTCTATAGATGATATATTAATGAACTTTGTCTATGCAGGCACCGTACATGCGTTATTTAAATGTTCAGTTGCAATAATTACTTAAAAATCATAAGTAGTTAAACATACTTAATTATAACATTGTAAGACCTAAAGGTGCACTAATACAGGCAACTAAAATTAAGCAATTCTTGGCAATATCTATACAACTTTTTTATTGCCTTGCATTGCTAGGTGTTGCTGGAACATCATTTTTAACAAAAATTTCAATACTTGCGCAATAAATTGCCCTTGTAACAAACCTTAACACTACAAACAGTTGCCGCAACATTCGCGCTATTCGACTTCGAAGTGCTTTACTAATTATATTTCTTTCGTATACATACACTACAATACAGTCCTTAGTCCTACATTGTAAGGAACAACAACTTCCAAGCACGTCGATTACCATACCTACATGCCTGATGCAGCCGAGCGTTAATCACAACCACTTCATCCATTCACATCCCATTACCCGGCTCATCAAGATAGCACATCTATGCAAATCCATCACTCACATTTAAAGTACAATCGGTCACACAAAACGGTCTATCAGCCATTTTGAATCACTCAATCACTTTACAATTACGAGAAAAAATATTAAAATTCACTAAAAGGGTGCTTCCATTACAGCGAATCACGAAACCGTTTTATCAAAACACATTAAAATAAAATTATACGAGTAGTGTCATCTATCAAAATAATTTAATATGCTGCACTCGCTCGCTCCCTTCCTGATCTGCATGAGTTTAAAGTGCAGTTTATGTTATCTGTGACGTCATTAGCCAGTATCGTAAACTGAATTGCGTTTATTATGTGTGGGCTGGCTCTGTCTAATATGCGTTTGTTCGTAAGTTTAATTTGTTTGGAATTGTTTTGATTTACATGTTTATACAGTTAATGATGGTAAATAGTCAAATCTTCGCACTACATTTTCAGTGTGTCCCGTAGTAAAAATCCAGGCGTGCATTCATTCGAAAGTCTTCTAAAGAGCTTTTGTTGGAAAATTCTTAGTTAGCTTCCCGCAATCAAGCTTCTTATTGGTTGAAATTTGTTTATTAAGGAGCCAAAATAATAATAATTAGGATTAATCGGTCTCAATAAAACTTTAAAATTTAAACATCCTTATAAAATTCGCGAAACAATCATACAACCCAAGCAAGCAGTAAACAAAAAAATATAAAAAACTTCAGATAACAGGCAATAAATTTATCTAAACGCATCTATCGCTGTGGGAAG
Organism: Abrostola triplasia; assembly: GCA_946251915.1. NCBI lineage: Eukaryota > Metazoa > Arthropoda > Insecta > Lepidoptera > Noctuidae > Abrostola > Abrostola triplasia. The sequence goes on from OX276439.1 coordinate 10,778,811, forward strand.
CATCCAACGCTGGGTCACAACTAATTCAATGGTGTTTTACGGCTACAATAAAAGGAATGATAACGACACGCAGTGATTTGCATTTTGAATGCGACGTTATAGGGTGAGTTGTTATGAGTGTTGTATATCATAGTTGTAAACTGGAGTCGGACGGAGGTGCGGATTATACGATTATCTTTTATAACCTCTGTATAGTTTCAAGGAAAGGTTCGACGCGTCTGAGGTTGTCTTCGTTTTGAGTTATGGGAATCGATGGATCATTATTAGAGGAATGTTCTGACTGAGTCATGGAGAGATTCGCGGGATTTATATTACTTGAGTCACTATTACAATTTAAATATGCTAAATTTTTTTTAGTACTATCACTTAAATGAGCTGAAAATCAGCTCTGATACGGTGCAAGTAACAGGATACTTTTCTATTATGGAACTGAAACCGTTTCCAACACAGATGGAGCGAACGTCAATAAAATCCGTAACAACAACAAAAGTAAACAAACAAAGCCCATTAACTTAATAAACGCTACAATTAAACGACATTGAAACTATGAAATATAGTTATTAAATAAACAGTCGTCAGTCAGGAATTAATTGCATTATGCATTCCCGGGGCCCTAGCGCCGCTGCAGCGCACATGTGTAAACACCGGTCCCTCTGTTAATCTTCCCTACGGATTAATTTTATCGAATGCCAAATGAGCTATGACACCCATGTAGGGGAATTGAAAGACACTACAAACTTACACGTACACTCCAATAAACTCTTATTACGAAGTCATAGAGTTGATATTCCCGTGGGTGTTGTTGAAAGAAAGTTGTGAACTTTCCCTTCACACGTTGGCTTTTGAGTCCAATTTGTGAAAACGCATTGTGTGATACGTATTTAGTATTGTAAAGGATTGTTGGTCTTTGTGTATTGATACCATTAGGTCGCTTATGGAGCTTAAAAGCTTCGATTAGGGTGGTTGAGTATAAACTTTTTGTGTGAGGACAATGATAGTCACTTTCACCTTTCAGAGAATAATTGGCTCTATACTGTGGTTTAAAACTTGTTTTGCCTGCTTTTTGACTTTTAATCGGTTCAAGTTCTATTACTCTGACAGTCTTACTAAAATTTTCATGCGAAAGAAAACTGTATCAGTAAAAATATATTACGTTTACACGGTATACCTAGCTTGATTGACTCAACACAAAGGAGAGCCCGTACTTATAAACCGACTCCGGAAAGGAGTCGGTACCTTTATTTTTTCTCAATATCTTAAGATCGGTATTTGACAGAGAGAGCAGTAGTTTACTAACAGCTGCACTATTATGCTAGTGAGTTAAAATCGCACATCTCCAAAGTTACTTATCATCGTCTATAACGTATACCCCTGCGTACACTCATTATAGTTGCGCACTACACTGAATACTGCGCAACAGTTGCCGCGCAATAGTGGCCGTCCATTAATCTCATTGTGTGCGCTTCATTTGCCGCGCGCTGCGTTAGGCGGGCTGCAGCCTGAGCTGCTCTGTTGTTATCGACGTATCTGTTTCATATGCTTAGGTCGGGAACTACTTTCTTATTTGTTGCGATCTTTTGCTTTGTAGCTTTGTTGCCGATATTGAAATGTATTCCATTTGTTTAGTGAGGTCTTTGACTATTTGTTTTGTTATATTAACTGTTTGATGTTTCTTGTAAGAAAACTTTGTCATTATATTACTAAAGGGAAATGACTCTATGGAGTTGAGTTATCTACCCTGGTATTTATGTAGTGTAGATAGCCGATTTCCTAGATAGTCATCCTCGTTAAATCAAGAGTTTCTTATAGGATATACTTGTCACAGACATAATACCTACTATCATAGACAAAATAATATTTTAGTGAATTCAGCATTGGACTCTTTTACTACCTTAACCATTATCTAGTAATTTCTAATCACTGTTTAAATTACACCAGTCTCTATTGTTTGCATATCTTTGCAACAGAAATATCAATAGACTTAAGAGGTGCTCATGTTAAAAGACGTTTATCATAGTTTACAATAAGAGGGTAGATGTAACATTTATTACGTACAAAGCTCACGTCCTGGTAACGACACTCAAATCAAGCGGGCCCAGTGTGGCCGGGTGTGCAGCGGGCCTAGCCCCTTAATAGCGCATATCACTTAGTATAATATGATTGTACCCTCTGCCGGGAAGGGAAGCTGCGCTCTTGCATCATCACTCGCGACAGATCTCGTGCTGTACCGAGGGGTATTGATCTCTGAGTGCTGTATTTGCATTCATAACTTTTTGTTGTGTTCTTAAGATTATGATAGAGTGTTGTTAGTGCTGTGGGCTTTTTGATGGAGATTTTGCATTTAGTTATCAAGGCTGTAATCAAAAATCTTGTGACGTCTAAATTGAAGTATTAAAATAATTACGCTGTTTTTCATAATATTTAGTATTTTTACATAGATGCAATAGACCCAAAACGGGAAACAGTAGCGTTTAAGGAAGTAGGCTTATGGTCAGCTGTGGGTCACATAGAAGCGAATGAAGATAATTTTTACATACGTACCATCATTAAGACTCATTTTTTCCGACCTACTTAGTTAGAAATACTACGTGATTGACATTTAAGTGCAATTCATATTGCTCTGAAATATACATACACTAGTCAGCTTTGTGCTTTCGTTTACCTAACTATAGAGATAAATGGATAGAAAAAGGAAAATATAAATAAGCGGATGCGAGCACTGCTCTGTAAGTTGTCTCTTGCAAGTTCAAATCATTATCGGCTAGTTTACTGGGTTCGATAAACAAACAGTCGGTCAGTTCTGTAGCACCTCCTGTAGAACAACAAACACTGAGCGTCACAATTCAATAAAGTTTCACTTGAGATCACCACGCGTGACCGCACGGCGGCAGGGCGAGCGCCGCAGTTGTCGTCCGTCCCCTCGGCGCGCGGCGGCCCCTCCCCGGTGCCCCCGTCGCACCCCAATTAGTTCCATATAACTGTGCCTTTTTACGCCTATTTTATGTGTTTGGTTTAATTGAAAGATCCTTTTGCATGATGTGTTTAGTTCACTGTGCAGTAGGGTCGCCTCACTAAGATGGTAATTTATCCGTCGTAAAATTTGTCGGTGATGATTCGGTAGTTATTACATCTATACGCATCCGTAAAGATCATTTTTATTATAATTCCTACAAATTTTAATGTGCGCGGCATAATACGAGTAAATTAGATATAGTGTCGGAGATACTATGAATAAATATTAATATTTCCTAAGACATAAAACACGTTCGACTCGGCCATTAAAACCTTAATAAAAGTGTTTCTCAATAAAAGCAGACATCGACGTAGAAAGGAAAATGTTCCAACAAATATACGAACCATCAAAATGGTGGCAGTGTTATAAAACTGTGAATCACGCCATCAAACGAGCCTCGTGTCGAACAATAAAACAAAACAAAGTCTCTCCGTCCACATGTCGCGTTACTTAATGCTCGGTAATAGAGCGTATCGTTTGATTGCGCCGACCGGCTAAGTGATTGACTTTTCAATCTGTGTAATCGGATTACGGAGTGCCGCGTGTTGGTGCTGCTACCCTACGCGGAGAGAGTCCTAGCATAATTGTGTTACGTTCGATATTCATTAATTGTGATCCTCCACTGGACCAGAATATCTGCTATTCATGTTGAAAGAAAATGTAATTATCAGATATTAAGTAATTCGTTTTTTGATTGTAAAAACACTCAATCATTCACGAAAGTCAAATGAATGCGATGATACAGCCGTTTGGCGTTGAATAAAAACAGCGTGAGATTATGTTTTTTTTTCGACTTTGTCTCACGGTTACTGATAGAGTTATGACTATATAATTGAAATTTCATGAGACGTAGTATTACCTAAAATTAAGACAACGATACTTCGATGTTAATTAATTGAATATAGTTTAACACTCGCTTCCAAATTAGGTGGAACCTGTATCTTAGACGTATTCACTAACTTGAATCAGGTCACTTGAATCAGAAAGTTATTAACCTTAAATACGAAAAGCTTTTGAAATATAAAGATAGACTAACCTTAACTTGGGATTCGGTCATGCCAAGCGCGTACGCAAGTTTGGCGCGCTCCGGGCCCGCCAGGTACTTGGTCTGCTCGAAGGTCTTCTCCAGCGCGAATATCTGCTGCCCACTGAAGGTAGGTCGCGTGTGCTTCTTCTTCCCATCCTTATCCATACCCCCCTGAGAGCAGGCGCTGAGCGCGCCGTTGCTCACTGCAACAAAATCTGAAGGTGAGAAAAAAAAATTGGGTAAAATAATGATCTGTTTAATAGAAAAAATGGTTACAGGACTAAATAAATAAATATTTATTTTGACCGCAAGGGGCAAAATAAACATTTGCCAAAAGTAGATGCTTGACAGTACACATGTCTATTACTATAAATAATTTTCTCGCATCGATCGAGCAGGGATATTGAAGGCTGTGGAGTGTACATGATGATCGTGAAATATTATTCTATGGGGACTATTAATGATAGCAAGCATTTGCACTACCTATTAAATACTATTGTTTTAAAATGACATTTAAAAACTGTACTGGAATATTGTTCATCATAAATTATTGAAAGCTTATCGGCGGCGGCGAGATTCTGCGTCTGAATCACGATGATATTGATAGATATAAATCTGTCTTATGCAACGCAATATATTAGTTTGTTCTGCGACGTTCATGAAAGAGAAAGTCGTTGATCTTTGCTGTAGAGGTAGGTATTATTGAAACCTAAGAGGTTATTTATTTATGTATTTTATTTAGGACCTTTCTTGGTATACTCCATACTTTTCTTATACATAAGTTGATATTAAGTAAATAAAAAATATGTGAAAGTTTTGTAAACTTTGACAATTGCGTATTATCAAATCACACCTAGCTTCAGATTTAGATAAAAACTAAATAGTAGTTAACGTTAGATCGGGACTTGCATTAGGAACAATAGATTATTTCATCCAGGCACATACAGGTACTCATGTAGGAAATTACTGAAACCACAGGCGACAGCTAGTTAATATAAAAATCCATTAGGCAATTGGTAATTAATTATTCGTTGCATCAGAGCAATGATACCAGGCGCACATGAAACAATGAGTGTTATATCATTGTGGCGAGCGCCGTGGTACGAGCGATGTCGATGGAGCTTCGTGTTATAATATTGTATGTACTTGTGCATCCATAAGGGTGAACTAGTTTCACATTAATTTATGTTAAAGTCTGCGTTTAACGCAATTAAAACAGATAGATCTATTTGTACTTACGCCGTGCGCCTTTAATATGAAGCCTGATGCTTAGACCCGGAAAATATAAGCAACCCCAAAGCTTTATGGTGATAACCATGAATCTATTAGCCCTTCGTATATACAACTAAGAGAAATTGCCTTTCAATTCCCTAGAAAAGCACCTTTACACTTATACCTCTAAATCATTATTTTCACCAACATACCTCAACAGCTATCAAAACCAAAATTCAAAATCGCAAAAACAAAAGGCAGCTCCAACAAAATCAATCTACCTACATGTACGTCGAAGGGATGCCGGTCCCCTGACATCGTGTCGACGTTTTTATCATTATTTTCATTTCATTTTTTCCACCCCCTCCCCCTTTCGTCCCATCCCTCCCTCAGGTCCCGGAGGGGGTGACGCGACAGGCGTCGCTTCATCAAAACAATTTTATTCGCGATGATATCCACATAATGTACGATAGAGCAGAAGGTTATTCAGAAGTTAGCATTAGAAAAGTTCCAGTTTTGTTCACACCAAAAATGTAAGAACTAGCATAAAAGAGTAATCTTTAGAAACTGCTTTTATCCATGAATTGGTTTAAGAACCAACAGTATACAACGGTCAAAAGACAATCTATAACAGTCTATAATAATGGTTTCATTTTACAGAAATGATTTTACTCATAGAAGCTACGTTTGACTAAAGATTTTCCACAGGGTTAGCATAAAATGATGAGACCATTGAGATTTATTTTTGGAACAGCTGCATACTGAGTTAGTAAACTTAACCCGCTTACTGTCCGTTAAGTAGAAACAATAGTTCAACAATCGCTGTGTAGGTAACATATTATGTGATACACTGGCCAGTGAAAGGGTTTACTAAACAAATTGAGGCTCATATTCGCCGTGGTACCGAGCGTATGCAGTAGAAACAATATTAAAGCTAGGTAGAGTGGACCTTCTCTATTAGCCTGTCGTGTGACACGAGGCTGCGGTGTGACGCGGGAGGTTTTGGTTTATGTGCCTTTTATTTAGATGTACTGTTATGTACAGTTTAGTTTTTAATGGTATTGGAAACGGCATCGTCTGTCGTCATATTAAAAAGTTATGTGGCTGCTGAACCTTTCATTTATTTAATGGGCCTTTATTTAATGATTTCATAATGTATACACCTTGAATAAGAGATCCTGTGATTAAAATGGACGTATTTTTAAGAATTGCTTAATAATTAATTTATATTATATTAAGTGCCATATAAGTTAGGTTACTTAACTATACGTCATAAGATGGGTCTCAGTCAGATGAAATTATTTACTTGTAGCATCAACGATTATAAAACAAAACATTCACTCAATGACATAATGAACGCTTACCTATTTAGGCACTGAATTGATTTTTGTGACGTGAACACTACGTACAAGTAACAACATACAGCAGGGTTATTAGCTCTTAATTTCCAGAATTATGGCTTTAATTTAAAATTACAGATCTATCCATGACCGAACTAAGTAAGGCACTCAAGTATTCCAAGAAAATATCTGTAAGTAAAACAAATGCCCTTCGCGTCCAGGTCTAAAAGAAAGAGTTTATTTATATGGACACGTTTACTAATAAACATAAGAGGTTTCTGTAATGATTTGATTTATTTACTGGAGAGCGTACCTCGGCGGGCTGCTGTAGGTACATACTACGGGGTACCAATAGATATATCTGTCGGCGAGACATATTGTAATAAGTTATAAATATTAATTTGTGTGCCGAGGTATATTTATGGTGTAGTCGGGCCTCTGCAGGACACCATGAGTTATCTCTCTCTGTTATGTGCATGTGTTGAATTATTTACAATATTGTTTGTACTGGCAATACCCATTGCTTTGTTTTGTATAATTACGCCTTTGGTACTTGGGTGACCAGAATTATAATATGGCTACAGGAGAGAGGTTTGGTTACACGAAGTTCGTTATGTATAAGTAAGTATGTAGTTATGGGTCACGCGTATATGAAAAGAATTTTATTTATATATGAAATTTAATGAAGATAAATGATAATGATAGCCACATTTCGACAGAATTCTATTTAAATAACAATTTAAACTTTGCACATGTTTCGTGTTACAAAGGCAGAGTTAAAGGCATAGACTTTAAGGTGATACAGATAAAAATGGAGTAGGTAGTCCGGTTCAACGAGTTTTACAGGATATATTAACATCTAAATGCATAGGTAACTAAAATGTATATAGAAATACATAACTAATTATAAGCTAAATGTTTTCCAATAAGAATAAACAGGTAGAAAAGCCAGTCATTAAAAGCCTACGTCCGGCCGTTAGCAGCACACACGGGCCGCTCGGCCGCTCCCTCCGGCCGCCAGCCTCACCGACGTCCACAATGGACACGGCCGACAAATAACACATTACACAAACTCAATACGCTGACCGGAACCTTATCAAAACATACCCGCACAACACAAAACCAATCTTACTGCCCACACAATAAAGTCTCTATTAACTTTGTTCATCGCAGTAGCTTTCCGCAACCCAATATGAACTTTATTACAAGTGATTATGGCATAAATTCGAGTAGAAGTTATGGGGATGTGATGCTGTACGGCATTCGTTTAATTCCGTTGTTTGTTGTACAATGGCTGTATTTGTAGTTAATTGATTCACTTATGTAGTGTAACACGTAGCGCGCTCGCTAGTGCGGCCGCGATTTAGATGGGTTGGGATTTAATTATGCTGAAACGAGTGTAGCAAATATCGCGGCGTAGGTTGTGATTGTTAGGTGAGCTAGTAAACATAATTATTGTTCGTGGTTCGATTATAAGTATGGCATTAAATGTGCGTTGTTAAGTTCTACCTACTTTAGGATTTCTCAAAATTCTTTCTCTTGAGAATAAATTGACGTGCATAAGATTGCAGTCAGTATCTTATACTTTTGTCAATCTTGTTTTTTTCCTCTGTACGTTATGACAATGACATAATACTACAGATAATCTATGGCAGTGAAATACCTAGATATTTCACTGCCATATGTTTGACTTTTCATAATGAAAGTATCCATACTATAAGAAGCATTACACTGAAGTGTAAGATAGAGATTTATTATAATATTAAACATTCGTCTTGAACCAACAGCACAGCACTATAAAACGTTATTTAACTCCGCCATGGCACCAACTCGTCAAGCTGCACACTTGCCCGGCTCCCGCCAATATCGGTGACGTTAGTTTTTGCGCCGCCATATTGTCCGCGCCATGCATTATGCAGCCGCACTTTGTTAATATTGTGTCGGGCTGGCCGGACTTTTTGAATAACTTGCACACCAAACTACTAGATATATTTTTCTGGGATTTTCCAAGCTTTCGAAACAGATATGTAACATATGCCAATATGTTACAGATCTGCTTCTAAAGCTTTATTTATAAGAGCTGTATTTTACCAGCAAACAAAACTGAAAAACTACCGCCTTAACATAGGTTTCTGATAAGTGTATAACTTTATTTGTATGCAATGTGATTTATTACCTTTCTCCACTAAAATGTTTTGCATGCCTTATGGTATATAAGGTTCTGTATTACCATTTACCATTATACATTCTGTGCAAATAAATAATTAGAATTTGAACCTCTGTAAGTGATCGTCAGATCTTTTGTTCACCAAAGCAATTCAGTATTCAACTAGGTATATATATTGCGGGTAGTGTCGTTAACAGAATGTTTGTTCTAGCAATTTAATACTGGAACTGGACTGATATTTAATATACTGCTGTTTGTTGTCTTAAATAAATAAACTACAAAACATAATTCTTTGCAATCATCAAGATGACACTTATCAATCGATTGAAACTAATTCAACAAATGCTAATAGGTACGAACTATACACTCCAACTAACTATACAACTGAAGATTCAGCTCTATTCTATTCTCCTACAAACCCACTCAAAATACAAGAAAGTACAAAACAAATAATACTACACAATCAAACACGTAATCAGAAGCGAGCAGTACCTCTTACCAAATCGCTCTATGAATACATAAACCATATTTCCATACAAACCCAAAGAATCAGGGGAAACATCTTCCATTCACGAACGAGCCGTGAAGCGATGTGAAACAATTATATGAAAATACACAATTACGTACAAATCCGTGCGGGGTTGAGGGCGGCGGGGAGAGGGGCGGGTCGGGGGGGGGGGGTGACCGCAACCCCTTCGCCCAGAGACCACCCACTAGGGTTGAAACAGTGCGTAGTGTAGTAAGTAGGTCTTAGTGACGTGTGTGATAAAAAATGTCTTTAAGATATTTATGAAATTCACTTGAGGTGAGCTTCATTTGCACTGGTTGAGGTTTTGTAATCGATGCATCGAGAATAATAACTATGTTAAACTTTTGTTAACGACGAGCCTTACGAGGCAGACGCGAGGGCAATCGAGCCAAAGATGCAAGTCGGTTCTAGGAAACGAGTTATAATATTATATCCTTCTAGCTGCAATAATAAAACTAACGAACTTTACCAACAAAACAAACCACTATCAATTTTCGAAACTACCAACCGAATAAAAATGCCCGCTCCTAGACTAAATACAGTTTTCCCTACCACAAGCACCAAACACAATTTAAACATGAACTCTTCAGCCTTTTCCTTTAGTAACTACAGCACACGACACCAGATAAAACTCTACAACTAAACAGAACCAAAAATGTAGGTATACAACATGTATAGGTACATATAAGGCCCATGTTGGTATGCCAGCAGCCCTACGCCCGCGTCTCAATCTGCGAGGGCTGGCGATGAGTTGGGGGCAGCCCTGTTAACGTGCGCGCATCACGAGCATTCGCGGGACGACCTTTGTGGTGCCCCATGGTGTAGGCTTGGGGTATATAGGAGGCGTGAGTGTGAGTGAGCCCTTTGTGTGCTAAAAGGTTTTATTGTATGTCTCAATATATTATGTGGGAATCAAAGAACACAATGGATTTGTAGTTAAAGGTGGTGTGCACGCCGTAGCGAATACGTATGATTACATAGATTTAAGCTGTCCGTAATTGTTTAAATACATCAAATCATTTATGCAAAAATATTCATAATTAAAGGTCATTTCCCTATGAACTATTGAACAAGTATTTATACATAATTATTTTTCTTTCAATAGATAAAAAGTTACGTGAAAAAGATAAAAACAATAATTCTAAATATCCTGAAGAGTTTACATAATAATAATTCTGTTAATTACAAACATATTTTTTTCGCACAGCTAGAAACCGAATCTGTGCTCTATCATCTACACATAACCCCACCTGAGACCTCACCCCCCCCCCCCCCCCGTGTTCCGCGGGGGTCCCTCTGCAAGGGTGTAAGTGTAACAAACCCTGAAGGTTTTAATTGCGCGCTGTCGGGGACTTTCTCGGCGGTACTTTACAGTTCAGTTAATGTCTGTCACAGTTATCCGCGCGCCACTTGTCCCTGTTTATAACTTAACCGCAGCCTGATTACTGAAGGTTTTCATTTAACTGAGGAACTAAGCTTTACAGCACTTTTGAGACGCGACGCGGGAGCGACGCTCGAAGTTGCTGTTGTTTGCGGCTTCTGCCTACTTCTTGTTGAATAATCAGCGTTGGATAACTTGGGTGGACCTAGTTATTAAGTCACTTTGTTTTGAAATACTCTGAGGTATTATATTCGTTATGATACACACACAAATATAATATTATTATCTATAGTATTTTTAAAACTTTTAAAAATTAATTCCAAAATAATATAAACGTAAGTACGTATGTGTAGATTGAGGATTTATATTAACTAACTGGGCAAAGGGTAAGTGTTAACTGGTCAGAATTTTCTAAATTTGAGCCTTTTTAGAAGCTTGAAACATAACATAAACTATACAGCAACCACCAAAACTGTAAAAATATTAGCGAGCAAATATCAAGCCCAAAATGACTTACATCTGAAACCATAAAACATGATAACCTCCAAACAGCCGGATTTCATTTCGCATCGTACAATGATAATAAAAGCCGGCTACGTCATCACTTCCTTGTGCGTAGCTCGGTATTCATGGCACGCGCTCATAAGGCGGGCAATAATCGTGCGACAGACAATACGCGTGTCGTACAAGCGATCGCGAGTAATATAGCGATATGTCGCACCGTGTGGCGACGACACGCAGCACACCTGTGCCATAGATAACGTTAGGACGGCGGCACGATTGCGACTGAATATGGACTACATTTTGGCGATAAGGAATTTGTAGGTGTGAAATTGAAAATTGTGGTTTGGTTTTATACATTTCTTAATAGAAAAGTAAGTTATAGTCATGTGATGTACATTGTCACACTCACAGTATTTTATTCTAGTAATTATAAATTTCTTGGTTATTTACAAAATGAAAATACTCTAGCTACCTAAAATACTTAGTGTGTAAATATATTTTGCGATGTGAGCCAGTTAGCTTTCAACTTATGCATTGGGCGAGATAAAGTTCAAATAACTATTATATTCGTGTTTATAATTATGCAGCTAAAATTAAAAAAGTAGTAGTACTACATACTAATAACTTTTAACGAAATCACACACATTTTATTTTAACAACTGTAACTTTAGAATTCGTACTTTCAATCTGAATAAAATAGAGTCGCATGTAGCGGGAGTGTGGCCGGCCTTATCTCCTCCGCCAACATCGTAGCCGTGACATTTGTTTGTAGCGTATCTCGTAGCGGCGCATCAAAGCTTCGTAGCACATTATTAAAATGCTACGGGTTTTGTACTTTTTTATATTTTGCTATGATTCAGGAATACTGATTATTTTATCTTTAAGGTTTTTTTTTGGTGTGATATTGTGATTATAACGTTGTGCTCGTTTTTGTATCATTATTAAGCAGTTAAAGGGTCTTACTACTTGATATCATGACACACGCGTTTTTTTACTTAAACTACCTATTTGAACCGTGCGACGGTTTATGACTGTAGTGATGTGCTCGTTTAATAAATAAAATATAAGATAGACGGTTTTTGAGTCTTGGTATTTTTTTATAACTATAATTTAATATTTTTTAATATATTTAATGATATGATTTAATATGTAAATTGTAATATGTTTAAAACCCCTTTTCTACTGTATTTTTAGGCCTTTGCCCACGATTTTTGCAAGAACTAAAGATATTATACTTATTCTGGATAATATTACATATGTATATACTAAAATACTCTTTACGCTTACGATACAGTATTATGTGTCAGTGGGTGAACATTAGTAGCTCACTAGGACTGCTACTGGGGACACTAAACAAATCTAATCTATTCTAATCCACGCCATGTTTTGTAAACTCAAAACTATCTATTTACAGCGATCGTTATTCCGTCACAAGCGCAGTTTTTGTCGCTCCCCCCCTCACCCCTCCCCCCTGATATGACTTTGATATCTGTCCGGCGGTCCGGTGGACAAGTTGCGACATCACATGTAATAAGGGTGCATTAAGAAGTCCGTCTTTATGTACACGGCCTTAGTTTACGTCCTGAGTGTATCGCTGTAGTGTCGTGCCTTGTTTTACGGTTATTGAAGAGCGTTATATGGATCATACCTATCATGCTTGTGTTCTGTTTTATTTATGTGTCGTTACGCCTGTATTTCGCGAAGGTAGGCAGGGTAACAAAGGATTTATCGTACTTCTTTAGTCGGACAAAGAAACCGTAAAACCATAGTTAGATGTCTTCACTCTTTGTCCTCGCCCGCGTCTCATCAGAGTGTCGTTCTTTTTAGAATAGTATTTACCGATATCCCTCTGCATTAACTTACAACAATACACAAACATACTCTTTGTAACTACAAGACCTACATAAAAGTCAATGTAGCGGAGACATAGTAGACTCGTTCATAATCTTAGTGTAAATAACAACATAACCATCAATTGATCCTGCATTAGACTTGCATGTGAAATGTAAAAGGACCTATGCGATGCGAGCGATGCGCCTCACTCCGTCTACTAGCTATTATATAGCAGGCAAAACAACATAATACATCGACACGCCGCTATAATAACCGTCACCTCATCGCGAAAAACAAAGATGGAGCCCGGCCGGGGAGGGGGGGAGGTGCAGCTCCTCCCCCCTCAGCCCTGTTTAGGGCTGTCGAGCATTGATGTAGGTACTGGTAGTCTACGAGCTGAGAAATACACTGTGAAACGTCTCTTGTGTAATTATGAAATAAATAGATGAAGTATACTACGCGATTAAAACCATGACTAAGTGCTGGCACTACTTCAGAGGAATAAACTTTTAATTCCCGCACGTGACAATGATTGTAGAAAACTTCAAGTATCCTAGAATAAGGACATTAAGCAAAACAATTATAATCCCTCGATAAAAAAATGTGTTGATAAATTCTGATATCACTGTTGTCTATTTGCCAATGTAAGTTGTGCTATTAGCAATAAAATTCACTCAGAAAAGGTATAGTAATTTATTATTACTACATGTTCCTGCATTTACTTTTTAATTAATTTAGTAATTTCCTTTGCCAGCCCTAGTAAGGGTGTACGTGAAAATGTGCGGTGAGCGGGCGCCGCGGCCGCGCCGGATTATGTTATTTCTTAATTTAATTTCATTAGGCTCAGCCGACCGGGGGCCGGCAGAGATTGTGCTTTTATGTCGGACGTGTAATTATTGCCGCTCTAGTAGACTATTCATTGCCGCTTTTACTGAGCCATTTGCTTTTGCAAATAAATAATCATTTTTATTGTATCTGAAGTACACTTCTTTGTTATTACAGGAAATTAAGGCAAAATCATAACCAGACAGTTGAAGAAAAACGTGGTTATTAATGTAGCTGTTTCTGATCTGAGTGTTCGACCACAGACTGGACAAATTTCTCCCTTGCTCTAGATGTTTACGATCAGTCAATGTATTTATCTAACTGTAAGCATTTTAGATTACTACATAATATTATGTAAAATGGTCCTTGGTTCGGCACTGAACCTACATGAGACCTATTTGTTTTACAGTATATACGTAGGTAGCTACCCAGTAAGGACCAGACCAAAACAGATGCAACTCTAAAACAAAAGCGAACCAATTTGCGGTCGTCGGCGGTCAGCCGTCTGTCCGGCCGTCCGAACCAATTACCATAGCTCACCGACTAACGGGAACACACGGTTTTTGACAAAAAACACTTCGTTTAACTTCCCCACTATCGAATAACTGGACACAATTGAATGTTGCATCACGAAACGTGAATTTTAATTCCGGGCGACATATGCTGGGGCCCCGTGAACCCCCGCTCCCCCCAGGGGGTGGACAGGGCGGTGTGGGGACACTGTAATTAAAAAAATGTGTGGCACTTCATTCGTGCGCGCCCAGTGCGACCGCAGCCTAATGCGTCGTGCCCCCGCCCTAACTAATTAATAATTTCCTGAATGAAAAGATTTTTGGGGATTTTAATAACAATCTCTTAATGTTTTGTGTAGTGCTCGCCGCGCGCCCGGCCCGTTGGACCACTCGTACTAACTAAATATATTTGAACAGTGGGTAATGTTCTGAAGGACATTCGTTTTTACTTGAAATATTAAAACGTGTTTATTGATCTATTGTCCATTCTGTCTTTCAACTGTAAGCCATTGTAGTCCTAGGCTGAAACGGACGATGAAGAGTTTTGTATGAACTCTGATAGATTGAGGTTGTTGGTTACAATGTGTCTAATAGGCTTTAATTGATATGTCACGTATTTTATGTCGAGGGATAGGCAGGAAAGAACGAGCTCTATGCGAAATATTTTTGCAACTTTTTATCGCATTCTTGTTTTTGTTAATTATTGTGCAAGAGAAAGTTGAATGCTTTTGACCTATTTAAGAGTGATAGCAATAAATAATAGGTCATATTTTAAGCAATTATTATCAGTATTACAATGAAAAACAAAAATACGTTTTTAATATTATGCATTGTTATCATTTGGGCGCACACTTGTGGTATTAGGTACACTCAGCCCCAAAATACAATTAAGCGTGTAGCCACACGGAAATGGCAGCTAAGTACATACGCTGCCAAACTTTCCATTCAACTGTAATAACACAAATACCATGTTAATATAGATAAACGTATTGGCGTACAATTTAATTATATTGTATGTTTATGATTGCAGCGCGACGCATATTAACGCCAACGATACGAGTTGTCAGTAACGAAGTAATTGGCTCGTGTCAAACGTCAAATACTCCACATTACACATTATTAGCTGATCACTTATCAACTGATAACAATATTATGTTATCGTGTGTCGTTTAATAAGCTCTTTGGCGTGACTATCGGCTATATGTTGGGCTTTTATTAAAATCTGACGCGATCCGTGACGCAGCGACATCAAATGTTATTATATTTTGTGTGTTTTTAATAAAACTGATATGAGATAGGATGTAAGTGTATTAATAATAATTGATAGAGGCAATAGCTTGACATATTAGATTGGCGTCGAAATTGTAATCAGCGTGTCTAATTCACGCAGTTGTTTATTGGTGCGACTGTATTGCAACATCGAGTAACGTTTCATTATTGACTTATACGTGTTATAACACACTTTACACATACTTATTTAATTATTTACTTGTGTTAAGTATGTGCGACGCGTGCATTTTAATTAAAAATATGTGAACCTTTAATTAAGTCCTTTGTTTCATTCACATTTAAAGCCTGACTAGCCCAACTTTATAAGACAAAATTACAAACTTCCCAATTTTTTCCAATAAACTATGAACTTACGCCTGGAAGACTATACATTATATAAAATAAAAATAAATAAATAAAATAAAATAAAATTGTAAATACGTCAGATTAAAAATAATAATTTGCATCGCGTGGGTTTGAACCCATAGCCTAGAAACAAAAATCAGATACAGAAACGCAAACCTCAAAGCCGAACACATTGCAGCATGCGTTTATCTTAAGCGGCTGACACCACACCGCAGCACACCGCGCACTGTATCGATCGCCGCTAATTATAATTAACCGCCGCGGCTCTAATTAATTAAAGACGTTGTCCTCGTCACGACACTTGTTCCCCTGTAGGCACGGCCGGGACAAGTTAACGAGCTTTTTGAGTCATTTTATTGTTTTGTTCTCTATCGCCATCGTTAATGTTCGTATCGTGTACTTGGTAATGTTTTGTGATGCGAAACTTGGCTGTAAAGGTGTTATTAGGCACTTAATGACTCAGTGGCAGAGAGGAATAGGAAATAGGTGTAGACGAGTGACTCTATTTCTATTTACAGGGCTCATTCCAAGCGAAGGTTTGACAGAAAACTTTTTTTAAACTAAATAGTTAGTACTTCAGACCTTAGTGTAGAATTGTTGACAATTACGTGGTGTTTTATTTCTAAATCCATACAATTGTAGTACCTATCAGTTAAAACATTCCCGCAATTAACATGGTAATTAAAGCCCTTTCCTCTTGAATGTAATTGTAGCTATATAGATATTTGCTATGTAAGTGGAACAGGTAACTAACAAGCTAGACTGCAAAGAGGAATTACTGTTACTTTTGGATCCAGTCTACTGATTGCCACGTTCACCAGGGCCAAGGCTCGAATTAAATCATTTATTAATAAGAGAAATTATAAAATACTCAAAACATTCGTCAAAATAACCAAATAATATTACATAACGTCTTCATAATAATTTTTATCAGTCGGTTCATACCTACATATTATGTATTAAGCTACTTGTATTCCTATAGTCATATCAATCTAGAGACTGTGAAACAGTAAGTAGATTGATGAGTGGTGCTATGGTATGGTCTTCATTGCCCTACACAACCGTTTTAATGGTTTGACTGTACGAATTAAAGTCACTACGCATTTTAATTTAGACTTGAAGCTTGAGCGCAACAAGCGCGGATGTACTACAAACCATAGACTTTTTTATCTTAAGTCAATAATTACACACATACATAAACTCCTATTTCCAAGAGCGGTAGGCAGAGGCCACGGATTTCCATTTGCGATCCTGGCGTACTTAACCAATAATTACCATCATATAAAACACCTAATTTAATTTATTTGAGTGACCACACCCATCACTAATCTTACAGGATGCAGTATAACATTTGCGAATTAATATTCATAACTTATTTATAGAAACTAGTCAATTGGATATTAATTCAATATTCTTATAATATAAAGTCACCGGAGACGAGTCTATCGACAGCGCCTCGCACTTAATTAAATCTACCTTCCTTATTAGAACAGCTATAGAAGTTAGTCATCTCAACACAAGAACAACACCACAAAGATGCCAACAACAGTATTCTAACTTCCTTAGGTACTATTGTGGTCAACTAGATGAATCAATCAATTTCCTTTATTGATTAATTTTGCCGCAAGCTTACATCTGAAAAATTTATTACGGTATGTAAAGCCATGTCAGAGGCCTACAGGCGGTTTAAACTCTGACACCAGGTTGTTCATCAACCATACGATAAGAAGACGAGGATTACTGGGCTACTGTCATAAACCAAGATCATTGTCTTACCTCTATAACTATCAAGCTAATGTTTCATCAAAGTCCAGATTCCTATAACTTTGTTTCAGCGCCAATGTTGATATTATTTTCAAACCATCAAACATCACTATCTTAAACCAAATAAGTTCTTAAATAAAAATGTATCATAAAAAGACCTTAGGTATTTATTTTTTATGGTACAAATTACAAAGTATTCCCAATGCAAATCCCCGAAAAAAGATATGGTATATACATTCAATTGAAATCAATAATTTTCATTGACGGCAACATTAGAATAATATTACTACATACCTAAACAGTATTATGTTACCCACAAACCAATCGTTCAGCTTTTGGGCGAATTAATTGATTCCGAGAACAAATGAGCGGTTGGATGTTATTAACGATCAATATATATTTAATCTTTCGCAGAAACATTTAATAGGTTTTTTAGATTCTGCGTTTATTCGACATATGTATATGGTGATAGAATGATGTAGGTCTATTTCTCATGTCAGAATAATATTATGTCGTGTTGTATCCTAAATTGAATGATAAATTGATTTCATATCTTAGGTACAAATCAAAAATTCTAACTAAAACTCTCTTCTACATATTTAGGTATTTTGATCTTAAAACATCAATCACCAGTATTTACCACCTTTAGAAAATATTTCAACACAAAAGGATATAGATAGCTATGTAATAAATAAGCGCTAGTTTGTTTGCCAGCAACGATATTCCTGTTAGCACTATGGAAGTGATGCCGCTCCACCGACTGATGGATGCCTAAGTTCTTTTTTATTATTACTTATTTAATTTTATAGCTTGTCTGTAAAGCATAAACACGCAAAATATGACCACTGTCCTAATCTCCAGATATGTCATAATTCCTTATGTTTTGGTATTTTAATCAGGCAAAATTAAATACAACTATTTCTCTATATCATTTACTGTTGGATTACTTGTACTATTTTTTACTCAACTATCAGTTTTTTATTAGTATTTAGTACAATTTTATTACGAAAAATGTTATTCTAAATTATTATACTATATAATACGTAGACTTATTCTACATCAAATTCTTTACTAAAGAGAACCACATAGGTATGTATGTTCATCACCTAATATAAATAATTTCAATTCAGCACCCTTCCCTCGATAACCACAAAACAAAGTAAATCAAAGCCCACCGTTAACGTTTACGGCGGAGCACGTACGTGAAACAAAGCCTTAATGCCGGCAACGGGCCGCAAACTGCCCTAGGGCTATAAACAGGCAAGGGCCCGACGGAACACGCCCGACGGCCACCGGAAGTTACGGCCGAGGCTGTGTTCCGGTGTGTCTGTGGCCGGAAGATTGTGTCGGACTGTAAGATTGTAATTATTGGGTACGTTGTTGGTTGTTAGGTTGTAGCTCACGAGGTCGTGTTGCTCGTTGATTGCGTTTGGTCTGGTAAGTTATTTTGGCGATAGATATAATAATTATATATTTTTATCATTTCTTTGACAAAAAAGGATGATGTTTATGCATACTTTAAACGGGTAACTATTAAAACACAATTAATTCAAGGTCCCTTAAATAGTAATGAAAAGAGTTGGCACAGGCCAGAAAAGTAACAATTATCAATATTATTTCATTTACAGTAATTTAACTTTAACCGCAGAAATATTTGTAATTGTAAGGCAATACCAATAAATTGTTTTAAAACTGGCATCATTAACACTAAATGAAACATATTAAAGTAGTTTTTATATAAAACACATTAATTTGTCAATAATTACCGTACAAACCCATTTTATGGTAATTTGGTCGATAATAAGATTTGAGCGCGACGCGTTGATGTCTTTTATATGACTACCAACTTAACTCGTTATTTGCATTCATGATAAATTGAAATACATAAATAAGCTGTTAATATATCACACACTTAATTTTGAATCAAGTTAACTAATTTTATTAGTATAACTTTCAAAATAAACTAATTAATGATCGCGCAATATTTCACACAACAGTCATTGAATAAAGATCCTTGTTACTTAATACTTCTGTAAGGACAGAGTTATTTAGTCATAGTCATAAGGTTTCTATTTCATATGGGCTACATAAGACCAATTTAGAATGTCAAATTCAGTAGCCGGACCAAAAGTGCCACACTGTACTACCAGAGCTGTGCTCCGTGCTACAAGACCTTAGGTGTAGTAACGAACCGGCCAGAAAATTTCATGGTTATACTTCTTTAAGACGTGCGTTAAGTAAAATTCCACCTGTAGATCAATTCTATATCAAGCGCTACCCCATCACAATACAACTAACTTAAACATCATGTACGGGAGCATCAGAGTGTTAAGTATATAAGGTTAGCAACTTACTGGACTGCAGGCGCTCCCGCCAGGCCATGGGGTTGGAGACGAGCCCCTGGAAGCCGGGCCAGTACAGCGGCTTGTGCTGCAGGTAGTGCGCCATGCCAGCCGCCGCCGCCGCCAGCGACAGGCGCGGCGCCAGCAGCCCCGCGCCCGCGCCGCTGGCCGCCGGCCGCGCCAGGATGTGGTCGATGCCGTGCGGGTTGGGCGCCGGCGGGGCCGCCTCGGCCAGCGAGCTCAGCGCGGCCAGCGGGGCGAAGCCGCCCTCCAGGCGCGCCATCGGCGGCGAGCCGCGCAACTCCGACATGTCAGCGCTCACTGTCACAAGTCCCGGCGAGCGTCACTCGCTCATCGCACGCTGCAGCAGTGCGTGCGCCCGCTCGCGCGACCCGACACCAAATGAAAAGCTCTCGCCGACGCTTTAGCTCGCAAACACGAAAAAAACCTGAATAGAGAACGCCGCCCAGTCAATCTAAACCTTATATCGCGGACGCCGCCCCTAACCGAAGCCGTCGCCCCAGACCTACGGCCGTCCCTGTCCGCCCGCTATAGGTGTGAGCGGGAGGCAGCACGTGTGGTGTTAACACGAGAGCGTAGATTTAACGAATCGCTATTTAATGGCGCTTCTTGTCTCTTTATAATTAAGTCGGGTGCAGTTTTTGCGGGCCGCGCCCCCCTCTCCCCGCGCCCGCTAAAAACTATTGTACTGCGAATAATAAACTGGAATGGTGGAGTTTATGCGTTCGGATAATAGCGGAAGGATCTCCGGTTATTTATGTGACAAATATTATATTAATTGACACAAGCACTCGATTTGTGAAGAAATAAAACACCCATAGAATTAGTGGCATCTGCTGGGAGAGCGAGCCGCCTGCCGACCCCGGGCCGGGACCACCGCTCATGATTGATGGCGTGGACTCCAGATATTACACTCAAGGTGTATTTAAATAGAATTAATGTTTGTCGTTTTCTTTACAATTCCTGAACATCGTTACATAGGCAACTACCTAATTATTTTGACTTAGGTAATTAGATCCTTTACTAAATCGACATTAAACATAATATAAGTAGCATAAATAATTATTTAAATATAGGTAGTATATCTATAACATACGTGAAGAAAATCATAACACCTGTATAAGGTCCTAAAAAAATTAGACAGATAGTTCGCTGACGTAGAGTCTCAATAAGAAGACTATGTCTCACAGGACAGGTGCTTTAGACATTAAACACTGATTTAAATCTAATCCTAACAGTTACAGATACAGCATCTATTTAAAATAATTCCCGATTCTGTTCTGTGATCTCTAAGCTGATAACCACAACACTGTCGGTAATCATTCATCTAAAAGCAGAATGTGTAAAGTAAAAAAAAATCTTTAAAATATATTTAATTCTTTACAAATTCAAAAGTTATTTTCAGTCGCAAAAAATATCCCCCGAGAACTACAATTAGGTACAATTACATGTTGATATCGCGCATCGTATCTGAGCAACAATAACCAACACACAATGCTATCAAAACCTCATCATAAAGCCACACTTCCCAATTTTTATAATTCCTTTTTTAAATCCCCTAATAATGGCGGACCCCAATAAAGATGGCGGAATTATAAACGGTTTTTGAACTATTATTTTATAAATGGAATAGCTTGCGCATCCTGTCCGGTGCGGCCCGGACGGCGCGGGCGCAGCTCTCTAACAGGATGTATTAGGTATTATTGTTATTTTTTATACGTTTTTATTTGTGGGATATTTATAGGTTTGTAATTTATTAGAATTTTATTAATTTTATTTAATTGTACCTTTTGGCTTAAGTGACTCAAAGTGTACCTAACTGGGATTAAGACTATTAAAAGTTTCATGACATTTTTATTTATGAAATCTTATTTAGTAATCCTGGGCTTCCACTGAGGACATCGTCTACTGAGGACCTTGAAGCCAAACTGTTTAAATCCACTTGTATTTAAATATTCTGATGGCCTATTTTCATTGGTTTTTCGTCTATCAATTAGTATCGTACTAATAATATCGTACTAATACGTATCAATTAGTTGCATTAGATAAAAACATACCAACGTAGGTACAAAACTTTTTTAAATATTAAAATATCCAGGTTGTATACCAATAAGTATATATATGTCCCAAGACTGACTTCAATAAGAGACTTGACTCCATGGCAGTGACTTATCTCAAAAAACTTCTGATTTTGCCTTCTAGGACTACCCTATTCCTATATAGGACGTTAGGAAGTCCTACTTACAAACATACATACATACATACATAAAGTCATGCCTGTTTCCCTGAGGGGTAGGCAGAGACCACGGATTTCCATTTGCTACGAACCTGGCATACTTCTTTTGCTTCATTCACACGCATCACATTCCTCATACACGCTCTTCGGTTGAGGGTACTCCTCACTTGCCCTTTTTGCAGAACATCTCTTACTTACAAACGTTTTGGCAAAACCCCTAATTGATTAAAGTTCGGTCTCTTTTTCTTTTACTACTCGTATTACCAAGGGGTTTAGAGCACGCTTTTAAAGTCTGTTCATAGCAAGATACTAAGTTACTAGAATTTTAAGTTAGGTTACTTTCATTCTACGTGTACGTATGTTTGTTTTGGGGTTCATTCTCAGTGATACCGACCAAACAGTCGTCTAGTACGTAAAGTGGTGATAATATCACATTACACACAAACCTTAAAGGACTTTTTTTTAATGTCGCCCTACACTAGAAATTTCTTCTGTCTCGTGAGTGCGTTTCACAAACATGGAATATCACATACACAAACACCCTTGGGACAAACTTTTGCCCCGTGCGGGAATCGAACCCGCAACCCTTAGAGCAGCAGTCCAATCGCTTATGTACTGCGCCAATCGGGTCGCAAACTTCCACACTTAAAAAACAGGATATATTGTAGTCAAACACGTCCACATCTTAAAAGAACCAAAGAGGTCACCATCATATTGAATACTCACAAACCCTACGAAGCCCTACATACAGTAACAATTGAGTGTAACCGTCACAACATTAGATAAATATCTCGGAGCCGCGCACAATGCCTGCCCGGGGAGGTATTGTCCACCGGATGTGACGCCGGGGACCGTGCTCCGTGCTGACGTTGGTGCCACTGTCGGCGGGAAGCGGAAAGATTAAGTCAGCGATAACTCATTAGCAAGAGATCTTGTTAACTAATCAGTTAGGTAATAACTACATACTCGTATAACATACTAGCAGTCTAGCTTGTAAATTGTTACGCTATGGGTTTAGTATAATGAATTATATGGCCCCACGTTATGCAAATAATCCCTGCGAAACTGTACGTTGTGCATGTTAGGTTTATATCCAAAACGCATTAAAGCAGAAAAATATTTTTTGTACAATAAAATTTATTAGAAAATAATGCTTGTATATGTTAATGATGATTGTTTTAATAGCTCAAGCATAAAGACGATCTTTAAAGTAAATATTGAATTAAAACAACTGTGGTTATACCGGTTGCATGTGATGATAGCGATCTATTCTTAGTACTTTACTATCTGTAATTATAGACTTCTACTTACTAGGTACTGGATAGCTTGTATAACTGAGTGGTGTTTATCGACAATTGTGCAGACTGATGCGCAATATTATAGAACCAAGTGCTGTACAATTTAAAAGTCGTTCATTATTAGGTCGAAAATCCATTAGATAATTTCTCGAGATACAGGTGATACATAACATAAACATAACATACAAACGAAACCTAAATAAATAATTATGATTTTTTATTTATTCGGTCAACTTTTTGGCAAAGTAACTTGCTGTTAGTCCGCTCCGCTCTGCACCCCGCTCCGCACCCCGCTGTCACTGGCACCCCACCCCACGCCGGCTCCAGGTTGCTTCTCACCGCGTCAATTAGCCGACACCTTTGCTTTGTCGGCCTTTTATCGTCTGCCTATTACGCACATCTTATAATACACCACATCAACGAATTTTAAACTCTATCTAAAGTTAATTAAAGTGTAAAATGTAATGTTTTCGTTTTTGTAAAGGTATTTATTGACTGGGAATATAAATTGGTCCGATATTTATTATGTAAAATATTAATAGCACCGTTACTAATGTTCAATTTAGATTAAGTTTTATTGACATGTAATCAATTGGTTAGTATTTTTTTTGTAACTACAGTTTACTGTGTCGGAAAATGTATTAATTGAGGCGACATCACACCTCTGACCTGTACAGAGGTAGGCACAGACGATGCACAGCAGATATTATGACGTATATTGAATTGAGGGAGAGCATATTGCCTTTTTAGACTCACCTGTTGGTCTATTGATTAATGACCCTGACTGCTAAACCGGAGGTCGTGGGTTCGATTCCCACCCAGGACAAATCTTTGTGTGATGAGTATAATCATTCGTTCTGTGTCTGGGTGTAATTTATCTATAATATGTATTAATTTAGAAATATGTAAGTATGTTTTTCAGTTGTCTGGTTGCCATCATACAGGCTACCTAGTTTGGGATCAGGTGACCCTGTGTGAACTGTCCCAAGATATTATTATCATTATATCAGCCAAGTAGGCTAATAGTTTGTACCTCTAAATATAACTAAATGATTGTAATGTGAGAGAAGACCAAAATCCAGAAGGTGTAGTGTTAGAAGACATGAAGGAGTTAGCCACCGAAGACGACGTCCAGGGTAGAGCGAAGTGGAGGGAGATCGTAAGGAAAGCTCCACCACCATGGGGGGTGACTAGCTTGGAAGAGAGATATTGTGATGTGGTGGCTAAGTAGTTAGTAACCGTTGGAGATTAAGGCAAATCTTAGTGTCGATGCGATACATTGTGACAATCTAATATCATTTTAGAATTTAATTAATGTTCATAACCAGTTCGCTTACATAAATAATAAAATACTTTATTATTATCTATAGGCAGGCAGGTATTAGCCATAGGCCCTCTTCAATATGTATCACTTTAAAAAGTAAGATGACAATTTCTAATCCTTCTGTTAAAAAAAACTTTATGTTGTCGATGGTTCAGGAACAGCTTCTTATGTCTTCACAGTACCTTCTAATAAAAGATGATTTAATATTTTTTAGGTCGTTAGATGTTCCAGGAGCTCTAAGAAAAGTTTGATACCGATAAAAATTACGATCTAAGGATATAAAAGCTTTAACCTAAGTTAAACATCCAAAGGTCACAAATTAATATCCGGGATACTTAAATCCTTGGGTTTATAAGTTCAAAGAGACTTACAGGGACCTCAATAATTAAAATCATTGATTACTTTGTCATACTCATCAAATCGCTAGACATATTGTTTAATTACTATTCCCAGAACATCAGATGAATAGTTTTACAAAATGCAATGTCAATGAAAAATACATTGTATAAGTATCATAATACAAACACACACTATCAGCTAACAGTTTAATAAAGCCCCGTCTCCCAAGACCCTCGGCCGTCACACAAACACTTACGTATCATTCGGCAACATTTAAACCCAACTGTGGGCTCCACCATATTTGCCAACTTTAAAATGATAATAAAAAAATCATACTTCAGTATGAAGGATCGACTACGGGTAATCTACGAATTGGAAAGAGACAACTACAAGACAGAGCGAGAGAGGGAACGATTCCAGCGTGTTTATTGGTTGTTTCTGAACCTCGGCCCCGCCCCCGCGAGTGGAGTTCCCCACGTGTTTTTGTTGCGTTCAGACGATGTTGAGTCGCGCTCCCGAACGGACGTGACGATGCGCTGCAAAACTTTCAGGAGTTTACGTCCATATAAAGTATTTTATATGCACAGGTGTGCGCTATCGTGTATGTAGAGCAATGTTATTTATAACAAAGCGTACTTCATTATGTAGAGAAATTGGATTAGGTGTATCATATTTTCCATACATACGATCGTACCGATCTTATTGAAATTCTAAATATTGTATACAGTTACAAATACTTTCAACTGGGCAATATGAGAGTCCTAATATTTAAGCACCACACATAAAAGCCCACACGTCAAAAAGACGTGATTTGAGTGATTCGCAAGTGCTCCGTATGCACCGCTGCACATGTCTCCCCTGTCTCGGGCCGCGGTAACCCTAGTATGCGGAGCCTGGCCCGAGGGACCGGATTGCCCTTATTTAGAATGTGCATATTAATGGCATTTTGTAAACTATCTCGCTAATATTGTGAATATGAAAGTTACGTTAGATTTATGGTTCAGTAATCTGGTAAAGAAATTAATAGCTTGTATAAATCTAATTTCTTCAAAATTAATTGGTAATGCGGAGTTCTGTAGTAACAATAGCCCAGTTTCCGTCAAGCAAGTCATATTTTATTACGAGGATTTATTAGGAATTGTATAGAAGAGCCGGACGCAGGTGACGAGGCTAAGCGATTTGCCCTTTAAGTAAATATCGGGGTACAAAACCAACCGCGAAAAGTTATGACATGACCTGTAGTCATTTCAGTTGACACCAATTCTTATAAGAAGTTAATTTAAAACCGACTATAACAAAAAATGTTGCAAATCGTGTCAATCGACTCAAAGCGCTTTTAAAAATACTAGGGAGCTGGAAGTAAAACAAGCTAACTAGACTATTTAGGTTAACTTCTAATTAAAATAAGGTTAAAATAGATATAGTTTATTCTTGATGATCCTATATTGAAAATTTATTTCAAATGCTTGATGTAGAGGAAAGTGGAAGCCGTATTTTCTTATAACTTACCTACTTGAAAAGTAAATGTCGTTAGTTATTGTTTGCTCGTTAACACTATGTACATATGTCACAGCCTCCACGGTCGCTCAGCTAGTATTTGGTTGTCATAAAAAATTGGTTTGATATCAAGGACCGACGGCGACAGCTAACCATTCTGTCTGACATTCCCTTAAATATGATTATGGATCTCTTATAATTTCTGCTTTTTATTACCTATTTAATGTGTGGGTATCATATGTGACCTATATTATTCCATCTATTACCTACACACGACACTTTTGAAGCGCCCAACTAGTTTCACGTTCTGTAGCCACAGTCAGCAACATAAGTAGCTTAACATGTGAAGAAACCGTATGTCAGACAATTAGAAGAAATAATATCAATTCACGTTATTGGTTCAAATTAGGAGCGTCCAAATGATGATCTGAGATTCTTTTAGACTTTTCTCTATACATATAAGAAGTTGTTCTTGAATGAACTGGCATGTTTGAAAATTTCAATATTCAGATACTTATGTTTCTAACTATACCTAAGTATCTAACTGCTCTTTTATGGTCTATATTAAATAACTTTATGACTAGGATTCAAGCAGTCTCATATAGATTTTGGCTGCCTACTATGATAATATGTATTATTGTAGAGTCAAACGCTTTTAAATATCACAAACATCTAACTTTAAAATATGATCAATCTAAATAACCCCTTCCAGCCAACTGACTGCAACCCATTTAATAAATATTTAATCACAGAACAGAATCAATCGCACGACACTAAACAAACTCAAATCGAATCACCGCCACCCCCGGGTTCCCCAACGCTATTGTTCAGGGTCCCCTCACACCGAGAGGATCGCTGTTCTCAATGTAATTATAACGCACCATTTACTCGCAGTTTTGTAAACAGATTAATGAAATGGATAATTTAATTATTTGCACTCGTTTTGTGCAGTTTAAGTTGGAATTTAATTTTAATGTTATGAATATTACTTTAGTTGTTGTGAGTGCGATGTGTGCTGTTGATTATTATCCATCATATGATTTTTATGATGAAAAAAATATATTTAATTAATAAATATTACTTACAAAGGGAAAATCTAATTATAACTAATCTAAGTAGGTATATAACGTACTCTCTCTCAACATGGTTATTTGGTTGTAGTCTTAACCTGTGGTATTATCAGCCTTGTGGTATACCTGCCTGCTTATAGTTACGATGATTATGATACACGAGCTCACCATACATTTGGTTTAATGTTAAATAGTTAAAAGATCACTGAATAGCATGCATTACACAAATACAAGTGGGTTTTTAAGAGTTATTATCGGTATGCATTTTCTAAGACCGGAGTAAGAGTCCCTACTGAATGTAATGTAAGTACCTATATCTTGGCATCTGCATTACGAAGGGGTCAGCAGTATTGGCTATTGAATATGCACAATTACATACTTCACAGTTTTCTACTTACCGCGGTAGTAAAAGTTAGACTACAAAAATATATGAGTTACCTAACTACCGCGAGACCTGCACTCCTCGACCTCTGCTGAGCCCAGTGGACCGCCGGCCAGGAATTAGTCGCTGTTAATTAATCGTAATCCGGCACACAATAAACATGGCGCAGGTGCCGCCATCTATTGGAAAACTTGCCCAGTTAACGAACGGCGCTCGGTCGACTCGACCTGCATTGGTGCGGCACGCTACCTGCGGTGTCGATAACTGAAACAGTCGACAAATATAAATAAGTAGTACATAAGGCTACGATAACGTTGCCTGGTTGGAGGCCTTTTATTAGGTCTCGCCAAACGCCCGGTTAAGCAGTAAGAGCTCCTTCATCGCTAACTGCGAGAGACAAGTTCGAAAAAAAAACTAACGTGTTAAATTAAAGTATCTAGCATAACATCACGCCTGTGTTCCACGAAGGCTTAGGCAGACGTGCACATTTAGTACACCCACATTTTACCAATTATGTTATAGGTCCTAATGTACGTAGGTGACGAGCCTATTACTAACAACCGACAAATCCAGACTCCGTGCTGCTAATGAGAATTATCTAATGGTAAAACCCAAAACCCTTGCCAGACCCCAGATTTCGTGCTCGGCACTCGTGCTTAGAGACCTCTAGACCAACGAGGAATGTTAAATATATTAAAACAGATCTAAAGTTGAGCATTTCCAGTTAAACACAGGTAAAATTAAAGTAGAAATAGGACCTAGTGGCTCAAAATTGTTTGATGTGAAAATAAATCTTTGACGACCATTGACACCTATTTAGAGTGTGGTTTACATCTAATGATGAAATAATCATATTGCGTTATTATTCATCGGAAAGGAACGACCAACACGGCATTTTTTTAAACAAATTGTCCTCGCATTAGCCCAATTTGGAACAACTTTACGAAGGTTCTAGATGAATTTCTTGGAGTGTGTGTGAGGACTTCAATAGATCCGATCTGTGATATAAAACGTATTATAATCTCATATCGACAGTCCACTGGTCCATCCCTAGCAGCAGTGCAATAGCTAAACATTTATTTGATGGCGTATCGAGTGATTGCGCGCCTCCGTATCGCCGCCACCTGAATTAAAAACAATAAATTGTCGACAACACGACCCCCTCCTCTCTCTAGAGCCCCCACCACGACCCCCGCGCAAATGAAACTTAAGACCCCTAAGTTTTCTATTAAAAAAGTTTCAAAAAAAATGTTTATATTTATCGATTTCTAAATTATTACCTCTAATTTCGTTTTGACTATAAATAAGGGTATTTTTAATAATGCTTCGATTGTTCCGACTGAATGACTTGCCTCGGTGTAAGATGTTATGTAAGGAGATTTATACATATTGCTGAAATTAAAAAGAATTCTTACAAGCATAACTCAGCAGACAAGCAAGATATTTACATGTACTGAATAATTGGAAAAGTTTCTGCATTGACCTTTGAGGATAAGTGTTATTACTTCAATGCAAATTGTTATAAAAATTAACATACTTTAAAATATGAGCTCTGGAACAATTGTTGATAGAGACCTGTCATCCAATAAAATATGAGTAGCAAACCACTGATAACTTGTTATTCAACCTTTATATTGGTACCCTTAACATATATTTTAAGACTACAACTAAACCCATTTCTACTTAGGTAGCAACTACTCAAACTACTCAGCAAACAACCACCAAATACTATGCTAACACTTAGCTCATCAGGAAACGTGAAACCTACCGCATCAATCAGCCAATTAGGAGATAACTTATGGTAATGCCGGCCCCACACTTAGCGTGGAAGGCGTCCAACGGTGCGGTACAAATAAACCGCGGCGTGCGACCGCGGCCGGCGCGGCGCCGCCCGGACGCGCGGCTAGAACGCGCACGTCGTAAATCGCAATTTGTCGCTAGTGTGAGATCGACGCGTTTGCCTGTGCATAGAATTATGAATGTAGTTTGCCGGTAGACCTACCTTGAAATAACTCGATGTTAAGATAACCATATAACAGAATATAAAATACATGAGTCCTTTACGTTTTCACCTGGAAATCTTGTAGATGGTAACGTTGGATATTAGATCGCTACGGTAAAAAAATAAGCGTAAATTCCTTGTTTTCAATTTAAATATTTTAAAATTGTTCTAATGCTAATTTCTTCTCCATTATAGAAGTAATAATGGACAGCTAGAGACTCGTTATACCTTCATAACGAGACTCTAGCTGTAAATTTTTTGTTTAGTTTGATTTTCATTAAGCTCTCATTCACAAACTTAATTAATGTAAAGCCATTGGGCAAAGCTATCTTCGAAAAAAAAGGAACCAAAAGCTCCAAGCCTTGAAAACAATCACATTAACATCATAACAAGAGAAGACATAATCTTTTTTATTTCTTTATTTAATCATTTATTTACTCCGACAGCTCCTCTAGATTCCCCGCTCTATGCGATTGGCTTTTAACTCAGAGCACTACTGTTGTCTCCGAGTGTTACAATATTTGCTAATTTGCCTCCCCCCGCCCCTTCACACCCCCTACAGAGTGGAGTAACATGGCACATAAGTGTATTTTTGGCACGCAAAAGCTCAACATACGGTGATGGGAATTCAATTGGATTATTATTATTTATACATCGCTATTTGGCACTTATATTGTACAGCTTCTTTAAGAAATGTTAGAGTAAGTACTATAAGTCGGTATCTACTCATAAGTACTCCTTGTATCGTCTCGACATGAGTTACAATAAGTACGGATAGTTCATGCGGTGAATAAAAAGGCAATCGGCATGTTGGAAGAGCTGTAGACTGCCCTTGGGTCAAGGGTGGCTCATAATATATAGGTAGGTACATAGTAGGTATATCCCCAATTATGGAGATTCTTATAATTCTGACGAATCATATCAATATTATATTGATTACCTCGAACTCTACCACAAGGTTAAGACATTCCGATACAGATAATGAAACGCATAAATATTTTTTTTTCCTTTGCCGGTATCTTAACTGTCCACGATGCAGACACAATAGTTAAACAATGACCATATGCACATGTGACTCACGGGACAGTTAAGTTGCTAAAAAACAAAATAAAACAAGGAAAATATCGAAAATAAGGAAACCCTTACAACATCAGCTACACAATCCTCAAGGAACCATAACTGTTAGGTTAATTAGACCGAACAAACATCGTCTTGTTCACTAGGGGGTGCAAATTAAATTTATTTGCTCCCCCGCCCCCCGCCTCGGCGGCTAAGTGTCGCTTAATGTGGCAGATTTAGTGCCGCGGTCGGCTCACACTTGACTCTAATGTACTGACACTTATGTGGCGCTAAGTTATGGTGGAAAGTGGTTGTGGTGACGTCACTGGCTTCTTTTATGTTTTTTCATGTAGAACAGCTTTTGTAAGTGTATAAAGCTTGTCGAAGAGGCTTGGCATATGCAGGAGATAAGAATCAAGTGATAATACTCATTTTTTGGAACGTGTAAACAAGACGAACTTGTTAGCTTGAACTACTGTTTTTAATTGATTTACTTATGATCAACATTGACCCCCAATAACTTAACATATTGACTGTCCGCTAAGTAGACACAGTAGTAGTAAAATAATCGATGTGTACCATGTATTGTACACTGGGCAGTGAAAGGGTTAACTACAATGTAAATTAAATTATACCTCTCACTGTCCACATCAAAGAATAAAAATATCAATAGACTTAAAAGTGTTTTATCTAAGTCGTATTGTTGTTGAGTAAGAGGGTAAGTGCGATTGCAAATAATACCGAGCCATAGCCGAGACAATCAAAGTACAATCAAGTGATCACAATAAACCAGTGTTAAATGAAGACAGTGTTAGCAAACTGTAACTATGACCTAGTTGAGGAGGGCAATGCTTATTGCTTAGTGAGTTAAGAGGGAAGTGTCCCGACGTAATGTCCGGAGTTCACCGGCCGCGGTCCGGCAGCTTTATGGCGATAAGGATGAGACGCGCGGACTTGGAACTATGAGGGTTGGTCATTGAAAAGCTTATTTTTCTTGATCGTATTTTAATATGAGGGTAACACAGGATGATGTGTTTAAGGCCTTACAAAATTAAAACTGGAATTCTTATTACATAATTACACTAATTATTTCGCATGTTACCACCCAGAGGTACGAGTATATCCTACTTACATGATCCATATCCTACTTAATAAACAATAAGGCATAAATGTAATTTAAAAAAGAATAAGCAGTGTACTCTAACTGTCTAATCCGATTTATCATGATTCTGCATCATAGTCAAATGTAGCTACTTTGCCCCTCAGTTGTGTTTAAAAGTTAGTAATTACTGCTGATGTCCAGGGGAAAGTACAGCATAGACCTATCAGCAAGTCAAGAGTAGGCATCCTTAACCGATCACCACGTATGAAGAATGCAATAAGAGTGAAGATGAAGTGAAGGTATGTCAAGATCGTCGCCGGTTAGTATATCCATAATCTGTGCTCGCTACTAATCTAGGAAACTGACGTGACTAATTTAGAAGACTGCCTCGTTGGTCTAGCGGTTGCTAAGCGCGACTGCGGAGCATGAGTTTATTCTCAGTAGCACCCGGAGTCTGGGTTTGTGCCTGGTTGGTGGCAATAGGCTCACCCCCTAGTACATTGGGACGTATAACATAACTGGCCGAAATGTTGGTGTACCTACTACACTTCGGGGAATACAGCTATACATGATGTTATGTTACGACGTGAGATGCAAGTATCACTTAACTAGTACATCACTAGCCACAGTTGTGTTACCCATCGCGGTGGTTAGCGGGGGACACAAAACAGGCCGTTAGCGAGTTGGCGACACAATGGCCGCTCATTAGCCGCCCCAAACTTCGCCGCTTAGCACTGAGTTAATGTTATGCCGGACTCGGCGGGGCTGGAGCGGCTGGGAATGGAAGACCTCATCATGCTCCTCATGATTGGTGGGTGCTATTTTGATAGATAGAAAATAAACTAAAACTGGATAGCAAAACAGTAATGCGCTGACTCTACAAGACAATTCGACTAGGTATCATTTAGTTAAAAATAAATGATTTACATAACATAACACATAACATAACATCACGCCTGTATTCCCCGAAGGGGTAGGCAGAGGTGCACATATAGTACACCCACATTTCGCCGGTTATGTTTTAGGTCCCAATGTAATAGGGGGCGAGCCTATTGCCATCAACCGGGCACAAATCCAGACTCCGGCTGCTACTGAGAATTACCTAATGGAAAAACCCAATAACACTATGCCCGACCCGGGATTCGAACCCAGGACCTCGTGCTCAGCAGTCGTGCTTAGCGACCGCTAGACCAACGAGGCAGTCAATGATTTATTGATAGTAAATATAATTATTAATCTCAAGAATAAATTCTAATGGAATTAATCAAATCCCCTCGATGACCAAGCGTGTCATTACCCAAATGAATAAAGGAAAAACACCTAATCCTTTTTCATTAGCAGGAAAACATCTAAAAAACTGCGTCCAGTAAGTGGACGTTAAATCTCTCTGGTCGAACATAACTCATCCACGAAAAAACACCTCATCTCCAAAATGGAATTGGAATAAGTTCCAATTCTTCGATTCCAATGCTAGAATGAATCCATTCTGATATTTATTGGATATTCGGATTAATCTTTAATCTGCCCTCTTGTGATCCGTTTTAAAACGCGCTTATGAGTTTATTTATCAGACAAATCTCAGCTCTATTGACTAAAGAATAAGATAGGATTTGAGAAAGTGCGATTGGAATGGAAGTAGTAAAAGTGGGAAATATTTATGAGCTTTCGAAGGAAATTCTTTCTGAATGTTTGCATTTATGAAAATATGCTCAAATGAAAGAGGGAGCGTTTTATACGAGCCGCCGGGAATTATATCATTAAATGTTGGATTATATTACTTTCCTGAATTGATTTTAATTTTATTATCATAAAACAAATATATACTAATGTGATGTAATGATCAATTCTTAGACAAGCAGACAATTCATAAGTAAAGCTTAAAAATCAAGGCATATCCACATGCATAGCCAGTTTTGATTATACCATCCCAGATTAAAATGACATTAATATCTACTTATTCATTAAAATATTCCCTGGGTTACTGGTCAAATGAAGCAATTCTGGTTTTAATAGTCCTCTTTTCAATTATTATCTTAATATACAACTGGACTGCCGGACTGTCAGTGCGATAGCTGCTCCCTACTACTTCCTTCATCCCTATCGTCTATCGACAATATGGACACTACTTTGATTATAGACCTCTATATATTTTACGAAAAAAAATCTTAAAATGTAGATCAATTTATCTAGAGCTAGACGTTAACATTTTCAATCGAAGAATTCATTGCTTTATTTATTTAGTGTTCGATGTAATTTTCTCTTTAGTCTGTTAGATTTTACCATTCTGTTAGCATCACTCTGTTATTTAACGAACAGGGTGTCCGATCGCAGTACAACTCGTTGGTAGGAGTGCAACCCGAGTAACACGGGGGCCGGGACGCACTCCGATACCCGGCTCTAATTGAGATGTCTGCAACACCTTTGTTTATGTCTGTTCGAGTGCCTCTCGGTTTGTTAACGGTTATGTTTTTGGGGAACAATTGTGGTGGAGTTGAGGAGGAAACACAGCCGATGTATTTTATTGACACTACTTTTTTGGATCAGATGAGTATCAACTATTACATTGGAACTTTCCATGTTTCTCATAAGGTGATAACAGCGACTTCAGCAAAAGAGGTTTACATCAAACAACACAGATTTCACAGTTCACAAGT
Source organism: Abrostola triplasia (assembly GCA_946251915.1). NCBI lineage: Eukaryota > Metazoa > Arthropoda > Insecta > Lepidoptera > Noctuidae > Abrostola > Abrostola triplasia. The sequence continues at coordinate 10,813,879 of OX276439.1, forward strand.
AGACAAAACTAGAAATCCAAAAATTGTTTCTCTCATTAAAAATCCTTGTCTCCATCATAACCATTCATCAAAAACAGAGCAGAAGCCGAGCCAGCCAGCCGCGCCCTCAGAAGTCCCTGCACTCAAATACTTAGCACTAATTACCGTGTGACAATCACGTCGTACGAAGGTGTTCGTGAATTTTTTCCTCTCTAATTAAGGGGGAGTCTCGCGCCGAGTGCGCCTGGCGTCGCGTAAATCATCCCGACTTATTAAAAGAATTCTCTACGAATCGAACCTCTTTAAGATTCCAACCTCCTTCTTTAAAACACAAAACAAAATGTACTTTAATGTTTTATGGGTACAGTTGAAATTCGAACGGCAGGAAACCGAGGCAATCATCCCGTATGTTCCTGTATAAGATTTGCTATCGGAAAAGTAATGCTTTTTAATATAAAAGCTAAGGTCGCGACTGCGAATGATTTTCTGTGTATTAAGTATTGGATCGTGGGATTTATGACTTATTTTTAGGGCGGTTGGAATAATTCGAAAATTATTTTTTTGTTGCCAGCGTAATAAATTTTTATGTCGATAGGCGCTGGAGTGAATGCAGATTATTGATATTTGAAAAATGAAATTGATTCTATACTAAATTAATTTTGATGGATTTAAACATTTTCCGATGGGATAAAGTTAGACTTGCATACGACGGCAACAGATATTAAGTGAAATTGGCATGTAGCTAATAATGGTATTTCATTATTATTCGGCCGTAAAAAACAAATAGTAAATGAATTAATAAGCAATCTCTACAAAGAGCAGTAGCAATAGCCAATCTTCAATAGTCTTCTAATAACAGAATTAAATCAAAATCATACCGCATCTCTGTGCACGTTCATTGTCAATACTAACTAAACAAGGGCAGCCCTGATTCCATTGTCATGGTAACGAAGTAGCAATAGACAACAGCCGTAGGGCTGTCGCTCAAATGATAACATGTAGTGGACCAGTGTTTGATTCCTGCGCCCCGCGAGCGGCTACTCGCGCTCAAATCAAAACATACAGGTAGGAATATATCAAACTTCCCCTAGCTTAGGGTCACCATGAACAAATAACAATTGTGGCTGAATTTCTTCAACTATCTGGTATTGTGGATTAGCTTACATGGTTTGCAGTGAGATATAGATTAGATGCTACGTAAGGAAGTTATAAACTCATTCCTAAATGTTCTAAGACCTTGTTTAGTAGATTTAAATATATCAAAGCTATTTCAGGCAGTCATACTAAAATCATTGACATTGGAATTTATTGAACTAATTTATTCAAGATAAAAACTAGGTACACATCAAGGTCTAGACCTGCTTCATACGGGCTCAAATACCAACGCCTTAAATACAGGCTTAACACAAACAACCAGTATGTATGTGATATTTTAATTGTCCCTATAACAATGGGAAGTTACTCCCTAAGATTGAGCACTTGGTCACTCTACCTCCCACATTCAAACGGCCTCGTTCTAAATAAAAACATTGCTCCCAAATCGCTTCTATTTCCCCAGCATCTGTATCTAAAACCACACTACCTTTACCACCCAAAATATTAAATGCAACCTTAAAGACACCCTCACAGAGTTTAAATTTATTTAAGGGTAAGAAAAATAAAAATTGCCATGTTATAGGTATGAGATTGCAAGGAGTCGTGTGTGTGGCAACATTAAGGCGAATAAAATTTAAATATGGCAACACTCGCGCGCGCTATAAAAGAAACAAAATAACATAAAGAGGTATAAAAATATATTTATATAGGTGTTCTGCTCACCTGGTACAACGGTCCTATGTTTTAATATGAAACTATATTCTACGATGGGCTGCACATGAATTGTTTCAGGGCCTCTATTGTGCTATTGATATTCATGCGGTAGCGACATGGTGAGACGTTAAGTAATCCTGATGGAAGTATTGTGACGTTCTTAATGTTGTATATAATTGAGGCCTAAAAGAAAACGTCACAAATATAGAGACAGACATAGTTTGAGAAGCCAGGTGTATTACTATTACTTTAACCATGGTTGACATGGTCGTCCCTCTGCAGGGCAAAGGCCTCCCTTTCCTTTCTCCATTCCTTTCGGTTGTGAGCTGCAGTTTTAGGAGTAGCCAATACAAAAATGAATCCCTGTGTCCTTTGTCACGCCATAACTTAAGAACGGCTGGACCGATTTAGTTATTTTAGTTTTGAATATGTGGTGTGGTGTGGAAAAGTAGACTTAAATGGTGGGTCAGTTTTTTAATAAATATATTTGAACTCTCACTTTACTACCGAGTTCTACTGCAATAAATATAAATTTTCACTCAGCCAGATTTGCATAATCTTCAACAGACGTTTAATCTAAGTTGATACGTAAGATACTTAGAGAGGACCCTAGCATTGGTTAGGCATTTTCAACTACCGGTAATACTTTATTACCATCTCATGCCAACTGCAACTTTTTCAAAAGCAGCACCACGCGACCTCCAGTGGAAGTGATCCATGACTGTATTTTTAGTATAGAATAATAAACAGTTAGTAACTAGGTAATCCATTTCATTACAAAAACCCCTTCGCGTGTTACACCTAGCCCCTTCATAAGCCTATTAAAACTGTTTTGTTCTTGCCTTGTTTTTGTCATGTGGAAACCACATAAAAGGCGACAGTATTAAAGTAAATACGGTTTTGAATTTAAAGCTACTAATGAAAATAATACACTTACCCACAAACTAGCTAATGCCTTTTTAAAACTGCAATAATGACCAATCGTGATTCGCTAGATTAATTATTACCCTTTCGCGATCACACACAGATAGGTAGCGTTTTATTTTAGCCTAAGGACCGAAGGGTATTTATTATAACTGACATCAGATACAGCACACAAACATCACCAATTATGATAATTATCTTTGTATAACAAATGTTTGTCCAACAGACACCAACACCAACATATTATGTAGAGTCAGAAGTAAATATTTTTGCGCGTTACAAGTAACATTTGGAGTTGGTCGTATTATTCAAATGTGCACCAATAAGAGCATTTACGGCCGCACATAAAACTACAATCGAACCGTACGAATAAATATCAGACCTCTGTAACTTATAACCTTCTGTGCACTGATGTATTGCTCTCTGGAAATGGTATTTTGCTGCATATGGGTAGCAACGATTATTAATAATAACAGCCGATAACTGCCCCACTAAAGGGCAGGCCTCTTCTTGTAAAGAGAAGGATTAAGCACCACGCTAGCTCGCTGCGGGTTGGCGTAGCAACGATTATTTAGAACAACATTCACTTCATGCAACAAATTGAATATACTTACTCAAGTTAACTAAAACTTCTGATTGTTGGGTGGCCTATCTGTTTACATACCGGTTCATGAATGTTCGTTCCTTGTCCAAACGAGTAGAGCACACGGACACACACGAACACTTATAATATAATTATGTTACCTGACATTTACTAAAGTTATGTACATACTACCTATAATAACGTAGATATAGGTAGACACACTAATGCTGCAGAGGACATACAACCTCAGTTACTACTATAGTTTGTAACATGGGTGATAGAATATCACGCTTAACTTTGGCCGACATACAACTGAACGTAGTATTTTCTCCTCTTCATCAGCTGGATAACGTCCACTGTTGAACAAACTCCTCCCCCTCAGAACACCACAATGAAGGACAACTTGTCAATTTCAACTCTTATATCAGCATAACTATTTATCTCCAGATTTGTAGGTGGTTAACATTATAAGATGTATTTTAACCTCCCAGACCACATCCAGCGTGTACTACTCTGTGTAAAAGTTATAATAATACAAGCCATAACGCGCGGGTTATGGTTTAGGTCGTAACCGGCGAAACAACCGGACCGAGGTTAATTCCACACCTGTACTTATTTGCCGAGCCCTAATCATGTATACCTCTATATACAGCGGGTACTTTCAGCGTCGTATACAAGTGTATGTGCGGTCGTGCAAGACGTTACGGAAGCAGTTCCAAAATGTGGAATGAATTGTAACTAAAACTAAGTTCTTTTTTCATATTTAAATTTCATATTGTTATTTGATATTTAAGTTATGTGTACAATAAACAATTAAGAATTAAAACAAATTCAAAATTGTCTCACGTTCTCTATTATATTTTGACATTAAAGGTGTACAAAAGTCTATAACTATTATAAACACATTCACACACATAGTCTTTTCAGTATGAAATCATAAATCGTAATCATAAGTAGGTACGAGCTTTCTGAAACCTTTTGCTGGACATTAAGCTAATAACATTTCATATCATAATCGGTATAATTTTATGATTAAGAACAGAAATTTATTGGAGTTTAGAGCATCTTAAACAGTCCTTATTAAGTAATTAAAATATAATAACTAACCAGTTGGAGTCTCAGTTAGTTTTCATTTCCTTTGAGCACAATGGCAGTTAAATCCTAATTTGATAGAACCTAATTATTAATATTGTTTTATGAAGGAAAGCGCCCAATTGTATTGTATTTATTATAATCATAGGTAGATACTTTATTTATTTAAGCGAATCATACTTACCTGTAATATTATTTTAATTGAATTTACTATTGGAATGGAATTATTGTTTTCGTGTTTACCTACATACAGTTTCAATGGGAGGTGGCGCAAAAAATAACCTCACCAACCCTTCATAAAACATTATAATATGGCAATGTATTTCTTATTACGACGATTACTAAATTGGTTTAGCACCTAACCAATCAATAACGATAGGCGAAATATTCCTCTTCCTAATTAGATGGAGACGAATTGTCCCATGGAAACATATCCTGGTGTCATGGTGGTAGCGATTGAACAGTCAAAAAGTGTGGTAGCGAGGTTAACCGCCCAGGGAGCGCCAGAGGTTAGGCAGGTAGGTACACACGTGGAGGCTTCATCTCTTCTTCATATCTACATGAGCCAAATGTCACATGGAAACAGGTCATGCTGTGGTGTAGAGATTAGTCAGTCAACTAGGATGATAGCGAGATGGACCGTCCAGGGCGCGCCGGACGCGACGAACGTAGGTATCATCACTTGGAAGGCTGATTATAATATCCATACATTTTTTTTTTATTAAAAAATCGTCGCCCCAAACTAGAAGTTCCCCGTGCGCCACCGTGGGTGCGTTTCACAAACATAAATTATCACATATACATGCACCCAGACTTGGCACAATAATCTGGGTATAGCACGGATGTTTGTCCCAAGCGGGAATCAAACCCTTAGCAAAGCAGTCGCTCTAAGCCATTACACCAATCACGTCGTCATAAAATGAAGCGAAGGGAACATACCTTGGTATTTATGTTTAAGAACAAACTAAACTCAAACTATTCCCTCTTAAGTAACTGTCTTACCTGCTGTAGTAACAAAATAGACAAACAATGAGTGTAGGCAATAAATTAACTGATACTTAATGCTAGTTAATGCCCGCGTTACTTGAGTGTACGGAACTTTGAAGTTTTTACAAGTACCCTCCGGGGGGCTGACAAGACGCCCGACATTGAAACTCCTTCACTGGTTAATTAATTAATAGAATATCACCTTTGTTTGCCTGTATCACTTTGGCACTGTTTGGCTTACTTACAAATTTAACTTACTTCTGAGTTTACAATATTGAACAAAATATAAAGAAGTGTACCTATGTGCGAAATGATGTCACCAATCACACCTAAAACCCCTTTCAAAAACTCGGATTTGTTACTTCCTTCTTGCAAATCTGCACTTTCTTAGTCTGTAAAAGATAGTGCACTTAGTACTCTCTATCAACCACGGCAATAATAGTCAACGGTGCTTCAAATAGATAAAAAGTCTTACAAACAATGTAAAATTTGAACCGTATATGTTTTAATATGCTCCGAAGAACACAACGACAACATTCTTTCAATTAAATTCTTTCTACAACAATCCTTGCACCAGTAAGTATGGTGTTATAGTCATGACGAACTGACAAGAACTACGGGAGGGGCAGAGAGGGAGGCAATGTAAGATTGTAAGCCTACAGTAATGAATACATTCCTTAAGACTTTGTTGTGAAGGAACTTGAAGCAGCCTTACTTAGTGTAGAGGATGTAAACTTACACGCCTCTCAAGCGCTCTATTACTTTGTGTGCTTGGCTACGTAAAGTATACCTACTTAGGAAGTTTCAGTAATTTTCGTTTCAAAATAACTCTTCGCGAAGAGAAACTGGTATTAACTGTACTTAGTACTCATCAATATGAATCTCAATTTGAATAGAGGTAGAACTACTGATGAATCATTTATAGTAGGTGTGATGTACCTACTTACGTAGATACCTACAACATTCGTCAAGAAGAACTTCATAAGCTGGCTTTTACAGTATCAGTGTATGTTAGTTATATTTTCAGTGGCCTTGTATGATTGTAGTAATATCTGATGTTGCATCTCCATACTTTAAGGTTTAGGAAGATAGTTTCACTATCAGAATGGCCCCATGTTGGGCGTCGTAATTAGATTTATCTAAGTATAGTAAGGAAAAACATTTACAATGTTTGACAATATTTCTTTTTACCTCTATTGTATATATTAAAAATGCGACAACTCCGCCGCCACCGGTCAGTTAGTTAGAGATACCTAAGTAGGTAGGTAGGTTTTGTTATATTTCTCGCGATGAGCTTATAATAATAATGGTTAGTCACAATGTGTGAACTTTCTTCTATTTAATGCTCCGGTTTAACAACAGCAAATCCCTAATCAAATATGTTTCAAATGTAATCCTCTCCATGTTTATCTTACATCGCCCCCAATAGATACCTATTATCCGTAATCAAACGCCCTTTACCCGACCGCGGTAGTTGGCAACATTACACGCTGTAACCAAAACATATTACCCCTTCAGGCTCCATTGACGTCGCCGCCGCCTCCGCACGGCACGCGCGGCGCACGCGCCGGCACGCGCTCCACCCGCCGCACGCCACGCGAGGCGTGCTCCTTATAATAATGTCCCTGGTAGCGGATTACACGCATGATTGATGTTTACGTGTTAACAAATTCATTAAACGTTATCGACTCCACTAAGTCACTTGATATGGGAATTAGAGAATATTAACCCAGTTAGCGCGCATGCCGTGTTAACGCTACCCTCGCTTGTTAACTTGGGGATTATGTTGTTGCCAGAAGGATGCCAAACGTGTACATTATACTGTTGATACACACACTGTACGAAACATTAGGTAATTACTAATACATTCTGTCCATCTTACTATGACATGGGGCAAGCTTGCATATACCGTTGAAGAATCTTTTGCAAACCCTGAACTAGCAGAAACCAAAGGACCAACTTGAAAGCAGATGACTGCTCGTCTCAAGTTAGGAAGCTCAAGTACTAACTGGAGCGATTATCTTGACAAAGTGCTAACAAATATGGCTTGGCAGCAAAGCTAAGCTGTATAGGTTCATCGGTAGACGATTCTCTCAAACTCAGTCGCTGACTACAAATTAGCATTCCTTTATGAGACTTTGGTATTGCGACCACACATAAAACAACAAAATATTGTGGCATCAAAGAGGTCCAACTGTTTACTTTTCTCAAAACATCAGCAAAGGAATCAAAGAATGAGATTGAAACATTCCCCGGGCGCCGCCAGGGGCGCTGGTGAGCTAAGTTCGGATACATACCCCGAACGGACCAGTGACACTTCAAGAACTTCGCCCTTTTACAATTTTGCGAATCCGAACATGCATTTGCGCTGACCGTTAGTTTTATACGTTCCAAATGTGGATATGCCGTTTTGTCTTGTGTTTTGTTTTGTTTTGTGTTATGTCTTTTAAAATTAAACTATAGTTTTTTAATCCTTGGATTTTATATCAGTTGTTTTATTTTTATATTGCTTAAAAAAGGTTTTGAATCCCCAATTAGGTGGTGGTAAGGGTAAAGAATTACCTAAGGTAAAAGATTGCTGATTGGTCTTTCCAGTCAGGGCATCTCTATTTCATGATGGTAACCATTGTCAGACGCACCTACGATACAGGAGAAAATGTTAGGAATGAGCAAATTTTTAACAAATTAAAATTATCTCTATTTGATACCTGTGAGTCTCGACGTTGATTTTAGACTATTAAATCTTGTTATTTCTTCAAAAACTAAGAAAACTGTCACCTAACTACCATCTAATATAATATCACAATTCCTAAATTCATAGAAAACGTATCACAATAAATCTTCCATCATCAAGCAATCTGATAAAATATCCAAACAAAAAATACTGGCCATGTCCATATAAATGTTCGTCGTATCGTTCTATTGATATTCAATTCGGAATCGCGCGGAGAAAGATCGCCCCGGGACACCGGCCAATTGAATTTGAAAACAGAACATCGAACGCGCCCTCCTCCCGCGCCGCCCGCCTCCCTTCGCGAGCGATGCCCCCTGTGCGACCACCATGCTGCTACAAGTTATTGAGACAAGAAAAGAAAGAAATAATTAAGTTGGTTTATCGTTTATCATCACAAACAAAACACAGACAATTTCTTGTTGTCCGTACCTAATCATAAAGTACAGAGTGATCATATTGTTCTTAACTCATTAATTAATACATAACAATATCACGCCTGTACACCCTGAAAGGGTAGGCAGAAGTGACCGAGCGACCCCAATGTACAAAAAACAGGGGTTGAACCTATTGTCTTCTGCATAATTTATTCTTTTAAAATTCTTACAAGCTAATTAGCAGTCACGTGATAATAAACTTCATGCGCATACGCTTTAGTTTCTTACTGGTTCTATGATCTACATACCTAAAAAAGAGACAATTTTTCTAGTGTCATCCCACTTTGTAAACGTACATCGTACTAAAGTGCCTATATAGATACTTACATACACAAAGCTAATAAATAGGTACAAATCTTTAATCTCAATTTTACGAAGAAATACCAACTTGAAAAAAGCGCCAAAATGTAAATTCTCAGAAGTGAGCTATGAGCTAATTACTAATTATTTTTAAGTATTCCTTATATGCATAATGTAAGTTTCTAAAGCATCATAAAATTTAAAAAAGTGCTCTAATGCAGGGCAATCCTAAACATAAAAAAAAAAACCTAAGACTTTATCCATAATATCATCTTCATACCATGGTCACTGTTGCTGCCGTGTGCCCAGCGCGGCCATTTCCCTGCCGATAGACAACAGTTTTATTGTTTTTATATTTATTTATCAGGCGGCGTTTCGTTATCCCCGCGTTGCGTACCCCGTGCCGTCGTAGTTGCGTACCGTAGCACTCGCGTACCGCGCTATGACGTAGCAAAGGGCAAAGTGTTGCCCACACGAGCGATGATGTATTGGAGACATGGCGGTTACAGATTGAGGAAAACATTAACTTAATGTCGTTTTTTAATTGGGTTATTTATCTTGAATCATTGCACATTTTATCATCTTTTATACATGTACCCAGGTTGGTCTAGTTGTCGCTAAGTTCGACTGCTGCAGGTCCTGGGCTTTTCCATTAGATAATTCTCAGTAGCAGCACGGAATCCGGTATGTGCCCGGTTGATGGAATAGGCTCGCCTCTTATCACACTGAGACTTATAACCTTTGCCTAATCCTTTGGGGAATATAAGCGTGATGTTATGTTGTGTTACCTACCTAGATACTTTAAATATAATACAAATAAAATACAAATTTGATATACCTAGCTTCGATTGAAATTATAATAATTATAATACCTGCTGTTTTAACCGACGTCATAATAAGTTTAAACTTATGTTAGGTACTTAGGTAGATACTCAAGTCGCTTGAGTATAACCTAGTAAAAAATATAGGTAAGTAATGTAAGGGGTAACATTTTCGTGAGTATTAGAGATTTGTTTTGGGTTCTATATCAGATAGTACCTACTTTAAGTGCTACAAATGCACAAGCTTGTATAATAGTAACCATGTAATTAGTATTATAAGATCTCACTGTGTAAACTCAGCGTGTAAAGTAGATAGGTTTAGCAAGAGAAAGGGAAGGCCTTAGACCAGGTTTACCCTAGTAGCAGGCAAAAATAGTAGCGACACATCCACGCTACTCCAACGGAGTCAGGTGAACAAAGGTCCACTATGATACGTCAGCGCGATTTAGAATAGCCACCCCCGTTTTATCGTAAACTCCACCACATTCTTGACAATACTGTATCAATACAATACCAACTCTATTCCAACGCAATAAGAATTAAAATAACTGCAAATAATACTTTGACATTTATATGGCATTTGTCGAAGTCAGTTTATTGTATTTTAGACTTTGTGTGGTTGTTATAAGAATGTATGTAAGGGAAAATATAAAGTTGTGCTAGTGATGTCCCCGCGTCCGGTTGTTGGAATCAAATCAATATGACACGCGTTTGATCGCGTCGTTACTTGGATATTACTCAAACAATGTTCAAGTGCTTTTAATACAAATGCTATAGGAATTTTCTAAGATATTTGTCTTCGGTTTTCTTCAAAACTTTTATAATCCAATAAGTATCTAGGTAGGTACCTATGTTTTACTATGACATAATGATTGTTATAATAAGATGAATATAAGTGGGTTTTCAGTTAGTTACCATGAAAACATCGTCATCATCAGCTTTTAAATAACCTTAACCTTTTAACACCTAAGTTAGAATACCTAACAGAAATTAATTAATGTAAACACACAAAAATAGTACGCCAAGTAGATAAATAACAAACGTTTATAACGAGACAAATACGGATCTCTACAATTCATCACGCGCGGGAACCGAACCCGCAACCTTAGCGCAGCAATCCAATAGCTTAGCGACTTCGCTAGTCGGTCAGAAACCGTTCACGCCACATGATCTTTTTTCTATAAATACCCGAATATTTGAATTTACCATGCTATCTATATCTAGATCTACCGAGATTATGTAATATCAGTTTTCCGTGATGAGTACCTATATTGTGTAGTTGTCTATTTAATTATAGGATTAAATACCTAACTATAATATATTGTGTACCAACAATGGACAGCAGACGCTCAGCTGTTGCCACTGTTTTTGCCAGGTCAACTTCACTCATTTAGTTTTTATCTCCACATCGTTTGATCCGTCCGCGTCGGCTTGCATTCCCTAACCACCTATCTACTCAAATCTCAAATGTTGTTATGACTTGTCATACGATATCATAGACGTTGACAAAATTATCCAAGAAAAATAACTTTTATAACCAATAAGAACACGGTACTGTGATGGATACTTAAGTACCCTTGGTACTTGGAAGCATAAAATATAATTAAGTTAAAAATTGGATGCGCAGAGTGCGCCATCTACATTTGAACAACTTTATTACAATCCGTGATACTACTTTTTAATAATAGATGGCGGCTGTGTATCATAATTTAAAAAACTATCTCACACCTAAATATTTATATGATAAAATGAATAGTTTAAAATTAATATAATTATTTACTACGCCTTACGACAACACATAAATAAGAAAACATTAGTTTCTCGCATTTTCTTAAACTTTAGTACTGTCATTTGACTGTTTGTGTTTGTTGCATTTGTTGAGTGAAGTGATTGTCAATTCAAACTTGTCTGTCATTGAATCCGGCGGCGGGCAAGCGACCGGTCGTAAACAACGTGGTTATCAAAGCTATTTTTATTAAAAAGAAATAACTACTCAAACAAAATGAAAGGCGACAAGAATGTGGACATTGATGCACTTAAAGATATCGCCAATAAGCTAAGGATCGACAGTATCGTCGCTACTAATGCATCCAAATCGGGGTGAGTGAATTACTATGCATTCGCTGCTTTATTGAAGGTCTAATGAAGGTTATGTAGCCGGTTACCAACTTATTAGAATCTAACAGCTAATACATTACCCAATAATTTGACACTCCGTATTCAGAAATGTATTTATTGAACAAAAGCAGTCAACAGTTAGTCATGTTCAGTTTGTCATTCGAATATATTTTTCGTCGTAATTATACCTTTTAACAAAGTTTATCGGATATCGCCGGCCGGTAACACAGTCATACGGTTCATAGGTCGCATAGGTACATAACATTTGTTTTTTCGATCAGTTAGTTTTTAGAGAGCGCTTCGTTTCCCATTATAGGTTAGGACGCGCCGCGGCCATGTGACTCGCCAGTCGCCATCGCGCCATGGGTCCAAGGTTATTGGCCGCAACAATACAGCATTATCGGAATCGAATTGAATCGATTGTTTTACTGTATTCATGATTATGTCACGCATATTAAGTAATGCTAATAAGATTTCACAATTTTCCACAGGTTTTAGCTAAAAGTAGGTCATAACTACCATCTTTGTTCAGTTAGTTAAATCACAAGTACTTTATGTTTACTATAATACTTACCTATTCTCAATTATATAAATATTAGTAGCTATGTTGTTATTCTATTCTGAAGGAACAATATATTAGAATATGCAACAGGTCTTTGCAATTTCATATCACTTAGAAGTAGGTACCTAGTTAAAATAAATAAGTATGTTTGCATTCATCAAACATTTACATGATTGTTTCCTCAACTTATATTATCATTTTTGAATTGCTCAGTTAAGCAAGCATATCATGCCTGGATAATTTCTTCAATTGTATTCACACTTAGACTCAAATCTGACTATGGTTGTCAGCTACTGTTACTGGCAGCCCATAACTTGCTTTGGCTTTGTCTGAGGGACATAATTTATGTTCTCATTGGTTTATAAGTTATTCTGCAATGACTTGTTGGTACCATCTAAATAATGCTTGAGATATGCTTAGCTCAAACTCAACTCAATTTCCTCATTGCTAAAAATAAGTATGTTGACAATATTAAATGGAATGATAATCTTTTGTAATCTATAAATAACAATAAGATAGGAAGTCATCATTGATATTTACTTTGATGATTCGTGGAATCGTCTGCTAGTTCCTCCCACACTCATATAGCAACAGGCAGACTAACTATTCTTACCCTAAGAAATTTCAATATGATAAGATAAGCAGTGTTCATTGTATAAGTCCCAGCTACTTATACACAATATTTATTATCAGATACATAAGTGTTACATAAACCGAGGGTTCCAAGGAGTAATCTGTGGGTCACACTGATAGCAGATGGTCAAGGTGGTCAGTAAAGTCGAGTAGAGGTTATTGACAGTCATCACTTGATTTTTTAATGAATAAACACTGGTACACAAGTGTACAACAATCCTCAGAGAGCTGGTGGAACCTGCATAGTACCCTAATATTGGTTGCAACCTTGCTGTCATAGCTATGTAGTATGGTTTCATCCAATAACCATTCACATAACATCATGCCCGTATTCCCCTCAGGGGTAGGCAGATGTGCACATACAGTACATCATCCATTCAATGATAAATTAGAGCTGGTCACATGTCTATCTACCAGTTATTTATGGTTTAGAAACCACAATCACTAGTTATTGCGACCATGAGTCACTTCCCTGAGTTATGTACAGTCCGTCTTGATGAATGAAGAACCTAATGCATTATTTTTGTATCAGTCGTAATGATATTCCATTACAGTTACAACAATATTCTGTACTATCTTGACATATTATTATAACCACCTGTAAACAGTTGTGTTATCAAATTTATTACATTTTAAAGAGTGATTGCTTTCTAGTGTGCAGATACTAAAGATAACAGATAGCAAATGTGTGAATAATGTGCATATTCCAATAAAAATGAAGTAATAACATGCACAGTGTATTGCTAAACACACATGTTCATAGACTAACTATTGGGTTGTTATTAAATTCTTAATGCAATAATAAGCTCATTTGATATGGTTATAAGTGTTTGTCTGCTTTTAATTGATTTAATTTTTAACGTGATTAGGTGATTATATGTTTGTGACCTAACACAGAGCAACATTGAAAACAACCTCATGAAATATCTGTAAACTAAAGTGTTTGTATAATTCTGACTCTTTTGATTCATCATTATTAGCTGGAAGATGTCCACTGCTGAACAAAGGCCTCCCTCTTAGAATGCCAATTAATTAGTCTTGATTATCAAAAGATTAATTCAAGAAATTAACCATCATTTTGTATCCATCTTAATACCAATTTATCTATCTGAATAATAGTTATCCAACCACAAGATCACATTTTTGAGACAAAGTTTATAATATAGTTTTCAACAATCTAAAATAAAATATAAGATAGCAAGCAGTTTTATCTAACTAGATAATACTTTTTATTCAAAAGGCCATTGAACTTGGTTGCTACCCTATGTTGTTTACTTGGGAACTGAGGTGGTCTCGCTTCAGATCAGATGTTCATGGTCAAAGGTATGCACAAAAAAATTACTTGGTATGTCTAGTGCTCATTTTTAGCAACAATATACTATGTACGTCGAGTGTCGAAATAAAAACGTATGCTTTAGAACTATATTATGAATAGTACTGAAAAAAGTCCAACTGGACTTTTGTACTATTTATCACAAATTGAATTCCGACATAAGAAGAAAATATATTTAAAAAGTCAATCTAGCTGATTGCAGTGTGTTGATTGCAGCCACCCCACATCATGCGCGTCCATGGCAGAGATCATGTCGGTGCTGTTCTTCCACACCATGCGCTACAAGATCTCCGCGCCCCGGGACCCCTCGGCCGACCGATTCATTCTGTCTAAGGTATGTATCACATAACACATTACATTAGAAAGATAATATAAAGAAACCTTATAAGATCTATTGGAATAGTTTCTGTTAAGTAAAAATAATGCTGACCATTAGCTTATTTTTTGAATTTCGGTCTATTCCCAAGTGTTACATAACTAGTAAAGTACCTAACCACAATAAATTAGGACCATAGGAAGTGACTGTATTCGAGTGCAAACAAAGTCGGTCAGCTTTCTTCTTACATAACGGAAACTATACTTGCTTAGATTTCATAAGTGGCTCCTTTTTAACAAAGCCTCCACCCGCAGGGCCACGCAGCCCCTATCCTGTACGCGGCGTGGGCGGAGGCGGGGCTGTTCCCCGTGGAGGAACTGAAGAACCTCCGCAAGCTGGACTCGGACCTGGAGGGCCACCCCACGCCGCGCCTGAACTTCGTGGACGTGGGCACCGGCTCGCTGGGCCAGGGGCTGGCCGTCGCCGCCGGCATGGCCTACGTCGGCAAGTACTTCGACCAGACGCCCTACAGGTGAGGCCGGGATCCACGCCATGATATGTCCACATAATGCCAGACTAGATTAATTATCTGACACTTAAAATTAGGACACCTATATTACAACTTCCATAACCATACCTATATTCGCGGAATAGTTGGCAATGTTACCTATAACAGCAAAATGAGAGTGAGTAATAGTTTACTCACTAATATTTCTCCAAATAATTTAGTCTAATGTTATGTAGTATGTGACCAGCCAATTGCCATGTTTTAGAAGACTTATGAGTCAGTGATTATAAAAATGTCTGATATAGAGCATAGTTATGAAATGATGAAGTCGGGTGTTAACCTGCAGATGATCCATATAGGTTTATTAATTATGTAATAGGCCTCTACTACGCAATATTAAGTGTGGTCAGCAACAGAAGTATAAGAGAGTCAAAATGATGATCAGAGAATATTGATGAGATAGGAGACTTTTCACTGTATAATGATGCTAACTAATGCGTGTGTGTGTGCAGGGTGTTTTGCCTGATCGGCGACGGCGAGGCGGCTGAGGGTAGCGTATGGGAGTCGCTGCACTTCGCGAGCCACTACAAGCTAGATAACCTCGTCGTCATTTTCGACGTCAACCGCCTCGGACAGTCCGAGCCCACCTCGCTGCAGCACAAGGTAAATTTCATCTGTTTTATGCACAATACAAAGAAACATGTGATAAATAAATAAATAAAAAAAATAATCAGTCGAACCCATCAACCTACATACATATATTTCTCTAGTACGGTCGAACTTGCTATACTCTTCGGCCGAAGAAAGCCTAAAACAAAAAAATATATAATACATATGCACATTTATTTTTACTTCTCCCCACACTAGGAATTTCTCCTGTATCGTGTGTGCGTGTTACCAACATGAAAACCTACACAAACACCCGAACTCGGGGCAAATATCTGCAGATCACACAAAATGTTGTTTTGTATCAAACCGGAGTACAACCCGCAACCCTTAAGGCAACAGTTCAATCACTTAACCACTGAGCCAATTAGGTCGTCGATTTCATATTAGTAAACATATAAACTCTATTTGTTATAACTGAAAACAATAGGTGTATTTTGCATCCACTATAATTATTAGTCAAGGCATTTAAAATAAAATAACCAGCATATTTAAAAAGACTGAAATAGTAATGGAAATCCTTGTGATATTATAATACTTTATATGACCCACAACTCGCCACCCATCTTAAATCCCATGTAACATATTCATTCTTGAGATTTAGGCACAATCATAAAGCGGCGCTGCGCCCGTGTGCAGTACGTAGACAAGTTGTGCCAGAACAAGCCGCGACCGATAACGTGACATTGTTGTGCTACCCTTCACACACTGAAACGTTGTCACGCACATTATATACACAGAGATAGTCTCACAAGTCACATGTAATAACACCAAATATTTACGACGTTTATAAAGCTACATCACTTATTATTTTTTAGATTTATTTATCGCTAAGGACTAATCCGATATTATCCCCCAAAAATTGACGATATTTGACATGCTTGTCAATATTGTTGTCACCAGACCTAAAAGACGTTTAAAGCGTGTATTATAAAGAGGGTTCATTATAAACATTGTCTCCAAGCCTTACCCAGCTCGTTCGTTCCAGCTGGACGTGTACGACGCCCGGCTGAAGGCGTTCGGCCTACACTCGCTGGTGGTGGACGGGCACGACGTGTCGGAGCTGGTGAAGGCCTTCGACGAGGCCGCCAGCACCGCCGGCAAGCCCACCGCTATCGTGGCCAAGACCTTCAAGGGCCGCGGCTTCCCCGGCATCGAGGACCAGGACAACTGGCACGGGAAGCCGCTCGGCGCTGACGGAGACAAGATCATCAAGGTAAACACCATGTTCTGCTGTTGCACACATCACAGTTCTGTGCTGCTTCAAGCCACTGACTCCCCAGAACCATCCTTTTTACATGCTTGCAGTTACCTAACATATCCTATTGGCATTGATTCATAATCTTTACAAAGTATTTAATATTTTTTAGATGCAATGCTTTTTAAAATTGAATTTGATTTTACTCATGCTGCAGCATTTCATTTTCTTTTTTTCGGTAATAAAAATTACATTAGCTCTTAAATTATTTATCTTAGTAGTCTTTATATGTTATTATTAGATTCAGCACTAGCTAATCATGAAGATAATGCTTTATTATTTGCATTATTTTAGAGTGCAGTGCAACAGTAATTGTTTGTCGTACTCACGTGGCCGCTGTCGGCCGATGTGGGCAGTAGCATTCATACATTTTTATTTTAACTTTATAATAAAAGAATAATCAAAAATAATAATAATATCCAATGATAGACATTTCTAAGTCATTTTGAGAGTGGGACATTCTAGGAAATAGACATTATAATGCAGGTCATTCTCGGAAAAGGGACATTTTGAAACCACCTTTGGAAAAGTCATTATCTACCTGAATAGTTTGCAGGTCATGTAGAATTGTGCACAAACAGCAGCTAAAGTTAGCGCTAATACTGAATGGGCGCTTTTGGTAAGACTTAACGCACTGGAATGAGCATAGACATTGGCAGCTCACAGCGATATGTTCGTCCCCGGCAGCACCTGCAGGCCCAGATCAAGAACAACAGCATCACGCTGCAGGCGCGCGCCCCGCTGGCCGCCGCGCCCCCCGTGCACCTGGCGGACGCCTCGCTGTCGGCCGCGCCCGCCTACCGCGCCGGCCAGCGGGTGGCCACGCGCAGGGCCTACGGCGCCGCGCTCAAGAAGCTGGCCGACACCAACATGCGGTGAGCCTCGCTATTCCCTCACGCTTATAGCCCCGTGGAGGACTCGAGCCAGCCCAGGCTCAGATCCTACAGGTTAACATTCCCAGGCTTAACCTATACCTTAGCACTAGCTACATTCATAATAATGCATGATGATTGTGCATTGTTTACTAGCTAGTGCGACATCAAATGTGTGTCGTACTCACGCGACCGCCGTCGGTCGATGTGGGCAGTAGCACTCGAACATGTGTTCACATATTATATGTACCATTATTGGTATATAGAACTTTAATCTTTATGTAATACTAAATAATAATAACGCATTTACTCTCCCCAAAGTCATCTAAATACATAATACCTATAGTGAAATATTTCTTCTACAGTGTGATCGCTCTGGATGGTGACACCAAGAACTCCACGTTCAGTGACCAACTCCGCAACGCTTACCCTGAAAGGTGAGGACAGAAGTATCTCTAAAATGATTATTATCTGAACATAGCTTTTAATGGCAGTCAATTGATGTTCCGTGCTAACCAAACACTTGTCTCCTAACTTGCCAACAATGATTTAATAAATTGTATATTTGCCGTAAATGTTCTGCAACTGACTAACGTCTGTCCTTAGGTACATCGAGTGCTTCATCGCTGAACAGAACCTAGTGGGCGTAGCTACTGGTGTAGCGTGTCGAGACCGCGCTATCGTGTTCGCCTCCACCTTCGCCGCCTTCTTCACCAGGACCTTCGACCAGGTACTGGACTCACCAAACAAATTAATGTTACAGGAATATTAACATATGAGTTGATTAAGTGGTTCATTGAAACTACAATAAAATATCATGTTCTCTTCAGCTTATATTTCAGTTTGATTAACTGCAATTAGATCTTTGTGAGCACCATAATTCTTGTTAAGTGTCGGTCGGTAAAGTAGAAGATGGATAGTGGTATCAATGGGTTTAATGAACAGTTGTGTGGTCCTTAGATCCGCATGGGTGCTATCAGTCAGTCGAACATCAACCTGGTGGGCTCCCACTGCGGCGTCAGCATCGGGGAGGATGGGCCCTCGCAGATGGGGCTCGAGGACCTCGCGCTCTTCAGGGCCGTGCCCACTGCCACCGTCTTCTATCCCTCGTGAGTACTACTGACATTTCTGACTACAAATAAGTCCCAGGTCCAGCAAGAGTATGGAACTCCTCTTTGTTTATCCTAAGTTTTCCATACTTTTACGTTTTTTTTTTTGTTTTGGACTGCCTCGTTGGTCTAGTGGTTGCTAAGCGCGACTGCTGAGCACGAGGTCCTGGGTTCGAATCCCGGGTCGGGCAAAGTGTTACTGGATTTTTCCATTAGGTAATTCTTAGTAACAGCACGGAGTCTGGATTTGTGCCCGGTTAATGGCAATAGGCTCGCCCCCTATTACATTGGGACCTAAAACATAACTGGCGAAATGTGGGTGTACTATATGTGCACCTCTGCCTACCCCTTCGGGGAATACAGTTAAGGATGTTTCGCCTAGTCTGGCAGTTTTGGATAAAAATAATTTAACCTGCGCGTTATGCCTTAAACAAAACAGTAGACTTCTAAATCCTTAGAAACTGTCTTAGACAAAAGTTATACACTCATTTTGTAACAAAAGCGGCAGACCCAAATAAAGAATCATGATCCCTAAGTAGTTTTAATTTTAAGATATATAATGATGGTCGTCTATTTGTAAGATAAACCTATACGTGAGTGACAGTTGTAACGATGGTTGTGTGCAGCGACGCGGTGTCGACGGAGCGCGCCGTGGAGCTGGCCGCCAACACGCGCGGCATCTGCTACATCCGCACGTCGCGGCCCGAGACCGACATCCTCTACGACAACCAAGAGCTCTTCAAGGTCAGCGTTCACACATAATGCTAATGATTATCATCGTCCTTGCCAGTATTCTGTTAGAGCTCAATACCTCCTAACTTATGATCAACATGTGGGTATAATAACATTATATCAATGAATACCGTGTGTGGTCCAGGTGGGGTCCGCTAAGATCGTGCGTCAGTCGCCCAAGGACCGCGTGCTGCTGGTGGGAGCGGGCGTCACGCTGCACGAAGCGCTGAAGGCCGCTGACATGCTGAAGGCTGAAGGTACGGACACCCACTATATAACTTAGTTGCACCAACTTTGAAAAGCACGCGTCTTACGTAAGCACAAACCGAGCAACTTTGTAACCACTGAAAGTCTATTTTGTAAATAAGAGGCTCGGAAATTCGTATCACATAATATAAACATCCGCACGCTGCACTGTGTGCTTTGTACTTGTTATGATGTTTGCTATACACTGAGTCACGCTGTGTTACTGGTCCTAAAGCTCGATGCACGTCAAATCGTTACGATATGCTTTATTTAAATTGTTATTATACTATAAGGGTTAGCATAAAATAGCATAGTACATATAAACATTCGCGCAGGTATCGAGGCTCGCGTGTTGGATCCCTTCACGATCAAGCCGCTGGACGAGGCGGCCGTGCAGCTGCATGCTAAGGCTGTCGGAGGCAGGGTCGTCGTAGTGGAGGACCACTACCAAGCTGGTGAGTAGCTGGATATGAGGGTTATTAGTCGGAGCTAATAATGATTGATAAATGACGACTTTATTGTAATTAATCATAATTTTAATGGTTACTCAATACACTGAAGGAATCAGTGACTGTGAGTGAGTTCTTTCAGGGATTCGTTTTAGGATCATTTTTGATCTTATATTTGTGTTAATTTCTCATTTAAAATACGTTATATGGTCATAATGTTTTAGCATAGTTGTTATTTCGGTGTCGTGTGGCAGTGTGTATAACCCCCGTGCTGCAGGCGGCGTGGGCGAGGCGGTGCTGTCGGCGCTGAGCATGAGCCGCGAGTGCGTGGTCCGTCACCTGCACGTGCGCGCCGTGCCGCGCTCCGGGCCGCCGGCCGCGCTGCTGGACACGTTCGGGCTGTCGGCGCCGCACGTGCGGGACGCCGCGCTGCAGCTGCTGAAGGCCTAACGCGCGCCTCCCCACCATCCCCCACGAGCTAAATCATTCCAAATTCGCGCTCCCTGCCGACCTCCGGGCGTACCACTAACCTATCCAGTGATTTGACTAAATTTGGTAGAATTAGCGCACCATCCTTACATCACATTTGTAATTAGTGAAATGCAGATGTCATGTGCAGCTTTGTGACCGCGAAGCTCGCGTTTAAATTGTGATAAAAATATATTTAGCGATGACGCTCGCACTTAGTGATGGGTTTCGTCCCCCTCGAGTTAGTTCAGTGTTCCGAAACTGACTCGTTATCTTGATACTGTTCGCACAAAACTTGTTACTGCTACTATAACTTTATATATCAACGATACTAATCATAAGAATTTGGCTTCAAATATCAAAATTAACATTCCTGCTGCAGCCAGACATTCCGGCCAAAATGTATGGTTCCAAACGGTCCAATATTTAAGCTGACGGCTTGAAAATGTTTATCTAGTTCCTAAGGACATCTCTGTTACGTTAAGTATAACAAACACGTAATAACAGAATTACGGTTTATTTTAGAGATCTTTTGTACACTTTTTATATAAATTTAAAATGTTGTATTGTCTACTAGTGCCTTTATGTAATGTTCTCTCACTCGGTGAGGGACAGGAGATGCGTTTTAGATGGAGTTTTTGAAGGTTTAGAGTACATAAGAATATTTTATAGTTATGTCTATCAACACATTAAAACTTAACTATTTTATTGCCAGAAATCAAATTTAATGCAAGTAAAACACTTTTTGTTTTACCCTGCAAAGAAACGTAATGTTGCCACTAAGATTTATAGAAAGTAATTTTTTTTTCTATTTTTGATAAGTGTTTGAAACTACCGCTACGTTGTAACTCGTGTAGTGTGGGGCTTCCTGGTTGTTGAAATCATACACAATGTTGATTTTGTTAAATGTTATAATTGGTGTATTACATTCCTGTTTCCATTGTTTCTCTTTATATTTTAATCAAGGAATCAAGTGTTTTTCTTTGCAATAAAGTTTATTGTATACATAACTTGTTTTTTTTTATAAAATTACAAAAACATTTTAAATAAAATTATATTAAATATGTTTACAGCAGCAGATATTAACAACGATGTATAAAACTTAACATTAATGACTAGAATGCCTCTGGTTCGCATATATTTACAGTTTGCCGATTTGTCCTATAATAATCCAATTATATCTAAGTTAGAGGTGTCACATGACTAGTTTTGTTAGTAACGTATGCGTATAACTTAAATAACAACATGTGTCGCGCACTTCAGTCCGAGTCAACAAAACAAGTCATTTTGTTTGTCGTAAGTCAAAACAGCCTTATTACAAAAGCGCGTAGCATCAATACAATTGAGTTTAACTTAAGTTTTACTTTCAGTTCTTTCACCAACACGCACACTTAACAATACAAAGATCATACATTTGTTACATTTAAGTCCAATATTCAAATCTTTTTATTATCATAATTCCTTCGTATAAACATTTCCATTACAGTTAACAACAATAACAAAACACGAAGCGACAATAACCATTCAACGTGGACGGAGTGGCGATCGAGTACAAAACAACACAAATTAATAGTTATAAAATCTCACTAAACACGATTATTAAATGCATTATTAGGCCACGGAGCGGCCATGTTAATTGTCCACCTTCCTAATTACTTTATATATGTACAATCTTAGAGTTCCGCGTGTCCTACAATACGGCAGCCTGGTTTCAATTTGAATACCCGATGACCGCACGGAGCCCAGTCAGGCCTGCAGCGCCTGACGCATCCTTGGTAAGTCCCGGCGGCGCCGGCAGCCGTCAGCCCCACTCGCCGGCGGGCGCGGTGTCCGCGGGGGACGCGGCTTGCTTTTCCGCGGCCTCCGGCGTCTGGTTCTCCTCCAGCTCCCCGGGCAGGTAGTCCTTCCAGCTCCTGAACAGATACCTGGTGAACTTCCTCAGCTGCCTGAACTTGCAATACGTCGCCCCCTCAGCTGATTGCAGCTGCTGCGTCTGTATTAGAAACCCCTTTTCTTTAAACGTTTGTTCCAGTTTCTCCCTCTGCAGACTTTTCCTTGATTTTCTCTTCTTTTTACTCAAATCCTCTTTGCTTAAAGCTGCACTTTGGCTTTCGAGTTTTGGCTGCGACGCTGACGATTCTCCCGTAAGATCTAAGTTCCTACCCTGGTTTGAGTCTCTTTGCAAATATTCGTATCCCTTATTCCCTTTGTTTCCCGTGCCACTGTAATACCTGAAGTTGCCTCCGGAGTCAACAGATAGCATCTTTTTCTCTTGTAGCGAGGGTTTGGAGCCACCCGTGAACTTAAATTTACAAATGCTGACCTCCGTGGTGGGTGTCGTGGAGTTGGTCTTGGTAGGCATCGGCGGGATGAATATCGCCGAGCGTTTCCTTTTGACCGGACCCTGCACAGGGTTGGGGGACGCTCGCTTCATTTTGGTTTGATCGGGACTTCGTTTCGCCTCTTCAACTTGTTTAATTACTTTAGGGTCTAAAAGTTCCGAAATTTGTTTAAGCACTAACTTATTTTTATTATCTTCTATAGTGGAAGAGTTTTCCGACACTTCACTGACACTATTAGGTGTCGATGAGGGTCCTCGGTTGTCTCCTTCGGCGGAGAAGGGCAGCTGTCCCGCGGCCGCTAGCCTCTGGTAGTAGAGCAGCTGTGTCTGCAGGGCCAAGGGGTGCATGTAGATGCCGGCGTTCGGCCAGTACACGTAGCCGGGGAACTTGCCATCGCCGTCCGGGCCGCACGAGGCCTGGGCGGGCTCGGACAGCGCGGGGGAGGCGGCGCGCGCCCGGGCAGGAGGGGGGCTGCGGCCCGCGGGCGACAGGTTCGTGTTCCTCTGGATCACGGATATGGCGTTAGGAGGCTGCTCGGCTTTAGCTCCGTCCTGCTCCGAAGATTCCGCCTCGACTTCAGTCTTGACTTCTGGTAAAGAAGAGTAAATGTTTCCAAATTTCTTTTGGATCTGTATCTTTAGGTCATGCAGGTCTCTTATACACAGGTTGAGAGGTTCGTCGTCACTATGCAGGGGTCCTGCTATGGTGACCGGAGCCTCGGGCATCGGTTCGTCCGGACTTGAAAATTTTGGTGGTGTCATAGATTCTAGTCTCTTTTTATTCTCTTGTGACAATTTACGTTCTAATAAACTAGAGATAATTTTGTTTTGCAAGTCAGTCTTTGGGCTACTCATTGGAGGATTGTCGCCGCTACGGAAGGACGAACCCATGTTCAATTGATTTAATCTATCTTGCGTGGGAGGCGGTTGTCCTGGTACGACTGTTCCATAGTTCTCATATATCAAGTGGCAGATGTCGGCCTTTTTCGGCTTTCGTCCTCTCCTCGGCTTAGAGTTGTTTAGGGTCATCTCCCCCATGTACGGCAAGTCATCGTACGTCACTATCTTACTGGGCGCTATCGCCGGATTCTTCTTTTTCTTTTCGTCCTTACTAGGTTTAGCTGTCATGTTGAGCATGGAGGACACCTGGGGTACGGTCAGCGTGCCCGTCTCATTCTGTATGCCTGCTAGTCTCTGCGCCCAGATCTTGAACGTTTCGTTGGTAAAGTTGTTGATGTCAAAGTTTGGTTCTACTTTGGGTTTCTCTGGCGGCTTCTGTTTCTGCTGTACTTGCTTAGCAGCGTTGGCCTTCTGAAGGCTCTGCTCGTAGTGGTCGAGGTACTCCTGCGGCAGCGCCTGGTGATGGAACTTGAGCTTCCATCGGTTCTTCTGTCTGTTGCGCGCGTGCTTCGGTTTGGGAGACTCCTGTTTTTCAAGACGCTCCTTGCTTGCTGACAAAAGCTGTTGTCGCAGCAACTCTTTATTTTCAGATGTCCTGGAAACAGAAACAGTTCGTAAGTTTTTGGCATTCCAATGTATTTAAGAACCCATAGAATGTATGGCACAATAACAGTACACTATTTCGTTTCATAGCAGTAAGCATGTTACACTTTGGAATTTGGCAAGTTTACCAATGTGTATATTTACGAGAAAGATTACTGAAGATATGACTGAGGATGTTGACTCATCTTCGGTCATTGTGATCCTTGTTTCAAAATTATACATTAGTAGTACGGAATTAAAATGGTTTTTTAATTAAGTTTTTAAAGGGGTAAGTAGTCAGACTATACATATATTGTGGTGACAGTTACCTGTGCAGGGGCGCGGGTGGCTGCGCGGGCGGCGGCGCGGGACACACGTCGCCGCACGCCACGCGCCGCATCACTTCTGAAATAACATAAGGACGGGTTACTGTAGACACGTAACATATATTATGCACTATTTATTTGAATACTTGTCATAAAGGTTGTTGTATGAATGTTACTGCCCACCTCGGCCGACTGCGGCCGCGTGAGTACGACAAACAGTTACTGTTGCACTGACTTAAGACAACGCACAATATTTATACGCTATTTAAAAGGTAGGCAGTGCTTAATAAATAATTAACAAACGCTCTACGCATACATTAATCGTCATGTCGGCTTCACTATCAGAATAAAGTTACAATATTATTATTGTAACTTGTAAATGTGGCAACAAAGAAATGTGCTAATGCTCGTGTGTGTTCAATTACTTCATGTGCGCTTACGCATATCCAACTCCATTTAGAAAAAAGTCCTATAGTGCAACTAAGGCGATGTCTTATATAAACCATGTAGTTAGGTACATAGCTAATGAAAGTGATCCAAATCCAAATAAACAGCTGTGTTTTGATTGTAAATCAGTCAGGTAAAAACTAACATTGGCTGAGTCATAAATCGTGTGTGTTTACTAGGCAGCGCCCGGCGTACGGTATAACCTACTCGTCATCGTCCATACGTCACCGATTCTCTGGATATGACGTGATAATGAAGAGTAGTTAATCAACAGGTAAAGTAGGACAGACGTCATTTTGTATCTTGATATTATTCGATAAAATATAGCAAAGGGTGCGCCCGTGCGCCGCCTATTATGAAATAAAATTGTCTAGTTTATTTAATGCACGCTAATTCCAATGCGAAATATTACCACATTAACCGAAATTCGCCAGTAATGAGTCTATTCTTATAATCTATCGCACTGTGGGCCACTGTGGAATTAGGGCATCTACACAGTGGTTATCATGGCTCAAAATACAGTTTGTTTGTGTGTCAGTGGGATCTGCGGGTTCGGTAGAAAGGCGTGAAACCCGAGGCGAGTCGAGTGCCGCCCGAAATACACGCACCGCGAATGGAACGGCGCGCGCGCAACTCGACTCAAACACCGCTCCTATTTCGCAACTGCTGATGCGACCGGTGTAATGGTTACAATTAATATACGGTTACGGTGTTGAAAAGTAAATCGTGTCTTCATCTCAACACCGCATACTCCAAATTAATGAACACATAATCGTCCATGTCATACCAAAAACATGGTCTGCCTTGTTATGAGGGTGCTTGCAATATTATTTACTGTTACTATTTATTTATCTCAAAACAAAATGTAGGTACATACACCACATGCAAAAATGTTTATTATATTTAAATAAATCATGTAGATTTGTGTTCGTGGCATGAGTCACGGTGGGTAATGGGATGTTCTCTCCAAACAATTCACGACGATATTAACAAACATGCCGTAAATGTTTGTGAAAATCATATGGCGTTAAGGTTAAATTGCAAAATAACTCACTTAACCTCTTAACTAAAATTAAGTCAATAAAAAGAAATAGGAAGTGTGATTCTTTGGATGCCACCCATCAAGATGAGTGGGCGTGGAATTAGCGAAATCATTCAGATTCTCGGAATGAGTGGTTAATAAGAGAGCTAATTAATCAGCTGATCGCATTCGGCAGCAGAGTGAGCCTCACATGAATAGGTAGGGACAGAAGGCCCGACTTGTAGCTGTGCTGGACATACGCACATAGATGTATTTAATAACATAACATAACATCACGCCTGTATTCCCCGAAGGGGTAGGCAGAGGTGCACATACAGTACACCCACATTTCACCAGTTATGTTTTTAGGTCCCAATGTAATAGGTGGCGAGCCTATTGCCATCAACGGGACATCCAGACTCCGTGCTACCACTGAGAATTACCTAATGGAAAAACCCAGTAACACTTTGCCCGACCCGGAATTCGCACCAAGGACTTGGTGCTCAGCAGTCGAGCTTAGCAACCACTAGACCAACGAGGCAGTCATACATTTATTTAATAGGTACTGCACCAAATAGTGCTATTCTCTGCTATTGAGTGAAACAATAAGGTTGCAAGAAAATAAAACTTAAGTACTGGCTATTGCTGAGTTCGCATAAGCTAAAGCACTAGTGAGGTTTATAAGAAACCCGAGGAAAATAAGAAGGAATATTGTGATCGATTTGCCGCTGAATACTGAGTATGATGGGCCTTTGCTCAGTAGTGGAACGAGAAAAGAAACTGATGTTGAGCTTCTGTGTCCTTCTATTCTGCGTAAGTGGTGCGGCTATTAACGCGCCGCTCGTATTCGGCGGTACCTGTGTGATTGAGTCTGCGTTGGCGGCGATTCTCACAATAATTTATACCGAGTGACGGCTCGTGACGCGCCGCGTGTTTACTCAACACTTTCGCTATTCAGACGTTAACGATCGTAGGCCAGCGAGCCAGCTGTACACGTGATGCATGCGGACTAATGGTTGCATGAGGAATTGGCAGAGATTCTAATTAGTCAATTTGGAGACCGTTTCAAATCAATGAAATGAAAATCTACTTATTGTTTCAATTAGATGTGATAAAGAAAGTGGTTTTATTTACGTATGTACCTACTTAGTGTCCAGCTTATACTTTTTACGAGGAGATCTTGTGCCTGCAGTCTGCGAGTGCCTACATAATTATATCCAACACAAAAGTAAACACCATTATCGTTTACTAGCTGCGCCCCGCGGTGTAACCCGCAAAAGTATTTTGGGATAAAAAATAACGTCGTATCAGTTTTGTCCTCTTAGGATAGTACGTGAGGGTAAGAGGAGACAAACATTTAGGAAAGGTCAGTAGTTGCAGGAATGCAGAGTTGAGCATAGTGTTACATCTTCGTATCCGTCAAACAGAATCACCTCCCGACAGTGAACACGAGCATGCCGCAGTGGCAGCCTGCCAATCAAATATAAGGAAGGAATCCTAAAAATAAGAAAATGGCGCGCGTTTAGTACAAATCTGCTATAAATACCAGTTTAACGATACCAAGTCCCGATGCTCGAGATTTATATGTTACGAGATCACAACAATGTAACATGACTCATACCAACAGAGCAGAGGCAATAAAGTCGACTTATACAGACCAACCCTTAACTTGTACGGCAGTGATCGGACGCGCGCTCGATTTAGGAAGATTATTAAGATTATGATAATATATTATTATTGGGCGACCGCGGCGGTTTCAAGTCATCCTACAAAACGTATTAGTCAAGACAAATGTGTTTATGTTTGGCCGCCATCTACGTTAATGGAGGCACGCGTTGTTAATTAACATATTGTCTTGCTCATTCATTAGTTCCTAACGATTTCTTCTTCTACAGTCGGCACGTAAATGACAGAATATGTTTTTTTTGTTAAAATGGGTCAAGAACTATACTGTGGAACCTGCTTTCACCAAACTAAGCTTAGGTGTAATTTGTACACGTGAAGTATACAAATCTAGTCTACAGTGAGGAAACAATAATACCGAAACTAATGGAGTAATGTCAATGGAGAGTCCGAGGTACGCATTAAACCCTTTATAGAGCACTCAAGTCCCGTACCCTAACGCCATGGCCCACGGGGTCGGACCAAGGAAACTCAGCCGAGACCTGCACTGCAAACATAGAGAACGACAAGGCTACTCGATACTCAAATTAACTGAAATTTAAAAACATAGAAATCGAATTAACAAATTAGTCAAACATAATAGGTAGGTAAAGTTACCTACTTACAATAATGAATTTATTTGCACTGAAAACGGTCTCAGTCTATTATAATAGGTTCCCAAAGTCAAATTAGTCATAAAATTAAGTATGATTGGATTATTTCCTCAAACGTGTTCAAAGTCGGCGCGCGTTCAGTATCAACATTAAAAGTACCTACGTAGTGGGACGTCAGAGTGCCGTTTAAGGTTAAGTACCTACCAATACTTCATAAATCCAATGGAGGATTTACTTTTAAGGTACAGCAGTTAAGTGAAGTACTGGCTTTAAGAGCAAAAGGTCGCGGGTTTGTTCTCCACTCCGAAAATATACTTGGATGGCCTCTACATAGGTTGATTGTAAGACGAAGGTGAGTAGAGTGAGGTGTGTTTCCAAAAAGGCCTTAAATGTACTTTTCCTCGTGCAAGTAGATGATTTCCTGAAAGATTGCTATGCAGTGTAAGCACCGAAAAAATGTTACTAAATATTTTTTTTAATTGCATATTGTGTAATCTTCGATTTGATTCAAACTCGAAACATGTATACGAGGAGTTATTGATAATCGACAAACGTCTTTGCAAATATACTACCATCCAACGGCTACCTTATTATTATGTAAATAACCTGTAATGAAAAAAGTCATTGAACAAGGAAATAAAAGAAACCTATTTTATGTTCCTTATGACAATAAATACATTCTTGGGAAAATCCCTGATTACCATGAATTAGTGAGTCACACAGTTATTTTGAGTAATGTCTGTAGTTCCTTATGTATTGACAATAAGAACTCGATGTATCTACTGCTTATTAAGTAAGTCTGTCGGATTACCTTCCTGGCCGTCTGAGAATATAAGGAGTTCAGGGTTTCTTAAAGTTTGGTGAAACTTATATCTGAGTCTTTAACCACCTACCGGCTACCGCATTCGTTATTGTACAAGTACGAAACCTTCGGAATATACTCCTCATTCGATCAATCAATAAAAGCTACAACCGCTACGAGCATGTTAGAGGTGTCTTCAACAAAGCTGGTAAAATGTTTACGCCATGAACATAAAAGTGCATCTGTTTCTCAACCTCCGTCCTGGTTCTCCTGGCCGCGAGCTGCGTCCTGAGTCAGCTCACCTACATACAGTATAAACACGGCGTGTTTACCGCGCGGCTGGCTGTTACGTCAGTTACGTCGCTCCCTGGCAGCGCGCCAGCCCGGCTACGTCACCTCGACGGCTGTCACCCCCGCAGGCCATGTGCAAGCGTAAAGGACCACATTTTTGTGTGTTAAGAGTTCGTTGTACATATGTGATTAGCGTTTGTTGGCATTATTTTCCAAATATATATGTACCTTCGCATGTTGTAGATTTTTTTGGTTCAACGAATTTAGAAATGAATAGGTGTGGATGTGGACACGGTGACGCGGTGGCGCCTGACAGCTTCAGAAAGCTACTGGCGCCAACATAGTTGAGGAGTGCCAAACATCCATACACACATCGTTTGGTGCGAAGAAGACACCATCATTTAACTTTACATAAATATAAATAAGTATGACTAATTGTCTTGAACCATCCGTCGTAAAAGAATTCGTTGCTTTACTCAACCTAAATTAGATGTAGATTAGATACTTTACTGAAATATTATAACAGCGCGGATGTCAGGAATCCTTGAGTCGAGAGTCGAGACGTAAATATAGGCTGAAGTAAATAGTGACGTTAAGTATATGACACTATTTGTTATACACCTTGTTACACATTCGTTTGCGTAATTATGGCTCGATAGAAGATTTTTCCCTTTCAATGACTTGTCAAACCGTCTGGATTGATTCACACAATTCTAACAGGATCCGACAGTGCCCTTTGACCTATCCATGAGGTCACAGTAACCGCAGTAGTTACTTAGAACTGTCAGTGACGTCATCAAAGACAGCAGTACGTCGCTTCAGTTTAAACGGCGCTAAATAAATTACAACAAAAGCGGAGTTTTTTATTATTTAACTTTCCAAAACTCGAGTCGGGCCGCGGTTTAACAACTAGCTATTAATTTGAGATCGGCAAAAAGGGAATGCTAATAGCTACCATATTGGGTATAGTGTGGTGTAGCATGAATCATATCGGGGAGCGTAGGAGACCAACGCGAAGTTATTTATGACCGTTTTGGTAACCGAACCAGTGACCAAAACAAACGACGGCTACGGTCTTATTGTTTTACATAACTATGCGTTCATCACTAATATGGATAGCGTTACATTTTGGGCACCTGACTGGACCGGAGATTACACGCAACAATGTTTGAGCTTTGAAGTGCCGGAATAATTATTGAATCTGTCTGTGAACACTGAAGACCTTCATTATCAAGAACATCTTCAGGTGAGACAGATATATGTAAAACAATCGACATCGTTATCATGATTGTAGTTGCTCGCCTTATCTTTCTCTCTACATATTTTAAGAAGCTGTTTATAATTTATGTGACAAGTGTTTACGAAGTATTATTTAAATTAGAAACGCGTTTGAGGTGTAGCTATTTATTTGACTTTTGGTAAAACAAACAAAATAATAAAGTACCTACCGCGTAAACAAAACTCAATCTAGGTTTCGTCACACAATGTAATTTATAGACTCAAAATGAGAGAGCAAATATGCGAGGTAAAGGCAATTAAATAGTGCCAAACACAGCATCACCTCGGTCGCCGGGACCGGCTAGGTGATAACAGAAAGCACCTCGATCTATTGTTTAAGTAACGGTGGCCGACTGACGCTCACACCGATTTAATGTATGTAAGTGTTTTCGCTGTAAGTAGCCGAAGTGTTTGACACTCGCCGTATAAGGACTATCGGCCGCCGCAGCTTTCTGCTGTAACTACAAACACAAACACTCTGATTGGATCTGCAAACATGACACAGATTCGTCGGTGACGAACAATTATGATCCGCGAATGTCCTTTGTGGGAGAAGGGTAGGGACATTCAGACTCGGTAGTGAGATGAATTCATTGTATGCATCAGATGTAGAGTTTATTGTGATCGGGGGCTCTCCGTGTGTGCCGCATTGAATTACATGCAGCGGTTGCAGTCACGATACAGTGCATTACTCTCTCCTTGTCTCTCCCTCCCTCTCTGGCAACCCATATTATCTCAATCATACCCCACGTGTACTCTACTCACAGTGGAACTCTGAACTGGCTGAGATATCGTCTCTTGGAATATTGTATACGTATCTATGTCAACGTACCGTCTCTAATGGTATTATATTTAATTTAAAGATTTGAATTAAGATTTTACAAATACAATATTGTTAGACTTCAGTACTTACTGGTAACTAGAGCAAGTTTTGTAAATTATTTAATGTTTAGAATTTAATTTAAAACAATAGTGCATCCTCTCGTTTAGCACTAGGGGTTACTAAACATAGGGAAGTACTAATGTAGAACATAAACTGCGTTGTAAATATAACATAAAGTGTTGTAAAATATATGACAGTAGTTTGAACACAATATAGTAATTAAATATAATAATATCATCTACGTAATGGCCTGTTCGTCGGTGTTCCACTATTAAAACAAGCCACAAACTATTGACAGCGAGTGGTGGCCGATAAGGATAGTTTGTAACAAATCAATACAACAATCGTGGCGCGATATCTCAAGCAGATAACACGCAGCTCCAGAACAAACGGCCACTTAGATAATGAAGGCAGTGGGTTACTTGAGCCAGTTGCAACATGCCAAGTTAATTAGATAACAGACAGGGCTTGTGCGGCGGCTATCAATATTTGCTTCAACATGCTATTTGATGATTCAATCCAAGTTTCTAAAGATGTATATATGTATTTGTATTAAATAATTCAGAAATTAAACACTTATTTCATATCTTATTTGAAACAAAAGGGGGATGTTAAGTCAACAGTTGCAAATAATTTGAATTTCAATAATGATAATCACCGGCACAATCCACTCAGTACGAACATAATCAATAAATAATGTAAGTAATCACCTCCGCCCTCGGGTAACATTTGTGACATCCAAATCCTCGTATTGTAACACTATAACACGAAACTTTTCATTGATAAACTGTTAACGCGAGCGCATGTTGTATCACAGTGGACCGCACAGTGCAGTCGGTGCGCGCGGGCCGCGGGCTGCCACGGAGTCGCGCGTGCGGCGGCGGCGTGTCGGCCTAAGTTGCGGAGGTCGCGCGGCGCTACTCCCGACTCGCGAGTTGCGGGACTGCGCCACCGCTGCGCCCGCGCCGCTCTAATCTAAATACAGACAACGCGGCCCCAACCAAAATCGCTCGTATTACTTTCGGTTTCCATACGGCCTAAATTTAGAGGCCGCTCGCTACAGAAATAAAAACGTTTTTTACGTGTTTTTAGACGGGAACAGAGAACGTTTTTGCAGTGGCTGGTGTTGTGCCAGCGACGCGGCGCGCGCGCCTCGCGAAACCCGAGATTCGTGCCATATTTGGCAACCGCTCGCGCGATCACAAACGCTTTTGGGTATTTAGTTTCGGCGCGGCCCGGCTGGCACCGGCCCCGTCCGCCCGATGCGCGCGCGCTGCTAATTTCAGCCGCTTCCGTTGCGTTATAATCGCTCACTAATCGGGGCTGCATTACCTGGCGGTGACTAGCATGCCATATAAGGCATTCTCTGACAGGAATGTCTCACCAGACAACCATCACTTGTAAATAATATGAATCGTCTATCTTCAAGCTGTTATGTAGGATAATATATTTTGTGTTCCTGAATTATTTAATGTTCCCATATTCTTCCAAGTTGGGCTAGATTTTAAAAGTAAAATGAGGATTGAGCACACGCCAGATATGTTCCAGCGTCTCAACCTCAATTCCAATAGAATGTTTAACGAGTATTGGATCCAACGCGCCTACATGTTGTACATACGTCTTGCTCAGTTTTTCTGTTTGCTGAACACAATTTATGTAAGAATATGTTCTGTGTTTACGACTACAGCCGAATTATCAGTTTACTTCTCTTGTAATGAAGCTATTCGGGTTTCTGGCACAATGATGTATTGTTGAAATCTATCGCAAGTCTATAATGTTTCTTCGTCTCCCTCTTACCTACAAAGAGGGAAAGAGACCCGTATTTTGGCATTATGAGGAAATGCTTGGAACGCATTTAATTATTAACAAGAATACCAAGAGACAACAACTTACTATTTCAAGACATCACGCACAAGGAAACGTTAATTATGTCTGTCTCTACACGATCGAGTCTCTATTTTTTTACTTTTTTCACGATTACGTCGAAAATGCGTCAGCTCTACAATTTACAACACGAATGTTTGGCGCGAGGAAATATTGAGTCGATGTCACTTTTAGCTTATGTCCAGTGGTAACACGGCCGCCTAGTTTATTCTGTCTTGTGATCGTAAATCTCGGAATTATATCAATTAAGCGGTTAATTTGAATAACATTATTTAATTGCTTCACGGCCGTGCAGCGGTCATGTTCGCCTATAAATTCTTGACTGGCTAAAACATATTTTTTTAAAGAGAAAAAGGAATTTGTTTTTTACTTGATTACTAGATCTGTTGGAGTGCTGTGATTGGCAACATTTCAAACGCCAAACTATTCGTCGTAGAATCCGCAGATTCCGGCAAAATACGACATTGAACATAAATATTATTTTAATCGTGTGAAAAAACCGTGTTGAGCTTTTGCTGGTTTATTCGTTCCTGGCATATTTTATGTAGAAGTAAATCTAAATATTCTGTAGTGAATGATAACGGGCGAGGGCGGATACAATGTGATAAATGGAGACATTCAATGTAGAAATTTTATTTTGACTAAAATTTAAAATATAGGTAGGTATTATGCCTATAATCTCATGAGATTAAATTTATTTGATTTTTAATTTTCCCATGAATGTTATTTTCCTACTGTAGGTACATATGAGGAGTCCACTTTAGCCTGTAGTGCGACGGTTACAGGTACCTTTATTTTCTTATTTTTGTGTCCAGTCGATTGCCAAGACCTCCTGGTTTTGAATCCCGGGTCAGGCAGTGTTAGTGGGTGTATCCATTCGGTAACAGAACGGGGTCTGGATTTGTGCCCGGTTGATGGCCACAGGCTCGCCCCCTATTACATTGGGACTTAACTGAGGGTGTATGTGTAGTCTATTCGTGTACCTCTGCCTGCCCCTTCGGGGAATACAGGCGTGATGTTGTGTCATGTGTGTCCAGTCGAGAAACTTATTCATGATGATGTCTGTATCGTGTTCTACTATTCTGTACTATAATTGTTAATAGTTCGCAAGTATATTCGTTATTGAACGCCGTAGGTCCGGCCGGCGGTGGTCGCAGCCGGTGGCCGCCCACTCGCTCGGCTGACCCGGTTCACCGCCAGGTAGGAGGAGATATCTCGGGCACTCGCGGTTAGGCGGCAATCAGTTTAATTACACGCATAGTAATGAGGTGTCAGGAATAATAAGTAATTGTAATATTGGATTAAATAACCTATTGGCAGAGTGGGATCTGTGAATGATTACAATATTCCTAAATCGTGGTGAAGTGTGTAACAATTTATGTAGTTAGTTAAGTTATTCATATTATATCGTATTATGCCCACAGTAAACTTATAACACCATTATTAAGAGACTCCAACTACTTTCACGAAGGAAGGCTCGCGGACAGCCCTGATCATGTGAAGGAGCTAGCCTTAATGTACCTACTTATATGTTTTTATCATCATCGCTTACAAAACGCTATAGTACCTATTCCTATATCCTAATGAATAATTCAGTCTACATTTTCTCCGTTACCTTCAGGTGATTAGTTCGCAAGTGTACCAGAGGCTTTTGTACCAAATCATTCCCTACGGCTTTCAATACTTTTCCTCATTGCAAACAAAACTTTCACGATAAACATCAGCAACGTTTTAAAATCCTATTCAATGTACTCACTACATGTGAAATAGAAAACTATCAAATTGCGCAGTAACTCTGATAAATAAATGTTTATTACAGAATTCTGTTTTATCAAACCATAAGATATATTTTTACTATTAATATAGCCGCGCAATTTCCAAGTTACAATTTAAAACCTTATCAGTAGGTTTAGCATAATGTATCTACCTTCAAACAAAGATCTTCGTCTGTATCGTCTTTCAATAGGTACTACTAAATGCATCGCATTCATAAAAAGGTTCACACGGGACACCTAGCTGATGAAATGATACACCACATACCATAGTATGTCGTCATCAGAACAAAGACGTGTAATTGGAAAAACACTGAAAAAGAAACATCATTTTGCAATATTTTTTTGATCAAATTATTCATTATGTCTACATTTCTAATGCATTGATTTATTATTAAAATCGACAGCCAAAGCTAAGTAAAAGTGCTAGTTTTAATACAATATATGTTATTTTCTAGTTTTAAGCCTTGGCTGGAGGCTCTCGGGTCTCGCCATAAAGTTCGGTAAGGCAGTAAAAGATAGCCCCTCCCGGGGCTGACTGCGGCAGACCATACATTAAAAAAAAATATATATATAACTATGAATAAAGTAAAGTAGTTAGTGCACACGCTTACCTACTTAAAATATAGCGACATTTGACCTTTACAGGCGCTCGGTCAATGGATCGAAATGGTATTTTTAAATGAATCAAAATATACCTACTCTACTATCATCAGGCATAATAACAATTAATACATTTGTAAAATTAAATTATTATTTAACAAAACACATAATATATATAATCTATCTACTTAAATCCATGTCCAACGTTTTAAAAGTGGTCACCTACAAAATGGAGGAAAATACTTACTTGTCTATGTCAGTATGTCTACTCTAGCATATTTCACCATCAGTCGGGAAACTTCACCAGCACCACCGCTACACTATCACCACTTCACTAGCCTCGCTCCAGCAACCAGGTACACATCCGCGCGGACGTTGTGACCGGGTGCTCAGACCTCACACTGGCTCGGTTTTCCGCGTATAACCATAATATTGTATACTCATGGCCTACTATTTCCTGGAACCCTGTTGATTCACTACTTCAATGTAACTACTTACTTAATTAAATGTATCTTCCCAAAACTGAATTCTTGTTAATTTAATACTCAATACTTTATTGCATTCCATAAAAGTAAATAGATGGACTTATAATAATACAGATCTTTATGGACCCTGTCGGGCACAACAAAAAGCGGAGAGAGGAAGAGAGTTAACCTAATTATTTACATTATTTTAAACTTATATCTAGGTATATAATTTGTTCTAGTAAGTAGTCTTTACCTATATATCTAAATATTGTATGTATGTATGTTTTAAATATGGATAATATGAAAAAAAGAAGGAAAAAAGTAATTAAGGTATAGAGCAATTTACATGTATAAACTTATATATATGTATATTTTGTATGCTTGTTACAAAATGTATGTGTAAAATGTATATTTTGTATGCTTGTTGTATTTACTCATGCGCAGCACTGCTTAGAAGGCAACATTAGGGTAAATCCTGCTCA
Source organism: Abrostola triplasia (assembly GCA_946251915.1). NCBI lineage: Eukaryota > Metazoa > Arthropoda > Insecta > Lepidoptera > Noctuidae > Abrostola > Abrostola triplasia. Next base: position 10,851,167 of record OX276439.1, read on the forward strand.
GTTTTGTCATCAGGATCAGTTTTCTCACAAGGGTCAATATCGCTATGAGGATCAGTCTTGCAACAAGGATCAATCTTACTACGAGGGACGGTATTACTACGAGGGTCAATCTTGCTACGAAAGTCAATCTGGCTACGGAGGTCAAATTTGCTACGAAAGTCAATCTTGCTGGTGGTCAAGTGTCAGTCTTATCGTAAGGGTGAAACTTGCTACAGAGATAAGTCTTGTAACAAGTGTCAATGTAACTACAAAAGGAAGCTTGCTACGAGGAATTTACCTGCTTCGACGATTTTTCTTTTTAGGGTTCCGTACCTAAGGGGTAAAAACGGGATCCTATTACTAAGACTTTGCTGTGTGTCCGTCCGTCCGTCTGTCTGTCACCAGGCTATATCTCAAGAACCGCGATAGCTAAACAGTTAAAAGTTCACACGTTATGTATATCTGCCAATCAGTTTGTCAAATAACACAGTACAAGCAAAAGAAGAGTACAGATAGCTAAAATTCTAATATGAAAAACTACCAGCGCCTGGAGAGCGTGCACCTGGAAGTCTTACACGTGAAACATCTGCACCTGGGGCGTACACACATTATACACCTAGCTAACTACAGTGATTCGTCATCAACATACCTACAGCACTAGTTGATACTATGTCAAATTTAATTACGATTGGATCGGGTAACATTTCGATTACACGGTTAATGGTTAAAGCCATAAAACTACAATAAATCTGTACAGAACATAACAATATAATTCTCGCAAAATATATGAGATAAATCTGGTTCCATTGGCTTTGTATTGCGCTATAAAAATTGTACATAGATATAATTATATTAAACTGAGTGCAGGCCTTTCACTGCGGGCTGCTCGTGCGCGAGGCGTGTCGACTGCCGACCCACACCCCCGCTAGTGATTTCACTCGGAGCCCACTACACCGGCACAAGTCTGTTGTAATCATCATTACGTCTAATCAAACACATCGTGTTCACTAACTACTAGTCCTGCCAGATGTATTCGATACTCTTCACATTTGAGTTCATAATTATATTTATGAGGCGAGACTTTATAAATAACAAGTTATGTACGAATCTTGTCACTTCTGAGAATTCTAATATTATAGTAACTCTGTACTTTATAGATGTAGCATATTACGTTCTTATTTAGTTTAGTAAGACAATTGAGACATGTTTTGAGGCTATGAAAAGCTAATACATAATAATATGTAATTTGCAAATATATTTTTAACAAACAAGCGAGAGCTAAATAAGATTTTTTGTGACACCTTTTTTGTTTTACTGTACAAAATAAAACTAAAATAATATACTAGCAGTACTAGGTATGTGGCCGCTACCTAAAATTAGTCGTAGGTAATTGAATATTGATTAAAACTAATCCACAAATTCTTCATCCCACATTAGTTATGTATACGTATAACATTGTCACAACCGAACAATACTTCATTGCATTGTGCGAACCAATTATAGCTATAGTTGTTATTGATCGGCGGTGTCAAACTCGCCCACACCGGGGACATTAGCCCATCGGTCCACGAACCCACTCCCGCGCCGCCTGCGATGGTGACAAATGAAGTGTGTGCAAGCTTACAAGATGACGAGAGTATTAATTAGTTACATTGATACCAACTTCCATTTCAGAAAGCAATTAACTGTGAATTTATTTGAAGAATAATATTAACAAGGTAGTTGAGTTCATAGCTCAGCGATCTGACACAAATATAGAGTCAATTTTCTTATTCCTACTCAAGGAATTAAAAATGGACACCAATAAAGAATAATTCTATCACCTAATCCGCCTGAAGCTCACCGCATTCTATTTTTTCCATCACTTCTCCATGGTTGCAAAGATCGCATCGATAGCTTATCCCTACAATATTAAGTTTGGATTGGGTATTGGAGCTGTAAAACTGTTTATTAAGACCCATCGCATTCCTTAACCCTTTTACCTATAACACTGGTAATTTCGTATACGTATTAATCTTTTTTACCCTCCTTAATTAAGTTTTCGTACATATATTTGCTTACATATGCACTGCGCAATTACTACCTACACGGGCTACGTGTCTTTGTTAAGGGGCTTCAACATCAAGATCTCAACATACCCTGACCACACCATAAAGATCGTGTTAATCACATTTAATTCATTTCTCCAAAGCACCAAACCACACATGAATATATATGCTAAGTGTATGAAAGGTTAATGAACACTCGCGCGCATATTAATGGACGTGGACGTATTGACAACAGTGTTCAGGAACCATAATGTTTAATGATCGGATTAATGCGCAAGTGCGGTGCGAGTCGGCGCGACAGATTGTTGTGCTGCGGGCTGCGGCACAGTGAGTCGTGCCGCGCGGCTGCCTCGGGTAATCTTCGCGCATTCTATTAAAACATTGACGGTCGTCACGCCTGGAGTCTTTATAGCATATTATCGTACATGCTAATAAGGTGCCACGCTAAGTTTTGTTATAATTAAAACCAGTAGTTAGTACAACAACTCTAACTACATAATGATTTACTGCCGTTTTGTTGTTTACATAAAGAACATTATTTCTACCTGAATTAAGTGGTTAGTTCATTATTTTCGTAATCAAAATGGACTGCCACTGGTTGAATTACACAACGTTTAGAAGACAGATTATGCAAATTTCAAATTAATATTTACAAAAGTCATGGCACAATAATCTAGATTAAGAACACAAAAGTATGCAAAATGATGATCATCATATATTTTTTAGAACTGGTTTTGAATCGTAAAATATACTGGATAAACAGTCATAAAATGTTACTATAACTAATGTACAATGCTGCGGTATTCTTCTATACCCACCAAGTCTCCTAGCTATATAAATAGAGAGGTACCGCCCACGCAAGAAAACTGTTCTATTGTTTTCACCGCCCACGTGGGATGTGGTTCAATAACGTGTTAATGCTTTATCGTTGTAAACCTAACTAAATAGTAATTATAGTGATATAAGTAAGTATAATTAGTCATCATCGGAAAGTTAACGCTATCACAAAAGTTAATGAATGCTGCTGAATTTCTTAGCTCGCTAGTTCGGCGATTTTAGACGAAGATTTGCGAGGATTACGACGTAGGGAAAGCTTTGACGTTTATACCTAATACTTATGATACTACCTATGATAAAATTAATACTTATTAGTATAAGAGTTCTAAGAATACTGCAGAACTGACTGTATCAAATATTATTATCATTTATCACGTACAATTATTGCACTAATAACCTGTTGTACTGATAGGACTTTGCGAAGGTTTTGTTATGGAAGATATACATACATGACTTTATCTAAAAATAAGTGTTTGTTTTCAGTAGATGGAGATCATGGAGTAGGGCGCTGTACGTGGCCCGCGGGCCCCGGCTGTGAACCGAACAGGCTGATATGTGACAGGTCCAGGTTACCTGTAACCAGCCAACATATGAACCGCTATATTTAGTTAAAATAGGCTAGTATCAGATTACGAGATATCTATTACGTGTTATGGCTACCTACGTGCTGGTCCATGGGTCGTGGGCCTGTCCATCATTAGCGAGGGCAGCACACATAGGCCAAAACTCGAGCCCACGCGGCACTACCGCAAAAACGTATGCCATATCTGTATTTATTATAACGATATGTGGGCTCTGCTCTATGGTTTTGTCAGTTATTGTGTATTTTGGAAGTTAATTTGAAGTTACACTTGGAACTGTATCAAATAACATGGTATTGTTGTGGTATATTTTAACTGAAGGGGTGAATAGGAACGAATGTGCTCTAAAGCACTAAGGATCATAAAATAGGGTAATACGAGGGTCAAACTGAAAGTTCTTAGAACTGGCCACTTATAAACAATATAATAAAAAAATAATTCTAAAATTTGAAAATAGAACTCTTTGCCAATATTACTGAGTATATATTTCATTAATTTGTCATTTGTTTTACGATTTGGCGGCAAATTGAAAATTGTCTGTGTCTCGTCAACATGAATTTAACACGAGAAAATTTTCGTGCAATGATTTTTTATGACTTTCGATGTCATTTAAGTCAACAAGAAAGTTATGATAGACTACGATTGGCCTTTCACGATGAAGCCCCATCTCGTGCGACAGTTTACAACTGGTTTAATGAGTTTAAACGTGGTCGCACTAATCTCACTGATGATTTACGTGAGGGACGGCCTTCTACGGCGACGACTGAAGATAACATCTGTGTTGTGCGGCGTATGATAGAGACTGACAAAAGAGTGACCTATCAGCAGATTCGGACAAGCTTAGGCATCGGTATGAGTCAAGTGCACAAAATCCTCCACGAACATTTAGCAGTCAGGAAGCTTTGCGCCCGGTGGATACCTCATAATTTGACTGAGGCTCAAAAACTCCATCGTGTGGATTGGTGCCGTAAAATGATTGAAAGATTTAACGGAGGTGACTCAAATGCTGTGTTCGACATACTAACAGGTGACGAAAGCTGGATTTACTGTTATGATCCTGAAACCAAAAGACAATCTGCTCAGTGGGTGTTTCCTTTCGAGAGGTTGCCAACTAAAGTGAAGAGAGATCGAAGTGCGGGAAAAAAAATGGTGGCCTCGTTCTTTGGAAGGATAGGTCATTTCGCAACAATTGTGTTAGAGGATCAAAAAACAGTTTCTGCAGAATGGTACACTACCAATTGTTTGCCACTTGTCTTGGAAAAAGTTCGAGAGAAACGACCTCGCAGTAGGATCCTCCTTCACCACGACAACGCCTCGTCGCACACCGCTAAGCGAACGATCGACTATTTGGCGACATCAAACGTTGAATTACTGGGTCACCCGCCGTATAGCCTCGACCTCGCCCCTTGTGATTTTTATTTATTTCCAAAAATTAAAGAAAAACTTAAAGGAAAGCGGTTTATGAATGCTGAAGAAGCGGTGGCTGCGTATCGCGATGCCATTGAAGAGAACCCTAAAGACGAGTGGGCAAAGTGCTTTTCCCAGTGGTTCCATCGCATGCAGCGGTGTATTGACGTGAATGGACAATATTTTGAAAAGATATAATAAAACTAATAACTGGCTAATGTAATCAGTTTTTGATTTTCTAAGAACTTTCAGTTTGACCCTCGTAACACCCAGGTATTGTAGATGTTCATCTACTGATTCTAAAACTCTGTGTTTTACGTCCTTATTACACGACTGACCAAAACATGGTTAGTAATGTTTATATTTTAATGTATGTGAGTTTCTTTATTTCACTTTAACCTCTGAACTGATTTTGTACAAAGTGTCATTAAAATCCTTGCAACATCGCGAGTAATCTAAGCCATAAAAATATATATTAATAAAATCGTCTGAGAAACCAAAACATCTACCCAGTCAACTTTATACAAAAAGGAAACGTTGGCCTCACGCACGTCGAGTATGTTTTCCTTCGAGATCGAGCATTTCCCTAACAATTGGCCGCCAATTATTGGCAGAGCACCAAGTTCTACGGAACGAACATCATTTACGCCACTTCAGGAATCTTGAAAATCTAGAAAAAACGTCCCAAAATATTAGCTATTTTTATGTTTGAGTGAAAGATATAGGTTACTTCATTCAGGGTGGGCGTATTATTTTAGGCATAAATTGACATGACAATCTTTTAATATTACATTTTCCTTACATTCCTATTATTCCGAAGCCCAAAATACATATTACAAAGAACTGAGCAGACCTTAATTAAAAAGGAAGCTGAGGCACAAACGTCCGCTTACAGAAAACACTCCAAAATATATACAAATAAGGTTCGAATAAAAAATGAAATAACGCCACTATCTGTCGGCCAGGCCGGACTGCAACAAGGCAAACTTGAACAATTTTCCACGGATTTCATAAAGACATTCTGACTTTGTCTTAAATACGCTATAATTTATTTAAATAACTCGCCATCGCCATCGGAGATCGATGAAAACACCATATTCGCGCGGTCCGGCCTGCGCGTACGCAGCTCTGGCCAAAACCAGGAACCAATAAATATAAATACATTTTAGTTGTTGCCCGAAAAGGCCCAGCGGCCTCGTCGTTATTTCCTTATACTCTCCACAGAGCACGGAGCAGGGCTGCGAGAGCTGCGATCTTTTTGAATATCGTATCTTTATGCTTTCGATCTTCAGACTGAGCGGCTGCGATTGTGTACAAATATGGCAACTTTACGCAACAATATCTGTCGAGTCGAGGGACGTACATTATTATCGTTTTGATTGTCAATTTAGATATCACTCCGATAGTCTTATAAACTGTAGTTTGTTGTCCTACTGTAACCGCAGCTAGACTAGTAATTGACTATTAAGTACATCTTCGAAAGGTCATTTTATTGTATCTTTATGGAAACGGAACAAAAATCTAACTCTGCCCATACATAAGTATAATGACCCTTGTACTAATTCTTAAGAACCTAAGTCGTATGACAAATGTAGTTACTTTTACACTGACCTCTCTGCGTGTCACTAAACAGCACAGTATAAGTACATTCCCTTGACCCTTCTACTCTTAAAGTTTACGTTGTGTAAGCGAGACGCCGCATTATACCTCACGTAAGTGTCGCTCCCACATTGTAAACTGTCCTGCTTTAACAGATCATAGTGAAGCAGCAGTACAAGTGCACCCGCTCACGACTGCCATCCCTGGCAGTGAGCGCACCTCCACCGCATCACAAGCATCGGTTATGGTTTACTCGCCGCGACACCATCTTCGGCCGAGCCTCATTAGTGCGATTCTTAACCCCCACCGTCATACACTACACCGGCTTTAGGGCCCGACTACAAGAACATATCCTAAATAGGATATGATTATTATACTCAGCGGGGTTACTACGCCTTCGCATTCCAGGACATTTGTCCGCTGTGGAAGCGAGACGCTGCACTACACTGCACTTAGCGGCGTCTCGCTTCCTCAAAAGAATATGACCTGCAATGCACGCTCATAGTAAGGCATCAAGAGCTCTCTACAACACTACCCTTTGCCGACGACGTCTCTTCTTTTTTTTGTCTTATAGGAATCGTGCATTCTTTCGATAAAGCCTATATAACAATGCAAAAAATCATGTCTGTCTATATTAGTTGCCCCCTTGCAGCGTTAATAAAGGCGAAACTGACAAATACTCGCGGTTATTATAAAAAGGATGTGCTATCGTTCGCCATACAGTTATGGACGCATCTCACTTTAACTGCGTTGTAAAATGGTCCGACAGATACTTGTATACACACATTACACACCGTATGGAACATGCGGAGGATGCTCAGATGGAAATCAGTTCCATGGTGATTTTAATCATGACAGACTTATAATCAAAACAATGTATAAGTTAGATCCGACATTCGCAGTGAGCTCTATGAATGATATCGACAGAGGAAAGGAGTGCTATGTTTGCTAATTAATATGAATGGACCAGTCGAGGACACTGTGGTAAAGGGAGGTGTTGCGTATGTAGTAAGTACTGTTGCAATTCATAGTACATAGTAGGTACTATAATTAAACACTAGATTAGCGCAGAGACTAAGTGATTGGACTACTGCGCTAAAAGTTCGATTCCCGCACGGGACAAAATTTTGTGTAAGTTATGTGATGTTTGTGTTAATGGAATTTCATGTTTGTCAAACGCACCCAGGGTACAGGAGAAATAAAAAAAATAATTAAAATACCTAATAATATGTCCGTCTCTACATTTTCGCTATCGTAATATATTTGTTAACTAAAACCTAATTTGTTTGTAGTTGTACATTCTACATTCAACCTTTATATAGATAGACCAGTGCGGAAACAATAATTAAGCAAAGTCCATACTAATCGTACCACGATGTTATTTTACGAATCCACGCGAAACAGACGCTCTGCATTACAACAAGCAACAGTGACTCAATTCAGAATCTATTATTATCTGAAAACAGCGATCCGACTTGTAAACATTTCTAATTGTAATCTCAAGCTCAATATGGAAGGCACCATTCAAATGGTTTATATTCACTTTAACACACAGCTTAAGGCATCGATGAGCAAGACGAGTTTAATTCCTGATTACCACAAAATTCTGACGCAAACAAAATACGTAAAGTTTTTTTGCGACGCATGAAAACCCTGTTTACTAAATAAAGATTGGTCTGAACCACAATAATTATGTAGCGTTGATCTTGTTGTCTAGCAGTAGGAGCAGTAGGTAGTGACTAAAGATTCAAAGCACTTTCATATCTGCTATAGTAAGTGGAATACGGGTTTGGCAATATTCATACATACACATTGGTATAGTATTCACTAGACTCTTTATAGAAGAAACTACAAATACTTATCCCCACAAGGCCCGCAACCTCACTACAGCAAGTCGACATTTCTATAAACAGGTCGTCAGTAGAATGTGATAATATTGCAAGATAACAGATGTCATGCATCTATAACTCGGCTGCATAGTGGGCTTGTTCCAGTGCGGCGTGGGCGGGGCCCTCCGCGCTTAATAAACTTCAATTATGCATTGATATTCACCACGGAGTAAAGGAAATCATTTCAATGCAAATCTAGAATGGTTCTCGATAAACCTGTGTGCCTAATGCAGGTGATTATAGCAGATGGCTGTCTGTGGTAACGTTACGCAAGTTCGAAGTCCATGTGTTTTCGAGGCAGAGTAAGTTATTGTAACAGTTCAGTAGAAGAGGGCTCAAACGACTTTATTATTGTTTGGTCAACGTCTACTTACTTCTATATTTACACTGCCACTATCATCAGCACGACCGGTAGATACAAGAGGCTATTTCTGGAGCACTAAACCCGACCAGTACCTACCTACCATCAGTTTTATTGATCTGACCTAACATTTATAAACCTAATAAACACTTCAGGCGTATCAACATAAGAAACATCCAGGTTACCTACATCAGTATCTAGATTCGCAGGATTAGAAAATTAAGAGTAAGTTCTGAGAGTAGCAAACTGTGTCCCACTTGTTGTCTGACCTGTGGTTAAGTTTCCACACAACCGGAGCAGTATGACGGACGATCTATGGCAATAATATAAATTCAGACGACGAGTTTATTGAATACGGTGTAAGGATGTTATGTATTGTATATAAATTATTCGAGTCGATGACTTTAGATGATGAGATGAAAGTGGATGGCATTAGTTTCATCTATGTACTATTATATTGGTAATATTTCTAAACAATTGTGACGATCAACCAAAAGCACATTTTATAGGTACAAGTATGTAGGTGCCCACACCAGAGTGCCTATACTGTAAGACACAAACATAAATTTAGTATTGTAACCATCCATCACTACCATAACATATCATTACAGTCTCATTTGCATAAAAAAATCAATTTGTCCGCGGTTAGAGGCGGGCATCAAATAGCGCGCTATATTCAGCCATAATGCCTTGTCTCGCTAACATTATGAACGAATACGCGTGTTTTTATTGTGTTTATCGTAATAATTATAGCGAGCGCACGTGGGAGCACCCACAGCGTTGTGAATCACAATGCGGCGCAGATATGGCTGTCGAATAAATAATATTGAGCAAAAAGCGACAGATTGATTAGTTGATAATGTCCTGCAGTCAAATGTGTTAATACTTCTAATGAGCTGTCGTCTGCACTATATTACTTGTCATGTGGTTGACATGGACAGATAATAATATTATGTACTGCTTGTAGGCGAGAAGGCGACGCGACGGCTGCGACACACACCGACGTAGTCGGAATCCCTACCAGAACTACCGGCCTATGTCAGACTCGGAGCCAGAGCTCTAAGGTAAAGTGTTCTGTTACATCTTGCTATAAATGAACACCTGCCAGACTCCTAAGTGTAATTGTTTTCTTCTTACAAATAACAGACCACCATGCGCGTGCGCAGTCCGCGACGAAATTATAAGGTTTCTGATTTTACAAACCATATTTATACAGATAATTTATACAATTAAGATAACTCCGCGAATTCCTTTGAAAACTGTACCGTAAGTAATTATGCGTTGTGCATATAATTATATGAATTACTTCATAAAATATTCTCTGTTGTTGTTCATGTCTCGGTTTCTGCGTACGAGGCACTTGTCACCACCCACTGCTCGCATATTATTACTTTATACTCATTATTCTGTGGATTTTCTAAACCCTAGCTAGCATTATTCCGATAGTTAGAACAAGGATCGTAAACAATTCATTCGTATAACTACAGTTATTGTAGAGCTCTTGGCCTAGCTCCAAAACTATAAAGTTGATAGTAAAAAAATGCGCTAGGATTCTACTACAGTATCTATACATCTACTATTATAACCTATGTCGTTTTAAAATGAAAATGTTTAGCTTTGTGGAATGAACCGTTGCAAAGAGTAGCTTTAAGATATAACTTTTGATTGCTTGTGTGTACCGCAGGCTTGTCCTGCCTTGCCCTGGAAGTGGAAGTCATAAAGTAAGCAACTCTTCCAGTTTCTTGGTGTTTTGCTATGAATATTTTATGCAAAGCCCGTCGCTGCCATCTTTGACATATTTATGGATACCTGATGGTTGCAGCTACTTACCTGGTACTACGGCGCAGGCGCGACTTTTATATTAACACCAACGAGAACTGGTGCACAGTCTGCTTTTTATAACAAACAGACTCGGGTTTGATACCGAGAAAACCATAAACGCCTAAAACTTGTTATTTCTGTATATTGAGTAAAATGCTTCCTTCAAAACACAGGAAGTGGCTGGGCAGGCTAAAGGAGTCTTATGTGCAAATTAAGGTGCTTTTCAAACATTCCTCCACACCAGGAGTTTTTCGTGTCTGTGAGCGTTCTAATATGCAATGCGATTTGTGTACAAATACATAGCCGTTGCACTGCTCAGGTCATAAACGTACCTTAAAGTGAGGTATCTCCAGCAATTCCAACATATCATTGGAATATGTGCAGTCTGCTCCGAACATCAGAACGTAACTTTCGCGGCTATCAATCAAAAGATAAAGAATTAAGTCGACCGCTTGCTACAGTTTGTTGTTGGTCCCCCACGCACGCGGAGCCGCGTGCAAAATTCAATAAAAGGCGAGTTTTTATCACATTTATACCAAAGTTGATGAAAAGCAACAACCTGTCAATATTTACATACTATTAGGAGTTTGGGCGGAACAAAGTGGTGCTATACATGGCTGGAGAGATGCTTTGTGGACGCAATGCGTGTTGCTATTGCTACACGAACATTATGTATTAGGAATGGAAAAGAGAGCTGACAAATAGCGACATAAATAATTTGTTGGATCATTATTTGCGTAATAGTTATAAAGGTATTAAAGTAATGTAACCCGAGCTATCGGTGAATGACATTCCTTTGTCCTAGCTACGCTATGCTTTTCGGATGCTACGCATATTGAATCGATACAGATAGATAGATTTTTAAGTTATTTCTTTCTTTCCGCATATAATAAATTAACTATATACATAGGTAGTGGTACCATACAGAGGTGGTGGTGTTCAAATTTCTTTAATAAACTACACACGAGCACGTAAAAACCCTATTTGTATTGTTTCAGAATGGTACCACATCGTAATATATTAACAACAAGGATAAGCTGATGATGTTCACCTCATCTAACCATTTCCTCGGAACATTTCTTGTCACCACAGTCCATTCTAGTACAGTACACTGGACAGCTAGTACCAGCTCTCAGAGACGTCGAGCTAGCTGCGTCAAGTTATGCAAATGAAGTGCGAATATATCTGCGTTGAGTGCGTTTACGATGATTGCACCTCAAGGATACCCGAGATATGGCCATGTTCAGCCGTTGTTGTACGTAGGCCAACATTAAGCAGGATATTAACTATCTAAGTATGCAGTGGGAGGCAGACATGGACATAAAGTATGCAAGCGTACTAATATTCGTGGTATAATGATGTTTGTAGAGATTGAGCAATGAGGTAAAGTAATTGAAATATGTCTGCGCTAGTAAGTATGGAATGAATTACAAATTGTTATTTCAGAATCAGGACAGCAGTACCGGAGGCAGATGAGACAGTAAACTCTAAATGAAGATACCGATATCAACAGATAATAATTAGGTACTCGTAACTATCTAATGTTTATAACTTACAACTTTCTTAACTGATGTGATCACCGTACAATTCGTACATACCTACTTCCTGTTTTTGATATCTGACAGTCCGTCAGTATAGCCCACTCAATTCACTTCACTTCACTTCACTAATGACACGCTCTCTCCTTTTAATCAATAGTGCAATAAGTCAACATTGTATATATTTCGAAACATCAAATCAGCTCGCTAGCGCTGTGAGGCGTGTCTTAGGCCAATTTATTTAATTTAGCATATCTGTGTAATTTAGCACAAAATATTAATTAATCTGCTTCATTCAAAAGGTTGTAAATGTCGTAATATAACTATTATAAATGACTTTTTTATATTCAAATCATTAATTTAGGAGCCAGTCCGTCTGTCGTTCTAGTACTTACACGATTTTCATTGTACGAATGAACTATTGAAAGAATGGTTAATGTATTAATGGTAAACTTCTTTTTTCTACGTTTTTCGTCTTCTATAGATCCATCGGTATATGTAGACTTAACCAAAATTGTATGGCAGACAAGATCCTCAGTAACATCACGGAGGAATTTTACACTGATGAATTAATTGCCTTACGTATTCATCGTTATCATCATCAGTGGACGTCCACTGTTGAACAAAGGCCTCCCCCTTAGTACGCCACACTGAGCGAATACTTCCAATGCATTTGCATCCACCGGTTGCCCGCAACTCAGAATTCGTATTACTTTGCTCTTATAGCCGCAAGTTAAAGTAAAGTCTGAAATGTGGCTAAATAAAATATGTAGACAACGAAACTTTCGTAGCGGGAAGGAAGACACAATGTTGTTGATTTAGCGGCAGTTATAGTGGTGGTGCGCTTGCATTCAGTAGTCTCGTAGGTTGCACTATGGTCACGTGCATGTTTAACTCTTCAGACGTAAGTAATTGTAATTTCCATTTCTCTCTGTACATACAATAGTGAACACGCACATTGATACCATACCACTAAACCTTTCTTTTTGATTGAACTTCTGGCTCTTATTAACTAGGAACTCGTGGGCAGACATGGGCAATAATCAAAATTGTAATGGAATTTATTTTCCAGGATTAATTAATAATGTACACCCGTATTATTCAGGTCCACTATTAATGGCTTAGGTGTTTTGTTGCGTATGTTTCTACTTAGTTTACAATGTCAAATAATTAGGTACTCACGTTTAATAAAGTTTCCTTCGACACTCCGTAGAGCACACATTAGAATCCAACACAACACGCAACTTCCATGAAAATAAAATTCACACAGACACCGACAGTTTAATCAAATAACCACCGATTTTACATCGAAAACTTGTTGCACAAATATTAATTAACTAAAGACCTCCACTTCACAAAAATAATAAAAGTTGTAGCGTAATTAAATACGGTCAAATAAAGCGCGCGAAACTCGGCAAGTCAGTGGCAACGAGAAAAGCACAGGGCAGGCAAAGGCACGCACTCATACTGCCTGCAGAGGCTGTGTCGCTTGTGGGTCACCGCCCACAGCCGCAATGAGATCATAAAGCTGTTTCGAATATCATTTACACTTAACTCGGTGCAACTAACACGTCTTGCCTCCCTCGCGGCGTATTAACATAATTATACCAATACGTAGGTAAGTACTTTGGGCCGAGTAGGTTTCAATTGACTTATGAAGAAATTAAGCATACATTATACATAACTACATAAATATAATTAGGAGATAGGACCTAAAACATAACTGGCGAAATGTGGGTGTACTATATGTGCACCTCTGCCTACCCCTTCGGGGAATACAGGCGTGATGTTATGTTTGTTTTATGTTTAATTAGGATATTATTTGAGGTAGTATGTATGGGTAACTTTTGTAATAATTATGAACACCTATTACTTATAATAATAACGATAACGATTTTTTACTGTAGGTATAATATGTAAATTAAGTAGATTCATAATAATAAAATTATAATTTTAAAGCTGGATCTTAAATTTAAACTACTGTTTTCTTATTTTATTTGAAATAAGTGTTACTACACTCTTACAGGGTCTATCTAATCTATATCTAATCCACAAAGTAAACTTTACGTACATAGAGCCGTGCGCACTTTAGGAGACCAGTAGGTAATAGTAGAGCTCTCTGTGTTTGCTGTCAAATCATACTTTTATAAGTACATTTCCCGTATTCCCCGAAAGGGTAGGCAGAGGTGCACATTTAATACACCTACATTTCGCCAGTTATGTTTTTAGGTCCCAATGTGATAGGGGGCGAGCCTATTGGCATCAACCGGGCATAAATCCAGACTTCGTGCTGCTACTAAGAATTACCTAATGGAAAAACCCAGGTATACTTTGCCCGACCCGGGATTCGAACCCAGGACCTCGTGCTTAGCAGTCGCGCTTAGCAACCACTAGACCAACGAGGCAGTCTTTTGTAGTAAGTAATTACAGGCAAGATAGTGATACCCAATTAGCCTGCATGTTTTAGCGGTGAGTTTATGTATGTTGTTATGTAAGCGAGCAGGTAGCCTTGATGCTGTCATCAGTGTTATCGCCGGACGCCGCATCACCGCGCGGCCTGCTGATGACGCGCTCATTACGCTGCGCAGGCGCACAGAACTGCCGCGGTTTGTAAGGCTTCTGATTAATTAGACAAATTACTGATTTGTTTTCAACGCTCCGGTACATTTTGGCTCACATCTTGCTCACACCTCGCACAAGGAAAGTCAATTGGCTCCACATTATTCAACGCGTTTAATTTTTTTTATTACATTCACGTCGGTTTTCCAGATGGGAGGCGTTTCAAAATACCTATATACCTAATTAATTAAGCACACTGAATTAGTTACAGCATAGTAATTATGCACTTATTTGTGGACTGTGGATCATATAATCAGTACTTTATTTGGTATTTCCTTAGTTATGAAATCGAATTTAGTACGCAAATTAACTCTGCCACAGCTCTAATGTTAACTTCAGGTCATATAGATAATGTTTAATAAATACACAAGTACTTATTACTCTCAGAAGGGAACACATCATAAAAGGTATAATAATATACTCCGCCATGGTATTGGCGACCGTAAACCTTCTACTAAATGTTATTATCGGCTCCTGATGACTTCACCTGCGCGCGCGCAATGACCATCACTGACGAATCATTGAGCAGTGCACTGCAAAATCAGAAGTACCAAAGATCCACTATTTTCAGTGCACGATAGCGGTAAAGCTAATCAATACAAAAATAAGTTGATGTTAAGGAGCAACACGTTGGTAAAATGGGGTAGCAACCCTCGCCCACATTACTATACGTAGCGAGTGCAGAGATGTCCTGTACTTATGATCACCAAGTATATGGTAATAAAAAGATATATGGATGCTCTCTTACGCTTGATAAATATCTCCGGCCTAGAATAGCTTCAGACGTCAACTTACATATTATTAAAATGAAGTAGATATTCAATAACCTCGTGAAAATATTTATAAATTACTAATAGATGCTGTTGGTGTACATGTTGAAAATTAATATGTAAATAAATAAACCTCGCTTTTTACCCGACTGTGTTATAGGTACGTTGTTTTAAAATGGTATTTTGTTATGGCTTGTTGATACTACCTTTATAGATGTTAAACTTCTGTACTATTTTGTATATTGCACAGTTAGTTTATCCGCATCGACAAAAAATGACTGCATATTAATTTGATCCGTACTTTAATTGGTATAAAGGCAAATTTAGCACATCGCGTATTTGCTAACTCATTATACTGACCGTTAGATGAATGTGATCCTGCTAGCGTTTATCGTCTGAGAATGTTAAAGTATGAGGGACTTGTAATAAAGGATGTTGCCTATTTCCGCATTACTGAGGATTCATAAAAATGAGCACGATTTTCTAAATCTTGTTTCTAAGAAAATTAATCATCATACTGTAATAAAGAGTAGAAATAAGAAGGAGACGGTGGTGTAACCATTAGTACCAATAAACTTTCATTCCTATTCCTTAAAATATCTTAATGAAATCCGCTTACACTTCCCGCCCTTAATCTGTCAAACTTCAAAAGTGACGTTTATCAAACATTATCAAAATCTAATTATAAAAAAGTAACAATTGACATTAAAATATTATAAATTACTAATTACGGCCAGTATTAATTAAAAATGAATATTTAAACGTAAATACTAATAAAATAATATTTTTAAAAAAAAGGTCGCCGCACACTGTATCGTCGTGTATCGTCGGTGCGTTTCACAAACATGAAATATCACATACACAAACACCCAGACTCGGGACAAACATCTGCGGATCACACAAATTTTTGTCCCGTGCGGGAATCGAACCTGCAACCCCAAGCGCAGCAGTCCAATTGCTTAGCCACTGCGCCAACCAGGTCGTCAATTAAAAGCAAAACAATAAAATATTAGTTAATAATAGACACTGTCGGCTATGTCAACGACGCGTTGGTGCGTGATGTGCGTCCTAGTAACAATACACCTATAGGTAATAAGATAAGTAATGATAAATAGTAAAATTCAAGGGTGTTGATTGTGGCGATGACGTAAGTTTTGAACTCCTCCTCCTTATTATATGGTTGACGAAGAACCTGATGTCAGAGTTTAAATCGCCTGTAGACGTCTGATATAGCTTTACACACCGCTGGTAAATATGTCAGGTGTGCCGGTTTCCTCACGAAGTTTTCATTCGCTGTTTTTTGCAACTGATAGCTAATGTATAGTACGCACATGAATTCGAAAAGACATTGGTGCGTGCCGAGGGCTTGAACTTGCGACATTTTGACTTGGTAGCCCAATGGTCACAGCACTCGGCTATCAGTGCTTTTTTGGCAGAAGGTTCAAGAGTATTGACTAGCTTCCTATATTTACCTGCAACCCGCAGAGTACCGCAAATAAAACAAGTATTAGGTGAGTAAATATATATGGTATAGGAAACATTACAAATGTATTATACATACGAGTATGATTTGCAGAAGGTAACGGCTCATGATACAGGATAATTTTGTAAAAACTAAAAACTGTTAGTCCAGCGCCATCTATGAACAATATATGAGGCTAAAAAGAATATTAATGACAGCGCCATCTGTGGAGGACACGGTGAACGAGTTAAGAGTCATTCTCTGTGGCCGCACTGGTGGGCATGTAGTCGAAGAGAAGAGCCTTCTTGTCGTAGCCGCAGCGGAACAGGTTCCACGCCAGGTCCTCAGGCGTGTCTCCCGTCTGCTCCGCACAACTCTCCAGAACCTGTAATACGATTAAAAAATTTAGTTACTCTTAGCAGTTCAATCTTCAGCTTAATGAACGAAGTTGAGTGAAGTTAGAATTTGTATTTTTCTCTCTCTCTCTCTCCAACAATACAAATTCTGTATGTGTCCTTTTCAAAAACCTGACACGGGATAAACTAAAAGAACTAATGTAATCTTAAATGATATAGGTAACCCACCTTAGTTGCGTTCTTAGCATCAGGCCTGGCCGCCATCTTGCCGAGCACGGCCGTTTTCTGCAGCTTGCCGTCCTTGCTGATGAGCTTGCACTTAAGCAGCACGCAGTACACGTGCTTACGCAGCGGCGCCTCGTCGATCAGCTCGCCAGACAACATGGCGTCCACGAGCCGGTGGTCCACGCGCGACGACGGCAGGCACGCGTCCGAGTGGCTGCGGAACATCGCCTTCTCCTCCTTACCCAGCATCTGGAATGGTTTGGGCACACGGAAACTTAGATCTATCTAAAGAAGCTTCTCTACATAAATAAAATGTGATGTACCGAAAGTCAACTAGTGAAAAGACTCGACCTGTGAACAAGGCAAGGCTATGTGCCTTGAGCCTTGAAAGATGTATCCACAACCTACTGCTATGCGGAATAATATATTAGTTGGGTATTTTAAAAAAAGTTAAAGAAATAGTACTTACGATACAGTTTTTGCATCCTGTTGTCGCCTGAAACAATACAGTTAAACAACTTGAGCATGTTCAGTTATAATAATTATATTAAGTATCTACCATCATAATTAATCATCACCATCATAATTAAATTATAATCTTTTCATATTATTTTTGTTTAAAAGATTGAGTTAAAGTACTTTACAGCAAAAATATTCAAGTTATTCCGCCACCGTCACTAGATCTGTTAGGTAAGTCATACATATTATATGCGCCTCAAAACAATTGCTTACATTCCGAAACTGACGTTTCTAGGATCGCTTTGGGGCACTTACATAATACTTATTTGCTTTTTTGAAATACTAGGACAATGTCAGCCACCATCATACCTATAACTCGAGCTGGTTGGCTGGTCTCACGCCATCATATTTTTTTCTTCTATCACTCATTAACATCTTCAGCAGTACCAAGTAGCAGATTAAAGTAGCTGGAAGTATTATTCTTCCAAAATCCAAAACTACGTAGGTACGTATACCACAACCACAGCAGGTCCTTACATGTGCTCCCTAGTTAAGTGTGCCGGTTACCTGTTGAGTGAGCGCCACGAGCGCGAGCAGCGCCAGCGCGCGGCAGCAAGTCATGTGATGGTCCGGTGACAAGCGCAGCGGCACGTAAAGCAGCACATTAGCCAGTGACAACCGAAGCATCGCCTGCAGACGTACTCGCGCGTGCACGACGCATCATCGCCATTTATGCGACCCGGCATCGCGCGCACCCGCTACCACGCGCGCGCTGCTAGCGACAGTGGGAACTTGTTTTGGTTAATTTAAGCTGGCAAAGTATAAAAAAGTGTATTAGAAAATGTATCGTTCTGTAGCACATTTAAAAAGAAAAACTTATTTCCCTGTTCAGTCAGGGAGGCTCGTCTCCTTCACTCTCGTAACAATTTACTTGTTCTTAATAAGCAGTCTGACTTCGTCCCCTGCAGAGCAGTGAATAACGAACATAGCCTATCTATTTGAGTCTTCTAAACACAAGATAAATAACGGCTGCTATCAGCTGGTAATCTACTCGTACATTCTTCTTGTCTGTTACGTATAAATTCGACAAAGATAGCGTATAAGCAATCACTCATGCATTTTAACATTCTTAAATCCTCAGATAATTTCGTTTTCTTACGCTGAAGTGTATAGTATTGACGTTTCTGCTAAAACCTTTCATCGATCCGAAACCAATCATAATGTTCGCAGAAGATACAAGGAAGACCAAACTAGGAAGGTTTCGGTAAACTAAAATATGACCAGAATAAATTAACTTTAAATTGTAGTCGCATGCGATCTCTTAGTAGAGGGGCCAATAATTATGAAATGAAACAATACGACAGTTTGTTTAGTAAACAGGCGACGGACGCAGTATCACAACACAGCCAATCACTCGCCAAATATTCCAGGCCATTGTTTCAACGCATATTTTATTCACAAATATCTGATGCTTCATATTTTACAACAAGCGGCGTCCGAGACAAACATACCGAGCCACCCGTGGGAGCTGATCGGGTTGAATCGAAATCGTTGGGCTACAAGGATAAGTATTCAACTTTAAACTAGCTGCATACAACAATCTGAGTCAGAAGTCCTGCCTAAAATAACCACTACCTACGGCAGAGAAGATAAATCTTCGCACTTACCTTTGTTTCTTCCGAATAAATGTTCCTCTAATAATTAATCAATATGTTGAGGTTGGCGTAAGCATTATATATTTATACGGCGATTCTCTTTCTTTTTATAGAACTCGTTGAGCTGTGCTGGACTCTGAAAATGAGAATTTATACTCAAATAAGTAGGTACTTAGATACACTTGTTTTCAAGTTCCCTGGTAGAAAGTACAAAACGCTTAAGTGATGATTTAATTAATTATTCCTCCTTCGCCTCGAATTCATGAAGTTGAAGATGCATTTGCCCTTCTGAAGGACAATGCAATGAGGTCGACCTAGCCTAGCACTATTCCCAGGAAATTGCATTCAGTCTTATGTATTAAGATCTTAAAGAACCAAGACACGAAGCTGTTCGTCTTCGGTTTGTTTCCTAGTGATCAGTGAGTAGATATTGCCTATCAGTAGATGCGGCTCTGTTATTTCTGAATTTCTGTTATTTTCAGGTGATCCAGCTTTTACAATGAAAATTGATGGTCCGTATGACGCTGTGCGCCGAAGGCGTTTGTGCATGTGAGATTTCATGTTTGTGGAACACAGAGCAATTTCAACTTATTATTATATAAAAAAGGATTTACATGTAAACTATCTGAAGCAGTTTTAAAAGCAACCTAATCATAACTTGACGATCGTACTTTGACGACCTAATTAGCGCAGTGGCTAACCGATTGGACTGCTGCGCTAAGCGTTGCGGGTTCGATTCCTGCACGGGGCAAAACTTTGTGCGAACCACAGATATTTGTCCCGAGTCTGGGTGTTAGTGTATGTGAATATTTCATGTTGTGAAACGCACCTACGATATAGGAGAAATTCTTAGTGTGGGGCGACGTTTTATAAAAATAAAAACAACTAGGAATAGGTGATATTCCCCATGTGTAGCAATATTATTCTGTACTGAATTCTTATACGGTAGCATCGCGTGTACACATGTCGGATGCCCTGCAGTATTACCTATCAGGCCGGAGAGAGGGGATGCGGTGCATGCAGACGGTGGAGGGGGGGCGCGGGCGGCGCGCGGGGCAGGTGCGCTGCAGCACGCACGGCGCCAGCCCCGCCGCCAGCATCATCGTCACCACGATCTGCACCAGCATCGTGGACACCACACTGCCACGGAGCACACGTTACTTACGAACCATAATATTATAAACAAAGGTTGCCAGTGCCATAACTAGGGCAGCGCCGGCGCTGCCCAGGGACAGGGCGCAGACCCTAGAAGGCGCAGAAATTACTTCAATAGGACCACAAACACTATAAAAAAGGGCGCTGTGGCGTGTGTGTGCATAAAAGGCTAGTTACGACACTCGGGGCATCAGTTGATTAGTTCCATACACTATACAGTCCAGAAGACTACAGTCACGAATCTGCTGAGTCTGCCGAGGTTCTTACAGAGAATAAGCGTACGGTTCGAGTGTCAGAAATTATAATCATTTATATTAGATACTAGCTGTTGCCCGCGACTTCGTCCGCGTGAATTTCAGGTAAAAACACCAGTAGACTATAATCAGATTTTGTAAGTAAGTGGAAAACACTACAAATTACTTACCGAATGGAATATACATAGTATTTTAATGATAAAGGTATATTTCAAATTAAGATGGGGCTAGTTTACTTTTTATACCGATTTTGTATGATCGGTAAATATTGAGTGACTAACAGGAAAGTTATTGACACGATTTGTTGGCTTATAAGGAGTTTCAATTTTAAATGTATCTTTATTTTACTGTATCTATGTACTACATTGACAGCATGCATTTCTCTGAACTACGGTTGTAGTTTTGTCTTCAGCAGACAACATTTACAGAGAGTGTGGACTGGTAACTCAGAAGCGACCGTCATACAGTAATCCGTGTAAAAATCAGCTGGTTTCTAGGCCTTAATTAAGTCTACCTCTGCGTGTGCTAATGGTGATAGTTTGTATGCCAAAATGCGCCAAGCGCTTGTATTGAAATTTATTGTAGCCGAAATTTAAACGAACTGCTCATGTCCGTCACCCATAGGTTGGGCCTGTGGGCGACGAACTTGGGCAGTTCGATGCTCAAACAGAAAAGGCGGTTTTAAGGGACATAAGGCACGTAGGCCGTACCTACGTGGTGAGCGCGACCAATCGCGAAGAGGCGAGTCAGAATTTGTTTAAAGAGATGGTTTAGCATACGCGGATCGCGAGTCCCTCAACCTAAGGTTGTTAGGCGGATACCCTGAGGTTTTAGTTAGTATAAGAGACCGGCATAACCCTCCGTCCGCTCATGGTGGAGGAAGTCCATGAGGATTTCCCCAGCAACAAAAATACTTTGATAATTGTGTGGAACTTAGAATTTGACTGCCTTATTGGTCTAGTGTTCGTAAAATGCGACTGCTGAGCGGGAGTTCCGTGTGTTTGTTTACCAGATCGGAAAGAGTGATTGGTTTTTCCACTAATTCTCGGTGGCAGTACCGACTTTAAATTTGTGGATCACAGACCTTTAACTTGACGATGGTTGCCTACAGTCCACTTTCTGCTAGAGAGTTAAAACATATAAACCAATAAAATTAAAAATATTATGTTGTTTGAATAAGCAAATATCTTGCCGAACGCGGGAATCACACTATTAAATCGTCTAAATATTACTATTTATTGATATTTATGTATATCCAGTGTATAAAGTGAAATATATAAAGAAAGTTTTTACAGAGCATTTAAGTCAGAAAATATTTCTCTAAAATCACCGACGAACAGGAATGTGCCGATCCATCACATGATTGTTGTTCCTGCTTAGTTCTGTCTAAAACTTTCAAAATGTGGTATTGTACATTTTTACTATAATTATGACTACATTTCGGCAAATTTCTCTTAAAACTATTGCGTAACTCTACAAGAACAGACGTTTTATTGCTTCGAATTGATGTGTATCTAGAGTATGGCGAGCGCTTATATTTTGTCATCTAAGGGAGAGAGAGGTAGTAATTCCGGAAGACAATTTTGCCACCGTTATTTGTTTCCTAACTTCTGCAAGAATGCCAGTGGTAATAAATGTTTTCCCTGTTCCACCAGGAGCATCCAAGAAAAACATTTTACCCTGGCCGAGCCGAACCCTTTCAAGGACAATATTATAAATCTGTGCTTGCTCTGAGGTAAATTTAGTGACGTAGTCATTCACGATGGTGGTCATTGCGTCTTGGTCATAATTTGTTTCGGCGACATACTTCCTGTTTCCGCGTTCTTGATTATTTAATGGTTGCGGAGCCGGTAAACCGTACTCCAACAGTGGATTGCCCCCGATGGCAATGACTACGTCTTGATGAGAACTGAGACAGTGGTTCAAAATGCGTTTATCAGTTTCTCCGATGTCTCCTTCAATAGTATGTCTTAAAGCCCATGAAATATCCTCAGAGAGATGACGCCAATATTTTTCCCGCAACAAAACCGGGTTTGCAATACCGCAGAATACCAACATGACGGCAAACAAATGTCATAGGCGACTTGGGGTTATCACTAACGCTAGCCTCCAGGAGAGTGTTGTCCCAGTGTTGGTCACCGTCAAGAAGATTTCGTGCTACGCACGCTGCACGAAATGTCGGATACTCCATACCATCAACTGTCCTTAAGAATGCAAATGACGTTGGCCCCTATACGATGTGAAGCAATAGCCGCAAATAATAGCACTGGGCATTATTTGGATGCACAGTGTAAATCCTTCCCAATGCAGTGTCCATAAAGATTCCCGGAAACCCTTCGACAATACGACCACGTCGATGTCGATTAAATACACCTCTTTGCTTGTAGTATGTATAGTACGTCGGCACCTCATCATACGTAAGTGACTTTGCAAAAAAATCAACTTCACAGAGACGTAAAAATGCCAAGAGTCGTCTGTTGGAATCGTAGATAATACCTGACGTCACCCTTAAGACGTAAATACTAAAAGGGAACTTGAAATTTGATGGATGCGAGCAGTGACACGGTGGCTCAGTTGGCAGAGCGGCACCACGGTATGGCGACTGTCGCGGGTTCGAGTCCCGCTCGTGTCCATCATTTTTCAAGTTTCCCTTAATCAATTTAAAATTTAAGCCTAGCATGGCAACATGCATAAAAAATACCAAAAGTCATATAAATTTGGGTTGGTATTATCGGTTTAGTGGTTTGTAGCTGTAAAGGTACAACACTGAATTGGTAATCGTAGATTCCAACAGATAATACCTAACGTCACCCTCAAGACGTAAATACTAAAAGGGAACTTGAAATTTGATGGATGCGAGCAGTGACACGGTGGCTCAGTTGGCAGAGCGGCGCCACGGTACGGCGACTGTCGCGGGTTTGAGTCCCGCTGGTGTCCATCATTTTTCAAGTTTCCCTTAATCAATTTAAAAATGCCAAGAGTGTTGTTTGGCGGGGATTTTCCAATCGCTCTAATACATTGGCGGGGTCGAAAAAAAATGCGCTGGCCATTCTCAAAATGGACGTCCATGAATTCATGACCTCTGGATGCCGATCTTGTATAGAGAACGCCAGCATTCGCCATACTGCTTCTGAAGTACTAATGTAGCGACCAGACTGGTACTTAGTCACTTCATCCCGATCAGTGCTTTGCAAAGCGAACGTTGCCTGGTCACTACCCTTGTTTACGTATTTGCAAATGTATTTAATTGACTCGACGCTGGAACACGATTCAACATTGATGTGTGTTTCAAACGTCCTAGAAAGCACAGGTGAGTATGGAACAACCTATCTGTTGTCAACGTGAAGCGACTGCTTTTGGCTTCAGAATTGTTTGGACATCACTTATTTGAAATGGTGAATTTACAAACTTACTAATGTAGAAAAAAAATAAAAATTTAGAACTATAATTTACTGGAAATTGTTGGTAATAATATTATGTTAAAATATATATTATAATTGTCTTTTTATTGATATTTAAGTCAAAAAACATGCAAAAAGAAATTAAAGCTAACGCAAAAAGAAAAACCTTCGGCAAGAATCGATCTTACTATGCATAACTCGTAGGGCGATCGTTAAACCGCCACGCTACGATGACACATAGCAATATGTTTAAAATAGACGTTTCTATACATGTCATGATTCACTGCTCAGTTCCTTGTGGATATAGCGTGATGATTTCTACTTCAGAAGTTCATCCGTAAGTAATCTGCATAATGCAACTATTGGTTTCGTCTTTTTATCATTCTACGGCAAACATTAGACAAAACAAAGACATAATGCAATATTGCTCAGCCCTCTTTGCAAATGCCGTGATGATATTAAGCATACCGACGCGCCGGCCCCTAAAGAATATATTTGCAAACTTTCAGCGGATTCTATTCAGTAGTTTTTACGTTAATCTAACACATACATACAGACAAACAGACAAACAGACAAAAATTCTAAAAATTATATTTTTGGCTTCAGAAGCGTTCAGACATCCCATTGCACTTATTTTTTTTCAAATATCTTCAATGTACAGTTTTGACTTCGTTACGATTTTATTATATGTATAGATCATTATATGTATATGTATATTAGACATACTATTCCTACCCTTTATTTACTGCCTTTAGATTTCGCAACATGAAAAAACATTACAAAGATCGGTAGGAATATGCAACCATTAACTCGTTTGTAGGTACATTTCATAAAAAAATGGCATTAAATCGACGACCGTGTATGAGGAACGTGATGGGTGTGAATGAAGCAAAAGAAGTATGCCAGGATCGTAGTAAATGGAAATCCATGGTCTCTGCCTACCCCTCAGGGTACGTATGTATTAAACTCGTTAAAAAAATTCGCTGACTGCAGGTAGTTAACTCCACATCAGGTAAAGTAACTTACACGTGACGCAAGTGCTTTTAAAATAAACCCGTCAAATAGTGACAGGAAGATGAAATTTCTTGAGATAAGACTGAGTATAGAACCTGTGCATAAAGATTCAGTCACACTTGAGCACCTGGAGTATTGTGTATACAAAGCCTAGTTTTTGTAAGATAACGATTCTTGAATTCTTACTCTATTGACACTTATTTTTCGAACAAAATGCTCTCGAACTGCTTGAATTCATAGTAGTTGTTGATGCTGATGGGGTTGGCCAGCCAGAACATGCTTCACACGGGAACAGAAGCTCCCTTGGCGCGCACTGACAACTATTACTCTTCGCAAATACACCCGTTCACTGCTGACAATAATTTGACAAAGCCATCTTGTACGGGCGTCTTATGTTTCTGATTGCTGGTGTTATTATTGTCAGCCAGTGTTCATTTCATAGTTAATACAATATGTAGGTACTTAACTTTTTTTAGAATATCTAATCAGCAGATTGTAGCACCGACCGACGCGACGCCTCTTCCAAGCTTATACACCTAAATATTTCTTACACCTGTTTTTCCTGAGCAGGCTTCGAC
Source organism: Abrostola triplasia (assembly GCA_946251915.1). Lineage (NCBI taxonomy): Eukaryota > Metazoa > Arthropoda > Insecta > Lepidoptera > Noctuidae > Abrostola > Abrostola triplasia. The sequence goes on from OX276439.1 coordinate 10,877,175, forward strand.
GATAAGGAATATAGTAACACATTTGTGCTACTATATTCCTTATCGTCGAAGCCAAAATAAGTAGGGGTAGAGTGGCCCACGCCAAGTTCGTCCCCTCTCGATTCGCTATTGCAGGTAATATTGGTAGTAATGTCGGTAGATTAAGATATCTATGGAAAGTGTAGGACAATAAATTATCTGTGCTGTTGGACTCTCCTTTTTTTATCTCCAATAATATTTCACTTTCTTACCAGGATGGGATTGTATAGAATCAAACAGACGAATGTGTATACTACACCGATTATTAGTCTGTAATAATTACGCAACTTTAAAAAATCCATTCATTTGATAATATTACGTGCGTCAGTAAACAATCCATAGGTTCAGACCACTGGATAGTCTAATTATCTACTTGGTCTTATTCACGTAACTATCCGGGGCAACCTAACGAATGCAGTCGATGGAAATCTTCATATTGCCGACTCAACTTATTAGAATGAATCACGAGGCACTGTTGGACACAGTTCGACTACACTTTTTTATTGCACTGAAGCTCCAGGATACACCGAGAATATAACAATGATAATAATGCAGTAATGTATCACGGACAGGATATAAATAGTAAATGATACGCACATTGGTTTCGTCATCAACTTTATTTAACACAATTATCACACAATATGTGTTGGGGTCGCATTTCGAGTGTGCTATACAATATATTATTATTTTATTTCATAGTTAAATGAATAAATAAATGATTTGTACAATGGCAGCCGACACACACCACTTCATACAAGAAACAATACTTTCACCCATATTCGGCCTAAGGCCCGGAATAATCGCCATCGAATTTCAAAAATTATGCTAAACTTGGTGTTTTCAATGGAAAATCAGTGGTTAACATTTCGGCTGACATTGCGTCCTCTATCACAACAAACAATATTTACCTTATAAATAACATCCACCATGGTCACTGCCTACCTACTTACTCTACGTATCACTATGAAAATGTACACTTAGCGTCATTCGACATAATTATATTATGATTTATACAACCCAACGACATCTATGTGATACCAAACGAAATGCATAAAACAACTGTAAAATGCATTATACCTTCAATATTTACCGCATCTGGCACATAGATATCGCTATTCTCAATTTCTACACGCGACCGCAGCACACCAGCCCGTCGCCGCATCGTACTAAGACCATTATTCTATCCGCCGACAAAACTCTGACGGGGTTCAGCACATTCTTGGCATTCCTAATACTATAAGGCGCATGCGCCTTCTTTGCTAGTTTAGTCTTCATTTGCCAGGCTTAATAATACAGGCTAAGAATTTTAAGTAACATCTACATTTTTAGGGTCCCGGTAGGATAGGCCTTACAGATAAACACAGTTTTCGAAAAGGAATATAATGTAGTTTCGGTTCTTCACTGGCCTACATTAGACAACCTAAGTTAAATTAAAACTATGTTAAATCTCTGGTATATATTATGATAGATAAGTATGAGGTATTTTTAATGTACTCTCAAACAGAAATATTGAATAATACATATTTTTATGCGCTGAAAAGCACGCAATTAAATCAAATATGCTTGATAAGTTCTGTACTTTTGGAAAAATATGTTTCAGGTAGACGCGTATTATCCTATACTTTAGAGTCTTTAGACCGTTGCTCAGTCTATAAAAACAGACATTACGAATTCGTTTTCGTAATACCAATATGATCCCATAGGATGGTCATGACACCTCACTAGATGGCGCTGTACATAGTCACTAACCGACTAATTAGAAATTAATGATTAAATAATTATGTAGGTATCCCAGTAAATACGGTTGTAAGTAAATAAAACATTTTTAACTATTGTTATTAAAGTTATACTTAAACATGCTGTCATATTATTCATTAGAAAATTTACTCAGGTGCGAGCTGGCAATATCGCTTTTGGTACAATTAATTTAAATTAAATCTTGAACGGCAAATGTTCCTAAGCACTTCTTTATTCTTATAAACGTGTAATATAATGTTTACGACTAATAAAAAGCGACATTGCTGTCACGCAACCTTTTTACAAGCCCTTACATTTAAACTCAAGTTTGACATCAACACAAATAGTTTAACAAACAAAACGTAAGGCTTCCGAACACCTATAGCTTGAGCCTCGTACACTCAACATCAACTCATATTTATTATTTCTATCACTTACGCGAATATTAGACATTGAAATAACACCATTTTTACAGATAATCGCGGAATCATAAATAGCAAATAAGCCTCGATAACGATATCCGTAAAATATAGTTTTATTTCAAAATGTTTATTATGATTATTTATCGATTTATTTTAACATATTGTAAAGAGTGAAGGAGAGTATTATTGAGAAACTACGGAGATAAGTTGTGCCTATAAATAACAGATATGTATGAGATTGAAGAATAATACTTATAAGGAGTTTTAACGTGTCCTAACTTACACCACGAGTCGAGAACGTAAAGTATTCAATACAATTCCTTTCTTACTAAAACTACTTCTTACTCCGTCACTAAATGGACACAACAAGATCTTTTGTTTGTGTGTTTGCTTGTGCGTTTCATAACCATTTATTATTTTGCTTAAACAACACAAAAATCAATGTCCTTATTACAATTTTGGTTGGTTACTTAGCTACTAACTATGTCTAACGGACGAGCGATCGATAGATGCTTGACTTAAGGAATGATAGCTTTGGAGAAAGAGAAAATCGACATACAGTTTGTAATATAGTTGTATGCCAGTCAACAATGACAATCACAGCACTGCTGCCTAGTGACAGAAGGATGACGTGAGAGTTCATTCTGTCTTCGGGCGCGTATTCCGAGACCCGTTGGTAACACCCGTGTTATACATCAGTTACTAGCTGGGGGTGGGGGGGGCGGGGGGGCAGCGCGAGCTAGGCGAGCGGGCGGCGGCGGCGCATGCGCTGTCGGCAGTACAGGCGCAGCAGCACGGCCGCGAACACCAGCACCACGCCCGCGCCGCCGCCCGCTGACACCTCGTGCCCGTACACCGCGCACGACAGCAGGATGGACACCGCCTGCGGGCACCGGCATAGATATGACTGACCCACAGATCCAACCCAGGATTCCTGGGTTCAATTTATGGGTAGAATAAAGTTTTAATGCGTTCTCCACCATTTTTTTTTCGGTAGCGGCGCTGAGACTGGAATTCAGTACGGTTCATTTTAATACTCCATTACTCGGTCATACTACAGCAACATACCTGTCTGAGCGTCATGATGATAGTAAAGACGACGGCTCCGAAGCGCGCGATGGTGCGGTAGATGAGCAGTTGGCCCACCGCCGAGCTCACCGACAGTACGATACAGTCGGCCGCGAACACTGGATGCTACAGACACGACAATACCATTGTTAAATATTGTGTACTGGATAAACGAAGTGAGCACTTGACTCGTGCAGCACGAGTCGCTCGGGCGGCACTCACGTGCAGCAGGCTGAGCGGCGGCGCGTGGTGCGCATGCGCGGCGGCGGTGAGCGCGCAGGAGAAGGCGTTGACGGCGCACAGCATGTGCAGCGCGCCGCACTGGTAGCGCGCGAACACCGCGCCCTGCCACGACGACGTGAAGCTGTCGCACACCATGTACAGCGCCAGCAGCGCCACGCCCGACAGCGTCATCGTGCTCGACACTGCCGCCGGGGGAACGTCCACATTACCACACGGGCACCCTGTCTATGACGATACTGCGGCTCGAACAGTTTACATCGTAAAAGACTGTCAAACAACGCTAAGAAGACCTAACTTCAACAACACGATACATAAACGATAATGCCCTCACCCACGTTGTCGTCATGGCTGCCGAACATGAACATGACCATCCCCGCGGAGATGAGCACGGCTGTGACGTACTCGTACAGCTCGTACTTGTTGCGGGACACCAGCTTGCCCATCAGCATCACCGGGATCACCTTACACGACTTCGACAGCACCTGCCGAGCAAAAGGTAGCATAGTGTTGCTTATAAGTATAAATTTATTTATTTTGATTGGCAACACCCGCGTTAATCTCGTCATGTTTATGTAATGCCAACATTACGAGCATCAGAGCTCATATTTGTTGCTATTACCAAGATTGATTACATCAATCATGATACTGTTGAGTATAATTGAAGTATTTTTTAACTATTCTATAAATATTGGAGACCTTTGCCCTTTAAAAGAACTGATCAATGTAACTATTAGCCCAACAGTTATAGGTTTCATTGGTGTACACAGAACTTGTAGAACGGTTACCGACCTGCGTAGGGAAGCTGACGTACTTGAGCGCCTCGTACTGACACCAGGCGCTCAGCACGTTGGTGAGCGAGCAGTACGAGAACTTGTAGAGCGGCGCGGGCGACAGCGGCGCGCGCGACCACAGCAGGCGCGCGCCCGCCGCCAGCAGCGCCGTCAGCCGGTTCACGAACACCAGGAACTGCGAGTCGCTGAAGCGCGTCGTGCTGCCGTCCGACATCACGTAGTTCTACACACATACGAGTCGGCAATCTTAAGTAGACATCCAGAGAGGTAAAGTTTGTCATAAGATTTACTAGGAGAAGTAGTCCCTGTGTACCTGCGTCATGATCTTCTCCTGCAGCAGCCCCCACACGAGGTAGGCGGCCATGAGGCCGGTGAAACAGAAGGCGAGCTCGGCGCCCTCGCGGCCCGCGCCCTCGTCCGCGCGCGCCTTGCTGGCCTCCGGCAAGCGCTCGCCCGGCTCGCCGAAGCATGCGAACAGCACGCGCCACGTATAGCCCGTGTTGCCTACCACACGGTATCACATACATAACTCATACATCTCTTAGAGCTTGGAGACTAATAACATAAATATACCTAATCGTAATTTAATAAATTTCAAGATAAATAAGCGACGTTGCCAGCTCGCAACAAATTTTTTATATAATTTTATTTATTGCGTTGTTGTTGAAAATTGCGTACAGAATTATGACAGCTCGCGAAGGTGTAGATATCAAATTTACTAACTAACCAAAAAAGGTAAAAGTATCAAGAAAGTATAGAAACCTTGCATAAAATAACTCTTGATCCGGATAAACCCACAACGTTTCTCTAAAAACACACAATGATTGCAGACATGTCTCAGGTCAAAAGTTATCGTGTATTTTTCGCTAAGATTTAAAACAGATTGTCAGAAGGACATGTAATATTTTTTTTATTACTACATTCTTGATACATCAAAATTGAATCCGACTGACGTCACGAGTCTTCATGACTTAAGTACTTATGTTGTAATGTGCTTTCGATGTAGTTTTGTCTGTAACACGATATTCATGGGCGCATGCGCACGCGGCTAGACTCTAATTACTGTATTTCCTGTCCATCTGTAGCAATTTCGTGACCTACATTATAAGCTTGAAAGAGTTATGACAAAAGTGGATATCTATGATTCCATTATTACTTAGATAACAAGTGTATATCATTTAATAGGCTATTCGGTTTTGATAAGTCGCAAGCAATCTATAAGCTGATTTAAACGATAAATTACCAACTACAACGCTTCGCAAATGTACAACAAATTCTAGCTACACAGCAGTTATAAACACTAGAAAACATGGTAATGAATACAAAAAATACAGATTAGCGAAACTAATTAACGATCGAGCATTGAAAACACCATATCGCTAGCACAGTAACCAAAACACTCACTTATCTTATCGAAGTAGTTGATTTTTTCCAGATATTTGTACAACATAAACATAGGCAGTAGCACCGTTGAATAGCCCACCAGGTTGAGCAGCAAGCGGAAAAACCTGCAACCAAGGGTTGTGACGTCACGCACATAAGAGCCAAAAGAGTAGGCAGAGATGTATAAGAACATCCACATTTCGCCAATTATGCATGGTGTGAAACTATTTCCAGTTATCGAGCACAATGCCAGACTCCATGCTGCTACTGAGAATTATCCAATAACACATTACCTGACCCGAGAATCCAACGCAGGGCTTAACGGACAGCAACACTAGACCAGAGATTAAGTAGTGACAGTAAGTTTTAAGTTAAGTATTTAAATTTTGTTAACAAAGTTAGTTAACACATAATATATAGTGTAGGTTCATTCAATATTAAGATTTATGACACTTTCATTATTATTTGTTTATATTGTTTGCACATGTGTTCAGTATCTATCAATATCAAATCTATTCCATAAAGCAAGCAATTAAACCTATTCATGTAGAATATATTAATTAAACTACTATGAAAGAAACAATGAAGTCATAATTATGTTGTAAGTAAAGTCATAACAAGGTTCCTTTTTAAATATCACTAACACTCTTATAGTTTGTAAAGGTAGGGGTACAGGCTAATGCTATGTATAAATGTATCATCAATAGCCTGTTGAATTTCATGGCCTCGTGGTGATTGAGATTGAGACACTTAGTGGGCTTAGTTTGTTCGATTTCAGATTTAACACACACATCATAATCATAAAGTAGTTACTCCAGTATATTTATAGTTTTTTTAAAAGATTATCTTCAAATATTTAAATTTTTTAAATATTTTATTAATAGAAAGGAGACATTGCCAGCTCTTAACTGAGTAAAACTCTTAAAAATAACTTAGAACATATAATAATTAGTGAAGGTTTACATTTTTATTTATGTGGGAATATTGAAGAGTGATCTTAAGTACAATATAACAAATGATATATTTGAGATACAAAGACGAGACATTAATACAAGTTAAATATCGAAGTAAAAGTTGGGTGCTTACCATGAATATTCAATGTCACTGAGTGTGGCGGACTGCTCGTAAGCATCAATGAGCAGGTGGTACATGTGGGAGATCAGGAACATCACCAACAGACACAGCAGCCCCACCGTCCTGCGGGATAACCACTTCAATGTTTACAACTAGTACTGATTACTAATCAGTGTACATTCTTACTCTCAGAACATGTTGATGGTATTGAAATTACAAAATGCCATTTTGTAATTTAATAATACTTTATGTAGGGACCATTGATGTGCACATTTGACTAATTGAGAAAGAATTATATCCATAACATTACATAGTTAGTTACTAAACTGACACAAAGAAACATCGTACTTTAAAAAAAACACTTTAAACTAGTGATACATAGGTAGTTAACAGCTATCAAACTTTTGTAAACTATAAACATGGTGGTTATAATTGTGCAGCCTTTTAATTAACATCTATAGTGAAACATTGTTAGGAAACTGGCACTCCTGAGAGATTGTTCAACAGTGTGAAAAGCCATGTCAGAGACCTACAGCCAGTTTCAACTCTGACACCAGGTTGTTCATCAACCATACAATAAGAACAAGTAAAATGAAGTATATTTTTTTATATTTTCATACAAGCATGTATTTTTGAAAGAGGCTTTGGTCTTGTTATTGTAAGCTGGTTGCATATTCAGGTCAGACTCATTGGATTTGCCTATTCTTATGCAGAATACAGACTCAATGGTGTATGTGATGCACATAATATGCTAAATTATTATAATAATTATTATATCTGATTTGTAAAGAGTTGTTGGTTATATTATTTCAACATTGTTCAACTTAACATAATTCAATATTACATAAATACTTAAATATTCGGTTTTTATTAGAAATAGAAAAGTACATTTATTGGACTTGAAATAGCTATAAAAGATTTGAACATTTATAAAGATCATTTTGTACAACATAACATAGTTGTAATTTATTAGAAGTGTGTCAAGTTAAATCTAGGTATGTCAAGTGATAGAAAGTATTTTAACAGCTAATTATACATTATTTATCAATTTCATACTTTTAGTAAATTTTGTTATCATCATAACGTAATATATCATTAGTATTTTAAAGTTGTTATCATATGGTTTGTTGTATGCACAACATATTAATTTCCTACAGTTTATTGCATTTTTAAGCTTAATATTCATTTATTTAAAGCCGTGGAGATTGAGTATAGTGCATATGTGGCAGTAATCCAGTGAGTAACAATTCCGTATTCACACTGCTCTATTCTTTAAAAAAATGATATACAAATAATGAATGCCTTTCCATAAATCTGTAATAATGTCCTACATACACGGCTAGTCACGTCATCTTAACTGAGATAAGCACGAGTTATTTTAAAGCTATTGTGTAGTAATATTCGTATGTTCTTATAGGCATTAATATGCCAGTGTTTTGTTACTTTACTAAGAAACTCACCACACCGCTATCCTCGAAGACATTTTGCCGCTTTACTATCCACTCGTTCACTAAAAAATATTTACCATATATAAGATACTGATTGATATGTTAATAAATGCGTTTTTGTAATATTACTGTTAATTTACTATAGTAAAAAATCTATTTTAATCATTTTTATTATAAACCTCCGAGTCCGACACATCCCCGCCCGACACATAATTTGAAACGTCAATTTGCCAGTTGCCTGACAGAGTTGATTGACAGATCGTGTGACTTTGACGGACTGAAATGTTGCAAGAAACTTTTTTTTTATTTATTTAATCAAAAAAATACATAAATATTTTAAAACTTTATTGTACACATAACATAAATTAAAAACAATTTATACAAAAATAAACATTTCAAAAGCATCTTAGTAGTCATCCTCGTCGATGTCAACCAGTAACGTGAGACTGGTGGCATTGCCACGTTAAATGGCAATGCTGATTCTTTGGCCAAATAATGAACCAGCCCTTTGGTCACGTGTGGAGTCGACTAAGCGCTTCGCTAAATTACTAAACAAAGCGCGATCTAAGAATGCAATTCGCCTCCGACGACGACAATCTCATTATGAACCCGAAATGTAGCCGAAATGCTTAAAGCATTTAACCAACAATGCTCTATGCCGAAATGACAATAATTTTGAGTTATATTGTAAATAAATACTCAATGCAGGTAGCGTGAATTGTTGGGGTTTTGATAGGCAGGCACTGTAGGCAGATTAATATATGCCAAATAAAAAAATGCCTGAATAATGACGTTGATAGTTTGCTAGTTTGTGTATTTTTTGGTATTATAAATTATTTATAATTTAATTGTTTTTGTGTATACAGTAACCGATTGAAATAACAACATAATTATATGCATTATTTAAAATATGGATTGTAAACCTTATGGAACATCAAACATTTTATCGCTATAGACATGTGGTCTGAAGCAGTAATGTTTTTACTAGAATTTTTAGCCGCTTTGTGTGCTGTAGCAGTTTGTGGGCCATGCTTGCTGGCCTGTGCAAGGCGGTTAATACTAGGAGACGAGCTGGTGCAGAGAGGTGGGCCGGTGGTGCGTGAAGCTGACGTGCTCGGCTGCGACGAACCGGCCTGTCCATATTACAAGAAAAACGTTAAGTATCTAATGGTGCCAGCCACAAGAAGACGGGCGTACGGTTCGCCAACCCGACAGTGTTCTTAATTTAGTTTTCTTTCAAGGTTTATATTTTTTTAGACTATTACATTTTTGAAAATTTATTGCCGTTTTAAATTAATTTTACTAAGTGCTGTAATATGAGTTATTCTACTGTAACTGTAAGCTAATTTCAGTTTCTATGACGTAGTAAATATCTACCGCACGCGACAGGCGACATGGCGATCGGGGTATAAGCTGAGACGCAGGACATCCCGCATGCTCACTAACATTGCCCGCGCCGGCAGTCTTAGAGCCTATTTGCACTGTGCTTTGCACGGATTTTCTTACAACTTTGTGACTCTCTCTCAATACACACTTTTCTATCAATTAGCCTTACTCTGACGCGCTGGAGATTTTCTAACAATCGTTTTTTTTTTTAATTCTGGTCGGCTGCACTATTTTATATACACTATGTTAGTACAATACAGAAATGAGTACAAATAACTATATTGCAATTTTTATTGACGTTTTCATACAATACAAAACAATTTAAGTCACTGTTATTCTATCTTAAATTATGTTTTAATCGTGAGGATGTTGTCCAATGTTCTCATTGTCAACGGTTATTTCTGGGTCTCGCTTGTACTTAGGCAGGTCGCAAGGGGCATCTTCGTAGGACGCGCCTCCGAGGCAGTGGATACAATCTTCAGAAGGAAGCGGGATCGAGGTGAGCGAGGTGTCGCCGCACGAGCAAGCAGTCTCCGACTCGCGGCGTTTGGCCTGTCGACAGTGCTCGGATTAGATTATATTCATTTAAATGGTTACGGACAATGATTTTAGAAATAACCTTAAAACATATTTTTTGTTTGTGAAAGGCACCCACAATACAGGATTAACTCCTAGTGGGCGACGTTATTTTTAAGAGAAAACATAACTATTACTTTTGTAATTTTTTATGAGTTCTAGGACATCAAATTGCTGCATATCAAATACAGGTTACATTCCACTATAAGGCGTTAGCACAATATCTTAATTTTGCCCCATTATTTACTTCCTAAATAAATAAAAAAAGCACAGCCGGGCACAGTTGTTCACCATGTTTTATGGAGTTCAGCCAAATGTTAAGAGTAGGGCGAAGGGTCAGAAAGTATCGGATGTCAACTGGAAACCTGACACCAACGCTGCCAAAGAAACAAGCTGAAGTGTCACCATAACTCGTGAGTGATAGTTGAATGAGAAAGGCTTCCACTAGACTCGCCAACGGCTTCAGGATTAGATTACAGATACAACAAAACATTTATAAGACGGTGAATTAAGGGGGAGATAATAACACCAGTTAAACCACAAGCCAGTTACTTGCGTGGCACAACTAGAAACATTTAATTACACACATAGTTCTATGATTTGTATTGAAGAATTCTAGTTTTATTTATTCTACAGGAAATTACTGCCGAGTCCGATGACCTCGTCCAGACTATTATTTATGTATCCATGTAAAATTACGTATGTTTTTAAGATAAAAATCCCTAATATAATTAACCCAAACAGTGACAATTCTAATAGTCTAAATTTGCCAGTTCACTTTGAGCAAGCATAGATACAAATTAATATTCCTATGCTCCGAACCGAACCTTTCATGGACAAGTAGAGGCATTTATCCCACAGAGGGGAAGTTATGGTGCAGGTATTGCGAAGAGGTGCAAGAGTTAACTTTGGGGAGCAAATACTAACTGGACAGACTCCGGCGAAGGTGCACTTCTGCCTGATGAAGAGCAGCAGCATGGTGAGGATCGCGGCGACCGCGTGCATCAGCCTTATAGTCATCCTTAAGCCCTTGTGAGTCTCCTCCGACCGTGGCTTCTCCTGCCTGCCGACAGCAAGTTTGCATAGCTTGGTAAATAAAGAGAGAAAATGTATCGTATCTAAATTAATGTTAACATTGATTTGATTTTTCTTTTTGATAAGTCATCAGCTTGAAGTTTGCCAGTTTGCTTTTAATTCTTTTATAAAGGAGTTTAAATTAAACACATACAAACTTGCTTCAAACCTGCAAAATAGAGAGGCGCAGAATAATAACTGAGGACCCTCTCAAAATGGAAAACAAGCCGAAATGAAGCATGAAATAATCATCATCAGCTTTTAAATGATCCACTGCTGGGTATAAACCTCCTCCTCTAAATACCTCTGCTTCCTGCTTTGGGCCTTTTTTTCAGGTCTTTCCCAGTACAGCAACAACATCACCAGTCCACCTTGCTGGAGGTCTGCCAGGGGCTCTACAGCCAAATATTACTTGATACTTATTTATCTATTTTATTGTGAATCACAATTTCATAGCTTCCAATGATAACTCCAGGAAATATTAGATTTAAGATATACGTATTGTTCCGATAGTTTACAGGCGTTACGACGTAAAAAGAAATCACTCAAGTGCCTACCTACGATATTAAATTATTTTTAGTTCGTGTATATTTGTACTTATAAAAAGGCTTGCTGCATATCACTACTTGCTGCTCAAATGTTTCGCCTGACGGATTTTTATAGCCAAAGTAATACAAAAGACGCCTGATTTTCCTGACGTAGCAAGTTGACGCGTACCTGTTGCACACGCTCAAATCCGTAATGACGGCTTAGTGCACACCACAGGAGTTTGAGCCGGAGACTGCTTAAGCCATTTATTGAGTTTATTTTTCTGCAATCCATCTTTTAGCAGTTAATAGTTAAAGCCTTATGTTTTTGTAGCTATTCCCATCCTTTTTTTGGAGCTCTTACGATGTTATTCTTGTCATTATAAGGCAGGTTTAGTGTATTTTTTATCTTTCTCAGCTAAGTAAGTAGGTTTATTTCCATCATGTCACCTGAGCCGTTACCGCGAACAGCCAGGCGCTCAATTAACTTAATGGCTAGTTAAGGCAAATGTCAAAGGTCGACGCTCCACAGATAACTACAATCTAATAAGAAAATACTTCAGGTAATTGTAATTTAGCTGCATGCCTACAGGAGACTGGTCCACTTTAGCACACGACCGAATAGAGTGGAAGAATGAAAGGGACGCCAAAAAGTTTTATCCCCTTTAAAGTTGAATACATATTGTAATGAATGCGGAGTGTACTTTTTATCTACTTATTTGGAGGTTGGGATTAGCAGAGGTGTAGCTACTGCGTACTGACAACAAGCTCACAAGCAACAGGTCAATACCAAGGAGGTTTGATTACAAAAAAAATATCACATAGAGCATCCAATACTAATGATTGCAGAAAATGTGACTCGAGGCTTGTGAGCATGCATTGTTAATCTGATCGTAAAATAGATGAATTTGATGGCACCGTTTCACGTTAGGTAAATGCTAATGTAATTCAGTTACTAATTAAAAATAATAAGGAAAGTTTAGTTATTAACGAAACCACAACGCACACCTACACTGAGGCTGTAAATATCCATAATGCAGGATAAAATAAAAAGGAATTTACATGTGCGATAATACTAAATTTATAAATGTTATTAAACAATGCTAGTGACGTCGGTTCACACGTAGTAGTCATAGATTATGTTATCAATAACGCAACTAACGCGTTATAGGTATATAATTATATAGATATTTAACTTTCGGGGCGGACGTCCTCAACGATCTTCACGCTAGCCCCAGCCCTAGGTTAAAGTCATATCCCGGGTCTCCACGGACTTGCCCCGCGCCACATAATGCTTGACAGGAGATTTTCTTTTCATAAATTCTCTGTTTTAATAAACAATTTATTTTTCCATAACAAAATTCTTACAAGGAAAATCAGTACCTATAACAACAAAAATAAAATCCACTTGTCATTCCTAACCGCATGATTCGTACATAAGTATAATATAATGAACAATTATCATAATATCGTGCGTTGGATTCGCGCCGCGCGCTCGTCACTCATGACCGGCGGTCGATGCATCATGCATGAGGCTCATCGTGATCGTTACAGGCGCCAGCGTATGCGCACGCTGCCGAGGAGGCTCTGCGACACATACCTTGTTATTGTTAACAGAAGTGTCTCAAACATTCTGTACGTAGGGCGGTTGGCGCACTGTGTTGATGTTTAGCTTGAAGTTTAATTGTAGCACTCCCAAGAGGATGTGACAGTTAGATATTAGAATTGCTCACGTATTAAAATTTCCACTATGTATTTGGAGGATAATAGGATTATCAAATATGAATGTATTATATTTCGAGGAATCACTATTGTTGAGGACGTACAATAGTACATCGTTGGACTAATATGGACAAGCATCAATTAAAGCATGTCTGTCGCCTAAGAGAAGTAGGTACCTCATAGTATTGTTTGTGGAGCTAACGTAGGAGCTAGGCATAAGGATAAATGCTACGTTATGACGAGTCCAGGCGTAGCTCATTGATGCAGAGATGTTCAGTGAGAACTGGGTATTAATCATATTCAATGGAACAAATTTGAACAGGCATTTAGGCCGATAGAGCTAGTTGGTTTAATTAAAATAATTCACACGTGTGCAGGCATTAATTTACAACTATACATATATTAATATATTTTAGACGAACAGGTAAGATTGTTATTGTAACAGAGATACGCTAATAAACACAAAAGTAAATGTAACTAAAATAAGAATATAATACCTATGCGTATGTCTTAACTGCATTGTAAAGAAACTGTGTTGTAGCTCGGAGCAGCTGGTATTCAACTAATGCCGAGAAACCCAAAGCCCCTCTGTAACGGACACAAAAGATTAACGATCATGCATATTATTGTGTAGATTTTGTCATTAACTGCCATTAACGGTCATTAAGCCCATCAGCTGTGTGTTCCACTAATGTTTGCGTGCGATATTGTTGCGGTTTTCCATTGACACACTGTCCTTATCGTGGTTACTACCTTCAGTGGGCTGTACTTTAACCCGAATACGTAATACTTAAGATTGTTGAAGTAGTCAATCATACCTAGGTACCTTTTGTATGTCAATTATTGCTCTCGGACAGATTGTTGATAGATTTTTTTTGAGAGTTGAGAAATCTGGGCACATTTAACAAGTACATCTCCCGAGCGGCAACGAATCTGCTGCCCGCAGTACACATCCCATCACTTAACTACTGCGCCTACGGGGCGTTTATAATGGGTTATGATAGTTCGATCTAAAATACAAAATCACATTAAACTTATCTTTATTCTATTTATATACAGGACAGTACGCCTAAGAAGCTGTACAGCCAAAAAGCAGGTCTTCAGAAACCACTTTAAATTGTATCATTCTGCACCGTTCCAAAATATATTTTATTACTTCTACTACTCGTCAACAAAGCAATAAAACGAAATTTCTCGGAAAAAATGGTATTAAAAACGTTCCTTGCTAGGTATTACTACACCGTGGGCGTGCTCTAGCTCACACACCTAGACCAGACGCAAATATTAGTATGACATGCTAATACTTCTGGCTAATAGGAATTGAACCCACCTTAGCGCAGTGAATCAAACTGTTTGCCACCGCGACACTAATACAACAACAATAAGCAATGACGAATACGTATAGCAAATCTAGATAAAATATTTTTAAAGATTACTACTGTCGTTAAAAACAAGTGGCAATACATCGTACAGTAGGTTCATAACTCGCCATATTTGGTGGTGCGCACCATAACCGTAAAGGAAGCGAGCAATGGACACGGCTCCTGAAAAGGCTTCGCTATTGTCTTAATGCAAAATCGTGCTAAAATAAAGAAGCATAGTGCTGCCGGTCATAGTGACCCGCCGCAAGCCAAACAATGGAATTTTGGCGAACGACGCGAATGAGCTAATGAGGGCCAGACCTTATTGACTGTTAGGGCAGAGTCGAAAGAAAATGTTATTCTATGCTCTAGGAGTCTAGAGACTTAACATAATGGCTTCATAATAGGTTGTTAAGACACGCAGTAAATAGTAAATATACCTATTACGTTTAACATAACCAAAGCTCGTTTGTATGACTTTTTATAATCTTACAAGTGCGTTAAAACAATACAGTTTGAGTGTGTACTTACTTAGGCGCAAATATCAATTTGTAAATGCTTTAAATTATAAGTTCCTAGGTATGTAGGTGTATGATATACATCGATCTCAGTGGGGGTTGTTACTTGTTGTAAGGGTCGGCACGAAAGCTCCATTTGTTCGTCCGCTATGAACTTACGAGCAGGCCTGAGGACCGCTACAACAAATGGTTACAAAATTAATCGTTTTTGTTGATTGTATAGTTTTCGGATTGTTCAATGTTCTCTTATTTGAACCGTCAATTGAACTGTAACATTGAATATAATATAATGCGCGGCGAAGTTTTTATGTAACGTAACGTTACAAAAAATATATGTTAAGGCGCGCTTTTGTAACTGTGAGGCCAACACGTCTTTATACCGAACTGACATTAAATAGGGAATGTTTATTGAAAAATATTACACAGGAAGTCCATGTAAAATGTAGATAATTATGATCGAGAGGTCATAAAAGGTCAAGTCGACCTGCGGACCAGATTGACCGAGTTGTTGTTGATTGTCTGATTGCTAGTCTAATAACAAGGAAAACTCATTTTGTATGGCAATCCGAATTTATAATAAACTGCCGAATTGTATTAAAGCCCTTAATGTACACATGTTTAAACGCAGATTCTTTGATTTACTTTTAGACAAATGTTATTACTATGTTAATAATTACCTTAGTGATAAGACTTCATAAAAGAAAGTTTGATATATAAATATTTGTACACCAGAACTTGGTAGAATATATGAAACAAAAATATTGTATACAACTAAATTTTACTATATTCTAACAAATAAATTATTTCTTTCTTTCTTAAAAACTAAATTGATTACTTTTAACACTTAATTATAATATTAGGGACTTTCCATGGCCCTTAATAGGAACCCGCTCGGCGCCGGCACTATGTCTCCGTATTTATCCTATATTTACAATAATTAGTCCGATCTGTTCATTAGTTCCTTGATGGACATGAAACACGACTGATTGAGTCAATAAATAAGTGAGATGCTCTGATTTAGATAACTAACTCAACGAGTGCAAATCAAAGTGCACAGCGCGATAGTTTTAGGGCTGTCGACCAAGTAATGTGTTCAAGTATAAGTTTTAGAAGATACTTAATTTTCCCCATTTCTGCATATTTTTTAATGGTCGCCCACTCTAGGAGTTTCTCCTATATCGTGGTGCATTTCACAAACATGTAATATCACACTCACAAACACCCGAACTCGGGACAAATTTGCACAAATTTTTGTCTCGTGCGGGTATCGAACCTGCAGCTTTTAGAGCAGTAATCCAATCGCTTAGTCACTGCGCTTAACCATTGATTTGTTTATGCTTTATTTTACACAGGATCTCAAGATTATAATCATTCACCTAGTAATATCTTAAAGAGGTAATGTTTGTATGATTGGTTGCAAAGGGTAGGTATTCTACAAAATTATGTATCCAGCTGATTTCCAAAATTATTTCCCCATTATGTAGAATGGTCCTCTAGGGTGGGTATACCTAGGTAGGTACTGTAATTCCAGAAACACTCGACACACTTTACTATAAGCATATGCTGTCTATATTTTATCTGTGAAGTACTAATGTATCGTCAATGTAACCCGCAACCCTCGTCGTAGGAGTTAAGGCACTGAAGCACACAGTCCTTATGCATATGTCTACTTTAGCATTGTATTGTGTATATTTAGCCTTAAGTCCCGATAGATATGTCCGTGAGTTTTATCAACCTCCCAAATTGTGTGTTGTGTTCATTGAGCTGTGTTCTAGTTGCAGCGAGGGCCACAGATAAGATAACAGCTGCAGGACAACCGTTGGCTTGTCTATGGCAGTCATTCACCGAGCCCGCAGACGACCAGCAGACCACCTCTTTGTTCAAGTACATCTGTGATACATTACTGTCACCATAAAACATAAACATTGCTTTCTGATTGTAGGCTAATAGGCGAATTATAATCAATGAAAATCTCAATCTAAATATGATTCCTTAGATATTTTCTTTTTTTTTGGTGATTTTTCTTGCCAATAACTGAGTTAACATCTACTTAATGTTCTTCGTATCGGCATGAGCTACGTCTAAGGACACAGTCATGCTCAAGCCGTAGTAAAGTAATGAGCCAGGCAACAGGGGGCTCCTCAGACGTACGTAGGTACTATCACACGTGGAGGCTCTCTACTTGCATTTACTTAATTATTTGGCGAGACCTTACAAAAATAATGTGATAGTACCTAAGTGCGTCTGAGGAACCCTCTGTTGGCTGGCTAATGTCTTTACTACTTGAGACACTTGACTTGACTGTCTTGAGACACTATAGCTGAGACTATGCTTTGAAGATATTGTAAAAGCCAATATTTATGGAAGTATGACTAACGTGAGATCGCGTGAAGTGATGTTATCTAATGGTATTGAGTGCCATCACCGAGATACGACCCATGTAAGTGTTTGTTTACGTGAATGATAATAAAGTATACACTACTGAATAATTACAATTAGAATGTTTGTGATTACCAGCGGACTAATGTAGTTTACATCTAACAATAAATATTACAATATAATAAGAATAACAGATTGTTCTTCTTAAAGAAAAGGGTTTTAAAATAATTAGGATAAACTATTGTGCCTAAAACTATATGAATTATTAATAGCGATAATCTTATGCTTATTATAATATCCTTATACTCAGTGCCTAGACCAATTAACATATGTATTGCTATACTTATGTTTATAATCATAGTTGACCAAGAACGTCTGGCAGGCGTCAGGCAGCCCCTCCTCTCTGGCAGGCCAGTGGCAGTGGCAGCCGCTGGTACGTGCCCGGTGCCAGAGTGCCGGCTGGTAAGGCAAGTGTCCTGTGGCGTGTGGCGTGTGGCCAGTCCTCGTGTAGTGTCCGCGGAGTTCGCCCGTGTGCGCCGCCGCCGCGTAGCCCCGACAGCGCCGCGTAGCGCGTGCGTAGCCGCGACACTTTGGAGCTTACAACTTTTGTATGCGATCAGTGACACGGTGTGTTGTTGTAAGTGTTGTTTTACGATATTCACGATAAATAAACATTATCTATGCTGTATCATAACGTCTGAGATATACCGGAAGGTATGTGTTTTAAAATTTTAATTTAAGTCGTGATAATATCGTAGATAGTTATTTCGTACTAGAAATATAAATAATGTAAACTATGTTATCATTTTTATAGAAATTATATGAGAAACGTTTAATAATAATAAAAACCAGGAAATAACGTTTTTTAATTATCTGAACCACGGAACTAGTAGTTTATTAATTTGTTTCAACTAAAGTAAAAGGCCATCATTGTAGTTTATACCTGTTGCATCTGTACCATTACAGTGATCATTTGGACATCGAACCCAGGAGCTCACGCAGGAAAATCATATAAATAGCGGTTTGCACTACACATCGTATCATAATTAACTTTCAATTATCAGTCGTGATGATCGATCATCGACCCCAGGGACGATAGTCCATGATGCTCTATAAATTATTATATATCCCATAGTAAAGTATCCATCATACGAATAAACTTTTTACCAACCAAAGAACTATACCTTATTAAAGCTGTCCTTGTCTCATTTTCGCTGATGCAGCTCGAACAATCATAGGTGCTAAGGAAATAAAAATATAAATACCTACCCCAGATTTTTGAGTTATGTCAAACACATTCATCCTCCTACTACAAGACTATTACTATAACTTACCTTCACTAAATTAGGATAATCTCAATAATAATCATCACCCCTGTTTATCCGTCTGAGTTAAAATAGTTTATTTAGGGTCACATTAATTAATTACAACAACGGGTTACCGGTAACCGGTTGTATATCCGCACGGAACTAATATGTTTGTAATTATGATGTTTCCCCGGAGATACTGTCCGCAAACAACAGTGTACCTAAAAGAAGCTGAATAGACCATTGATGATAGCACTGTCATGCTTTGACTTCATACACATGCAATGTACACTCCATGGACCGTTATCAGTCGGTAGAGATAAACAAGATATTACTTTGTTTTAATACAAAATTATTTTAGCATCTACTTGATAGCATTTTGTGTAGCAAGTCACCTAAACAAGGTTTGTGGCGACCGATGATGACGTCACGCGTCGTCAGCTTAGCCTAGCTTTTAACACTCAGGCTAGGCTTTAGCTTCCTGTCGTTAACATTTTGGAGCGACCCCAATAGGTGCTTCAAAATGAGCTTCTTCTCGTCTCATGTGTTTCTTAATACGTTGACTGTGTACTATGTAGACACGGCAGTTGAACAATCGATATTTATCATATGTAGTGCAGTGGACAGTGGAAGGTCAAAGTGGCGTGTAAAGGTGTAAGATGAGTTTGAGAGAATCGGTCGAATAAATAATAGAAATTATAATTAATTATCATTAGAAAACTAACATTCTGTACCTACCGCCACTCCAACTCGATATTTTAAACCACTTTGTTCTTGCTGTTGCTGGCCAATTTGTGGTTGCAATGCGTGTCATTTCTTGTCCCAGATGTATCTGTAGGTGTACTGTATGATACGCAGTAGGAAGTACACAATAACTACATGTATGGTTACGAAGTAAATCTAAGGACGTTCCCTAGTAGACTCCCAGACGCCGTGTCGTGAGAAAACAACACAAACGTGATTTATAAAGTACTGAAATATACGAGTGTGGTGATAACTTGTCAGGCCGATCAGTTATTGATGAGAATAACATTATCACAGCGGTTTTGTTGCTTTCCCGATATTCAACTAACGGCTAATAACTTTAATATCACAAATTCCTATTAATACATATCGTTCTCATTTATGAATAACTATATAGGTTAAATATGATTAAGTATAAGGTGATCTTATTTAGCTATACAAGTAAAAGATACAACGTTCATTGTTCCGAGAACATCTACTGTGTAGGTCCTGTAACTTCGACAAACGCGAATAAAAACAATAGGGATAGAAAAGTGGTGAGCTCGACCCTCACACGATGTAATTTCGTTTTATTAACTATTAGCCCCACACTCTAGCACTCTACCATTTCTTTTGCGTCGACATTGCGATTATATTTAGAATAGATCGATGTCGAGAAAAAATGGAATACTCTGACACAGACTCAAATTCGAATCAAGTATTTGTATGTCATATTGAATTTAATTCAGTGGAAATCCAAAACTTTGTAAAAGCTTAGCACCGTAGGGATTAATCAAGTTTTGGGCTATACGAGGGTCAAACTGAAAGTTCTTAGAACTGGCCACTTATAAACAATATAATAAAAAAATAATTCTAAAATTTGAAAATAGAACTCTTTGCCAATATTACTGAGTATATATTTCATTAATTTGTCATTTGTTTTACGATTTGGCGGCAAATTGAAAATTGTCTGTGTCACGTCAACATGAATTTAACACGAGAAAATTTTCGTGCAATGATTTTTTATGACTTTCGATGTCATTTAAGTCAACAAGAAAGTTATGATAGACTACGATTGGCCTTTCACGATGAAGCCCTATCTCGTGCGACAGTTTACAACTGGTTTAATGATTGGATTTACGTGAGGGACGGCCTTCTACGGCGACGACTGAAGATAACATCTGTGTTGTGCGGCGTATGATAGAGACTGACAAAAGAGTGACCTATCAGCAGATTCGGACAAGCTTAGGCATCGGTATGAGTCAAGTGCACAAAATCCTCCACGAACATTTAGCAGTCAGGAAGCTTTGCGCCCGGTGGATACCTCATAATTTGACTGAGGCTCAAAAACTCCATCGTGTGGATTGGTGCCGTAAAATGATTGAAAGATTTAACGGAGGTGACTCAAATGCTGTGTTCGACATACTAACAGGTGACGAAAGCTGGATTTACTGTTATGATCCTGAAACCA
Source organism: Abrostola triplasia (assembly GCA_946251915.1). Taxonomy (NCBI): domain Eukaryota; kingdom Metazoa; phylum Arthropoda; class Insecta; order Lepidoptera; family Noctuidae; genus Abrostola; species Abrostola triplasia. The sequence goes on from OX276439.1 coordinate 10,898,403, forward strand.
AAAGACAATCTGCTCAGTGGGTGTTTCCTTTCGAGAGGTTGCCAACTAAAGTGAAGAGAGATCGAAGTGCGGGAAAAAAAATGGTGGCCTCGTTCTTTGGAAGGATAGGTCATTTCGCAACAATTGTGTTAGAGGATCAAAAAACAGTTTCTGCAGAATGGTACACTACCAATTGTTTGCCACTTGTCTTGGAAAAAGTTCGAGAGAAACGACCTCGCAGTAGGATCCTCCTTCACCACGACAACGCCTCGTCGCACACCGCTAAGCGAACGATCGACTATTTGGCGACATCAAACGTTGAATTACTGGGTCACCCGCCGTATAGCCCCGACCTCGCCCCTTGTGATTTTTATTTATTTCCAAAAATTAAAGAAAAACTTAAAGGAAAGCGGTTTATGAATGCTGAAGAAGCGGTGGCTGCGTATCGCGATGCCATTGAAGAGAACCCTAAAGACGAGTGGGCAAAGTGCTTTTCCCAGTAGTTCCATCGCATGCAGCGGTGTATTGACGTGAATGGACAATATTTTGAAAAGATATAATAAAACTAATAACTGGCTAATGTAATCAGTTTTTGATTTTCTAAGAACTTTCAGTTTGACCCTCGTATATAGGTACCGGATCAAAATTTGGACGGTGACTAAAAATTCATAATTCATTCCTGTATATATATATGTATATATATATATAATATCTATTTATAGCTTTTATTGGTGTACATTCTATGCGTAGTAATTACGTATTTGCTCTAATTTTACAAGTAGAAGAGAAACAAAAATCTGTAAACCACGCTGCTAGTAACCCATTAATATTTACAATAATAGGTACCAAATACATATAATTGTAATATTTATTTAATGTCCTGCAGCGCCATGACACCCGAGCATCCACAAATATCATTAATCAAATGCATTCGCCGCACAAACAGAACCCGATCATATAAATACTTGGAGTGTGTGTACGTCCATCGTGATGGTATTACTCATTACTCATGAACAGTCACAAATAATTCCGGACTTTCCCTCAGGGTGCAAGTCAAGTATTTAATACCTACATGTGTTAAGTCTATCTTTGGCTTCTATGTTTGTTTCCAGCCTTAGGGAAAGCTGGTGTTACGCGTATCTTTATTTCCATATATCAAGCACTATGGCTGGGAAATTATTCAATTATACACAATAATAATTATATACGCCACGCAAGCGAGGCACAACTGTTCAGAGCCGCAAGCGCACTGCTAATGGATGCGGTGCGCAAATCCTTCGTCCCTGGACTTAAAGTAGCTAGGAGGATACCTTGGTCTACCTTCCCAAGCCGATAAGAAACCAGCATACCCATCCGCCCTAGGATGGAGATAGTCCATGGCATTATGAAAAAATAAGTCGCACGTCTTATAGAAAGGTATAAAAGGTGAGCTAGAAACAAAATGCGATTACAAAATCAAATATACCGTGGATTTAAGTCCTCTGTTGTCTCAAGCCCACATCAGACACTCCGGCCCTCAGTATTAATGAGCTCCAGCGGTGCATGCGACACCTAGCGGCGGCCCTTTTATTTATTTGCTTGTTTTCGCGCACTATTTACAACGCAACAAACCCTCTGTCCACATACGGTGCGCACGCGCATCGCGTTCCATAAGTAATTACTGTAATATATTGTAGAACGTTCCCGAGCACGTAATAATTATAATAATGGCGCCCGCGCCGCACTCCCGCGATAAATATCTTGCACCTTATACGAACGTACAAATGGTATACGAATAAACGAATTAAGGTACTGCTTGTTTGTATTCAAAGTTGTTAAACTTCTCAAGAAAATACATTATACATATGATGCAACAGTTCTTGGTTGTTATCGTAAGGGCTACTTTTTCTATGTTTCTCAAAGATTCCGGTTATTATTGTGTACACGTAGTTCAAATCAAAAGGTGTAAAGAGCTCGAGACTGATTGCGACATTACTTTCACTGAAGTACTCCTAATTCCTCACTTGTTCTCCGTACTTAAATGATTATAACCAACTGCTGTCTAAACGACATTAAACATCGTAACTTTTTCCGTATTATATTTTTTTTAAGATAGGTATACCATTATACTATCAATTATTTTTTTTGCTGATATATTTTTGGCTATACTTGCGTCATTTAAGGAAACGTCTTCAAAATAATGTCGAATAAATTACAATAATCATCAACTCGAGATGCCTATGTTAACTCAATGTTAATGTACTTATTATGTGATACAGTACACTATGCAAGCAGGAAAAACCTAAATAAACTATTAACACATCCTAAAATCAATAGTCATGACATTGGACTTTAATTTCCAAAAGCGGTGACATGAACTCGGAAATTGTCCTCATATTAGTTTATATTTGGTGAAAGGAAATACCGAAAATATATGAATAACTAGTAACAGAGGTATGTAGGTACCTATCTTGTGTACCATTACACGATTAGTGAGGTGGACATACGGCGGCGTGTCGGATGTCCTGCCCGGCGTGGTTATCTGCCAGCCCCCGCTGGGCGCCGGCGCGGCGTCTTCCAGCACCCTGGTCCAGTGATTACGCCCTATCTTTGGACTTTGTGCATCATTTGTCGCATAGTGGTCATTATAAAGATTGCTTATTTACATGCAAACCCTCGGCCAAGATATCGACTAGTTATCAATCTTTACTTTATGACTACAGTCATATCTTCACTCTTCAGGGATGTCAGTAATTCGGTATGTACAAGGTAATTTTAGGTAGAGGCCCTTGCTGGTAAGTCTTTACTGCGAACAATTTGCGTCAGTATGAAGTTACTATTCCAGTAATACATACATACATACATAACATCACGCCTGTATTCCTCGAAGGGGTAGGCAGAGGTGCACATATAATACACCCACATTTCGCCAGTTATGTTTTAGGTCCCAATGTAATAGGGGGCGAGCCTATTGCCATCAACCGGGCACAAATCCAGACTCCGTGCTGCCACTGAGAATTACCTAATGGAAAAACTCAGTAACACTTTGCCCGACCCGGGATTCGAACCCAGGACCTCGTGCTCAGCAGTCGCGCATAGCGACCACTAGACCAACGAGGCAGTAATACATGCTATATTCACCATTTAATACTGGAATAGTAATTTCATTCAGGATACTTAGCGCAATCCACTGTATTTAAATGTTGTTAACAATCGTACCAACCCTAGCTGCCCATCAGGAATCACATTAATGTATAAAATATTAAAATATCTGGAAATCGAGGGACGTACACGCCGCTGTCACCTCACGATGATAAATAGCAAGCAATAAGGCTGGTTCACCGGCAGCTATTAAACTTTTTACTTTGTCCACAGAAAACGTGGGCACATGAGTGCGATGTGTCCAGCCTATATTTACGAGCGTTCCGACTGCCAAGAAAATACCGAAGCGAAACGATCAATGAATGAGAAGTTCTAAGATATAATCAGTCAGTTTAGTACGATGGACGTGAACTCGACGCTGGCGTCGCTGTGGGCGCTGGACAACGTGACGGAGTTGGCGAACGCGACGAGCGCGGCGCTGCCGACGCGGCCCATGGGGCGTGTGTTCGGCGTGGTGGTCAAGGTGGTGTACGCGCTGGGCATCGTGGGCAACGCCGCCGCCATCGTGGCGCTGCGCCGCGGGGAGCGCCGCGTGCGCAACAGAAAGCACCTTCTGCTGCTCACCTCGCTCGCCGCCAACGACCTCGTGGCTCTGGTCAGTACCAGCTTATTACTGTATAGTCTAATCTTCTTTATATACACTTTATATGGACCCCACGACTTGTTACTGCCTCGTAGGGATTTACTAGGTACTCTATTTATATTGAAAGCAATAGACTATAGTAAGGTTTGAGGTGTAAATGGTATAAATGAATAGAGTACATTAAATGGCCTTTACGTATTCGTGCAATCCCAGTATTACTGTAACTAGCAACATAAGAATGTAAGTAGGTACTGTACTGATGTTTATTGAAAACGTGGCACTGTGCTGTGGCTGAGGGTAACAACTATGTCCTGCTGCCGTAGCTGCAATTTATTACAAGAAGCTGAGGCAAGAAAGTTGTTCACCGATCGTCCTTTTATGGAGAGCAAAATTGCAGTACATACATTCAGCATTCCAAGTCTACATTGACTACTATGTGTAAATACGACTGCAATGTTCGTAGGCGCCCATCGAATCATCAGCTTCCTAAAAACAATCGAATAGAAAACAATTTTCAAAACTCGATTGTGAATGTGGTCTCTCTTGCACAGGCCGAACAAAATGGAACATAGGGACCTGTTTATGGACATATCAGATTATCATTACATCAGATTTGATAAACCACCTAGAATGATGCTCGAGGCTATTGAAATTAAGTAAACACCCTAATTTCAATAGAGAAGATGGCTGAGCCATACCATCTGCTTGGAATCCCATCATAGAATCTATTAAAGTTAATTCCAAGCGTAAAACTGCAAGACCGAATGACACAGTGTGCTCACTTTGCGTTAATCGGATTGTTAATAATAATTAAAATGTAAGGTAGTTTATAGTAAATGTTCCAATTAGGCGCTTAACCATCTTTTTTTGAAGTCGGTTAATCTGAATGCATTTTATTTTATTGAACAACTAATAAAACTAATAAACAGCTTTAATGATCCTGCTTTTATTTAGGTAGATGTATTGAAGACACGCTAGTCATAATAGTCATACGATTAACAGTCTAAGACAACGGTATTATAATCAAAGTCTCCGCGAACTTGTGCAAGCAACAAAGTGCGCTAAACAAGCAGTAAACGATGAAGACATTACTGTAACGATCTAGTTGAGAACAAGTCTCGCTCTCTCGGGAAGTGCCGTGGACAGGCGACAGCACTGCGACCACTCACTTGAGGCCATCTATCTAATTGGCCGGACTTCATTCCGAGCCGAGCATGTCAACTGCCAGGCTTCCTGTGTTGACTGTGTCGCCCGCCGCTCGACGTCTTGCATTCCTATTGTTTTATACGTATGTGGCTAGAGTAAACATCAAATTCTGTACATAAGGCTTAGCTTAGCTTTTAAATAAAAGCTTGTATTTGGGGACTCGTTATACTACTGACTTTAGACGTAAATTGGGTGCAAAGCTTAGCCTACGACTTTTAATATAATGTATACATTTTATGATTTTAATTAAGTAAGTAGTCGCAGACTGTTCGCTAACCTCGACACTATCTAGGTTTTAATTTGTAAATCTAAACTCGTTTGACGTTGAACCTGAACCATAAAGTGCGTTGCTTACGGGACCTGCTCGCCGCACCACGCCGCACCACGCCGCACTGCTCTCGTACACGACCGGAGCCACCTAACAGGATTACTTCTTAACATTCTATGTAGATAACTAGTGCACCACATAATAAGTACATTGTACCACATCTCTATGCTAAATGTAACAAGTTGCCGACCACCCCGTGTTCTGTCAGACTTTAGATACCAATACTATTTTATCTCTCAGATGGTATTGATTAACTTAATACTTGCATTCGATGGACATCAACATAACAACATTTTTTTTATTTAAAAATGATCACGACTGCACAAACGACTAGCCCAACGGTCAAATGGAGTATTTTTGTGTCTGTAAGCTCCGCAAATATTTGTTCTAAGTTTGGCGGTTGTTCAACAGTGGACGTTTTCCAGCTGGTGATGATGGCGGTTGTAAACCCAGCATAAAGTGTTGGTAAGCCCAACCCCGAAGGCCGGCTCTCTGTAACAGTGGTGTGTTGCAGGTGGGCATGATGTGCGCGATGCTGGTGGGCGAGCACGTGGAGGGCGTGCGCACGACGCGCGCCTACTGCGCCACGCGCGTCGTGCTGCGCGTGTTTGGCATCGGCTCCGTGTGCATCGCCGTCACCATGGCGTTGGAGCGGTACCTGGCCCTCACCAGGCCCTTCCTCTACCAGAAGGTTGGTATTATGTTCACACTCCACCTTCTTTTTATTCACACTCCATCATCACTACACCATCTATGACATTTGGCGAATTTCTTTAAAAGGTACTGGGATATTGCTCACCCTTACAAATTCAATTCAATTTATTGATTGCAAATATGTGCACATTTTGATGGGAAATTAATATAAAAGAGCTTAAATATTTAGATCAGTGATGCCTAGCAGAAGAAAGGTCAAACTTGTAATTTACTTAGTTGAAAATATCATTCGCGCCTTTACTACCTCGTAGTTTAATGAGACAATTTAATTAAAAAAGCTCTAACAGTCAACAGGCCACCCGTCAGCGTCACTGTTTACATTAGTAGAGTGGAGAACAAAACGGGCAGGCTGTCTCCTCATACTAAGTCGAAAAAGAAACTTTTTAAGATTCTATAGTAAGCGGAACAGAAATAAAACTACTTTTGTACACATTAAGCCAGCAGAGTTAGGTATTAGTACTAATATTGTCCCAGCTAAGTGCTAAGGCTTGTTCAGGACCACTCGGCATGTTCTCTGTACTCCGCTAACGCTCATGTTCACAAACATTTTGTCTCAAGGTCAAGTAGAAAGTCAATATTACCTGCACCGCAATCAACTTATATCAAAACTCTATAAAAATCTATCGGTGTATGCATCTAACCCTTTGTTACTAATGATAGAAAGCCGTCCTGTCTATTCCGGTACATAAACTCGCAGTAAGTACCGAGCCTACCGCGCCTCGTAGAAAAGAAACTTCGCAAATAACAGTTCCAAAAGTGGACTATTGCCATTAGCTGTAATATATCTAAGCAACATTAGTGCATAAAATCTGAGATTCGTCAGTCTTTAGCCTGGGGAACCGGAGGATTATTCAATTTTGAGGGTTTTTGGTATGGGTATTAAAAAATGCCGCTTATCAAGAGAGCTTATAGTTCATATCATCCATTAAGAACTTTAAGTTCATACAAATTATTATTGTGAACGCACACTAATGTTAAGCGCACAACTGTTGGAAAATGCCTCAGAGGGATAAAATATGCCTGCAGTTATTTTCTTCTATAACGTTTCAATTTGGGCAGTCTTATAAAATGTTTGGTCAGAATCACGTAGGTCAATCAAAGTTATGTGTTGGCTATCGGAATTCAAATGACAAAGTTTCCAGCCATGTTATCAATATCTCACTCGAACAGAGCACCGATTTGATTTCACATCTGTGATGATCTATTAGGACAGAAATAAACCTACGTTCGACAATATAACCAACAGATGAGGCTTGCGGTCATTTAGTAACAAAATAACTATTCTAAGCTCTCATACATACGACGTCTGTATAAGTGTAGGGACAGATGAACCCTCAATTTCCGCCTATAAAAGTGATAATTCATATAAGCAAGAGTATTACGCCGTTCGAATAATATATTGTCAGAGCGTGTCTCGAGACATAGTGTGACATAAAGCTGTAGCTAATCAACAACATAATGCCGGCGGGATGAAATGGTTGTTTTATTGTAATGAGATCCACCCGTTATGTACGGGCGAACGTTTACGCATTACCTCGACAGACGCAGCCTCCAGCCGTCTCGACCAGGCTAAAGTTAGCATTGTGATGTCTATACATAGGTATAACGATAGATCTACCTTATGGGACTTTTATTTTAGATTTTAAATATCCGTGGTATAAAAAGTGCCCGGTAGCCGCTTGCCATTGATTGCCTCCTATTACCTCTCTACTCTGTCTTAAGTGGATCCATGAAAAAGCTACTAAACACAAATATTTGATTTAAAAATAGCAAAACACAGCTACGGTTGCGGTTGCGCTTAGAATATCTCAAAACAATCCATGTGCTAAGAAGTATAATCGCATTCAACATTGAACAATAAATTGAATTCACTACCCTAATCGAATCGTTTCCACAGACGTTGGTTTCCTTTAAATATCTAAACTCCATTACAATCCCATGTATAGGTATATGGTGGTTTTTCCTTTTCTGCAGCGAATGTAATATTTCAGTTGGTCGCCCGCGTCAGTAATATTGACAAGCGAATCCGATCAAATCAAATATAATTATTTTTAGCCGCGAATGTTAGTAGCTGACCTGACGGCTCTCGACACGAGGAGCTCTCTGTCTCCCTCACATGCTTGTTTACATCATGTTTATGATCTTATACAAACATTTTTATCATCTTGATATCTATGAGCTAAATAACAGAATAATTTATTTGTTTGGTAGATGAATCAACCCGAAGCTTCATTGCGTGTTAGTGGGGTGATCTTGGGAGTAATCATGAAACAGCTTGTCGTCTTCTTCCAGTTTTTTTCATTGTACATTATAATTATCTCCTTTGAATTTAAGACTATTTCCGCTCAAAAATCATGTTTTACGACAGCTAGATCTGGAGGTTGGTTTCTAAATTATGTACTGACACTGACTGCTAGAGGTTATCCAAAATAATGAAGTTGCCAAAAATAATGATATTAGCAACTGTGTTAGTGAGTGACACAAAAAGTAATAAGAAACGAAAGCGCTTAGTTCTGTGGTATATTCTAGTAAATTGAAACTTAATGAATGAGAGGCGAGCCATTTGGGTTAATTGTGTTCGTTAGATCACCTGTATGAGGAGGGCAGGCCATTGTTATCAACGCGACCGTTTAGGGCACCCGGACATAACAGTTATGGCTGACGACTGGCTCTCGTAAGTACCAGGTTATCAGAACGATCAGGAGGCAGAAATTGCACATTGTTTTCGACCACCTGCGGTGTCCACCATAGTGACGTCACACCACACTAATACAGCTTCATGAGATAAACGACATTTTAAACAATATTCTTGTAGTAATGTAGATGAATTTCGACCTTGGTATTCGCACAGAAGTCTACAGTAAGTACCAATGTGATGTGTTCACTGGCATACGTTCTTTGTGAGTGGTTCTACTGGTTCCAAACCGCCACTGTCTAATCTGACTTTGTGCCGCACAGTCGCAACGCGTTGTGTTTCGAATTATGCAGAGAGCAGGCTCTGCTTTACCCTACCCCAGTAGTGTAGAGGTCCGGTAGGAGGTGGAATGTTAAGACCAGAGTTTGAAACTAAAACTGAAGTAGTTTGACTTCGTGTCTATCCTGTAACTAGTGATGTGGTATAACTTGCTAACCGCATGTTTATTATGTTCTCCTAAACATTAGATGGGCCATAAAGTTAAGCCTTGACATTTTTAGTGCTTAATAACAAATCTATGTCTTTTCTTGAGAAAACTGTTTTATACTACTAATAATCTTCCTTAATTTTATGACGAATCTTAAATGTTTTGGCATTTTATAACTAGGCAGCTCTATTTTGAAAAACATTAGTAAATGCGTTTTTAATAGGTCTATAATTCTCTCTTTATCCGGCATAATGTTAGTCACTTACATTAGAATGCGATTAAAACTATATAAACCGGTACACCTCAGTCCGAGAGATAGATTTAGATAGTAATTTGAACTCACTGCAGAAACCAAAGCCGTGGTCTTCTGTATGATTTGTCCAGTGTTAGACACACACTATCACTATAGAACCTCTATTAACAGGTTATCTAACCTCTAATATACGAGATAGCGGCAACTAAACGTTAACTGCTAAGAGTTAAAGGGAAGCAAATGCCAAAAGTCAAATAATGTAGATTAGTTATCTGGGAGATAAATCATGGATTATGAATACTATCGATGGTAATAGTTATAGTATACATGAGTAAAACATCACGTAACTATTCACTTAAAAGGTCCTCAAATGTATTTTAATATTATCTAATTTTCACATAAACAATATTCTAAGGTTAATTGTTGAGTTACAAGATTTAACCTAGAATTTCTTTAAGCCAGTTTGAAAATTCTGGTTTCGACAAGATGAAAGTAATGTTGTTTTAAAAGACAATTTATAGTAGTACAATAACTCAGCCACTCAGCCAACCGTCCCAGTACCCAGCGCCGACACATCATGCCGCGTCACGGCACTACTGCCGAGTTAAATGCATTGCCGTCACTACATCATCGTAAACGAAACAGATTGCTAGATATTGCGCGGAAACCAATAATAGCTGTTAGTAGTTCATTATATATATTGTGTACACGATATATTTGATGCTCGTGCGAATATCTTACTGTATCGAAACAACATTAATTTGTCTGCAAATGTCTCGAAGACAACCGACGTTATCTGGCCGTATATGTCTGCTGCTAAACGCAGCTAACGCCTGCTCCAACCATGGTCTGACAACTTGTCTTTGCAAGTACTTATGTGTATTATATTATATGATTTCGCCTATTTCAATTTAAGGCATTAAAAACGCTTCTACGCGGGCATGGGAACTTGTTTCCTAAAAAGCTCTGTAACATTTGTGACTTAGAAATCAAACCGTTCGTTAAGATATATTATAGGTACGTGTGGAATGACAGCGACGTCATGCTTATAATGTCTTTAAAATGCGTCTTTATGTCCCGTAACTGTTAAGCGATAATGCAGTAGCAGGTCGATTACCACATGCCACGGCTATCCTCTAAGATTCTATAACTAAGGCCAGTTACAGATCCTTCCCGACCCGCGTAGCGACCGGCGCCCGCGCCACACCGTAAATAAAAAAGATAGCACTTTCAAACAACATTTTAACGAGTGTATAACTTTATTTTTGAATACCACTTGAGTACAGATTGATGGATATCGAATAAAAATCGGTAGATCTAGGTCACAGAGCTGGAATATAAACTTATTAGCTACAACTGCTACGAGGAAAACAAACAGACAAAATATTTGATATTCACTTCTCTTTGAGTGTATTTATGAATGGTCGTGCATGACGTTATCTCCCCTCTATGGACCTCCCAGCAGTTATGGTAAAATAACATAAAACGGAACCGTTATGTTTATAGGTTGACATGATTATCTTCCGAATTTGCAATATTTCCTTTATCGTGGCTCCGGTTTTCTACACAAGATCTTTTAAAGTACGCCAGCGTTTAAATAAAATACCTGCTGAACACGCATATATCAAGCTCCGCCCTGCATTAGGAATTTCTTCTGTACCGTCATTTGGTGCGTTGTAACCTCGAATACGCAATCGAGCAGCAGTCCTTTGCCTAGCCACTGCGCCAATCAGGTCGTCATTTGGCTATTAAATTTTGTCGTTGATTGTATACAAATGTCTTCTCTGCCGTTTCTTCCTTCACTGGCCGAGTAAACGGCTCCGTCCCCACGTGCCACAGATATCACTATCGTTGTGTGGCCAATCAAGTGAACGTGATGCGACGTAATTAATGAATGGAGTTGTCTGCCAACGTAAACATTTAGCTCGGCGCTAGGCTGCGCGCGCCGCATGTGTGCACGACTCGCGCGCATACTTGCGGTTTGTTTGGGCATTGTTATCGCAGGCGCATGCGCACCGCACCCGACCGCCAAATAATTACACCGACTGTGTCACTTCCGATCTATGCCGAGCACGCGCGAGCTCCAAAATAAACGCAGCAGGATGCGGAAGAAGCAGTAACTAACACGTTGGAAGAAACGGTTTGAATGAGTCCAAGTACGAAGATTGTTAACGCAAGGCGCGCGTGACAGGTAATTTATGTGATGCCCAAACACCAGCGGCGACACAGAAGGTGGTACATGCAGCCTTAAACATACTCATGGACCAATTTTAGGTTTAATTTTCATGTACTCAGAATTTCATGAGCAAGTTAATGTACCAAACCTTATGGTTTAGATGGAATCGCAGTTAGACATGAGATAGATGTGCGCTCCTAAACCAACAACAATATAATATCCACCACTGCAGCTATTTCCATCGCTTGAATGCAACGATATCAATGGCCACTGAGCATCGAGCATCGTATTTGTCTGTCCTCAGCTGTGACGTCAGCATGACACATTCATATCTATTTTGCATCCATTTCTTTACGCAACGCAAGTAAATATTGTTCATCAGCAATCTTGCCTCGACCAGAGACTAGTTTTTTCATACGATGTAAAAAATATATGTTTGCAACATGCAACGTTGATTACAATTAAATGTTTTTCTATTCTATGTATTTCAATCAATAGCTGGTGCAAAATATTCACATTAGCTTATTTAATACCCGATAAAAATTCATAGGGACCTACAACCGAGCCCGGTACGATATTTAAATATATATTATGGCATCATCACCTCATGCTCACAATATTAAAATAATTGAATATACAACGAGCTGAAATACTGTAATCTGAAATAACACAATCTGTGAGGAAACGTGTTATCTTACGTGAAAGAACATAACCTCGTTCCATACTCAGTGATGCTCACTCCGACAGCTTCGTAAGAGACATTTCACGTACACCGTTATTTGAATTGCTGATCCTTACCTATCATAATGCGGAATATAAAGATCGATGGAATAAGTACAACTTTGTCATACTAACAGGTCACCAATGGGGAAAAAATAATGTTTCCGTTTCAATAGTTTGAGAAAACCTTTATTCCTGATAAATATTGATAAACTCACATCATAGTGGGATCATCACCCCTAGGAAGCCACTTACTGAAGGTATGAACTTTCTAGCTACAGAGGTCATCATTTGTTTTGTAAATTAAGTACATCGGTATGTAAAGCACAGTGTGTTCCTCCTCTCTCCTACTTGATCCATGCTGTGCCCGACAGGGTCCATAATTGTGACTAATATATTTATTTCCCTACCAACTATGTAAACATTACGGTACTCAATAAAGAATTGAGAATATGTCTTGTTGTGCAACAGCTAAATAGGTCGCTGTATCGTCAGCTTGGACATTAGACTTTCTAATCCAGGAAGGTGAGGCAGGTCCTATTTCGAAACTGTTTTATATTCATTGTTTACATTTCCTAAGAAAAGGGCAATGATTCTATCACCAGGGTTGTCAGAGAACCTAAGCAACCAATGGTCTTCTGGACGCAAAAAAATAAAACGTATGTCAGTCCGACAAAAGTCTTCAGCGCTGGTGGAACAGCACACCTATGCTAAAGCATTTACTAAAATATTCATAGTAAGAAATAAGTAGGTAAGTATATAAGGAAAACTGAGACGCAAAATTGCATAATCTAAACACGATTCGTATTAAAATTAATTCCACCTTTTAGCAATATGCCTAGATGTGACTTATAGCAGGCGTAACACATTACTAGCGTCGGTCAGCGGACCCTACTGCAGTAGCGTAACTAGTTACAGTGGAATTCCCGGCAGACAGCGACGCACCAGTGGAGGGCCGAGCTCTGCCGTACACAGCTACATAACATGCGCACATATGATCCTAGCGAATTAACGATACTCGCAACGTATGAGCGAAGTTTGGAGATACACAGTGATATTGTTTGATCGTTAACCGCGTGTCCTATATTATAGTTTTACTTGTTTACCCAGATATTGGATTTGATTTGATATATCATGTATTTGTAGTTTCAAACAATCGGATATTGTAATGAAGTATCTTGGTTGAATCGGAGTTGTCTTTTTACAAAAATGCCTGCAATGACAGAAAGTGCTCCGTGGAGGTTCTATTACTTCCTGCCCCAGGCTTAAGCCCATGTTGTAGACTTGCAGAGTATTGTACCCGAGCGTATCGTTCCAGCAAGTGACGTACTACGTGATCCGCACGGCGCTGCTGGTGTCCTGGTTCTGGGCAGCCTTCCTGACGTGCGCGCCCATCCTGGGGCTGGGCCTGTACTACGACGAGGCGCGGCAGCAGTGCATCCGCTACAGGAACGCCGAGACCCCTACCGACCTCGCCTACGCTGCCTTCTACGTCGCCTTCGGTGAGTACTCCTTATAGTCATGGCCTGAAAAGTGACTAAACATTATATGATTTTCTTGAAACGAAATGAAAACTAGGGCAACATATTAGGTCACTGTGGTAATAGAAAAAAATAACAATGTAATATCCACATTTCATTTGAGTCACCGTGTCATACCAATGAAGAGTCCAATGACGTTGTTTGCGGTTACACCTAATTAACGGGTGGTTTGCATTTCCCTGAATAATTTTCACATTGCGTTTTTTCTTTCTGGCATTACGCCTGTTTTGTGGAGTACCTCACGGAGTCACGTGCGCGGCGGCCAGCTCCCCAGACGTCCACATTACAGCTGTCTCACGCCCGCGCTGGGCTTATTGACACAAATGCACTTGTAGGACTATAAACGAAGGTGCGGTTTTGTTTACTTGGGGAATGTTATGTTCGTGTAGTTTCTCATAGTTCTAGTTGTGTAGTGTGCTATAGAGTACTATGTACCTAGGTACTACTGTTACTTAAAATGATTACCTTAGGACCTACAGCCCCACCGCTCAATTGTCAGTGCTTTTATATACGGCACGTTTCAAGTTTCAATATTATTAGGTCCCTACGACACTGCTAGGGCGTATCATACAAAACTTAACAGACCACGTATACTCTTGGCGGTACGACGTAGTTACTCCAAATGTGTCGATAAATATTATGATCGCCACCATAATTTATGCCTCATGTTTAATGGTTCTTAAAAAATATGAATGGTGGTTATTTCCTTTATTACCCATACCTAACTCGGTTTTGTTCTGTCTCATAATGTATGCACTGATAGACGAGAGGTATGACGGTTGGACTGCCAAGTCATAGGTCGCAAGATCGAACCTCAGCACGGATCAATGTCTTATCGTACTATAAATTAGTTATCAGTTGCTAAAAATAGTAAAGGAAATAAAACATTGTGGGAAAACATTGTGGGAATACCTGACAGATTTTTCAACGGTGTGTAAAGTCATGTCAAAGGCCTACAAGCGGTTTAAACTCTGACACCAGGTTGTTCATAAATCATACGATAAGAAGAAGAAGAAGAATAATCAATCCAAACTTATGATGTGTATGAATCGAGTCTACATAACTGACTGTGACTGTATCACCTTCCGCAGGCACGGGGCTGTGCATGATCCTGGTGTACTGCAACCTGGCGGTGATCCGCGCGCTGTACGCCATCACGGCGCCGCGCGGCAGCCAGCCGCAGGTGCGCCGCGTGTCCAAAAGCAGCTGCCGCCAGCGCCAGCGCAGCATTAACGCCAACAATCAGACGGCGCTGCACCACAACGCCGCAACCGCCGAGGAGGTCGCTTTCAGCCGCCTCATGGCCACGCTCTCCGTGCTCTTCATGATATGCTGGATGCCGCAGATGGTGAGTCACGGGCATTTGTTAGGTTACCACCACTCCCCAAAAGTTACACCCGTTCTACGAATTCATGATTCTGGTTTCTTTAACAATCAACAACAAACTAACAATCAGGTACCAAAACCCAATATTCATAACCTATAATAATCACTTCAGTAATTAAAGTCTCGTAGGTCGTACGCAGCAAGCTTACTTATTATACTAAAAGGAACCGTGGGAGGTAGCTAATAACAATAGGAAGCGTGAAGGTGATAATTTAGCAAAAGCTCTGACACTTTATAGTGCGACACGCCCTGTTTGGCAAACTTCGCATTTAGTTATCTTGGCAGTGACATCACAATAGCAGCTCTGAGACAGATAATTAAGGACATTTCATTTTGGCGATCTGTCGGCTCCGTCGGTTAGCAGGCGGGCCACGTACGAGTGATACAAGCAGTGCCGGCGCGGCAGCACTGATCGACTTACCATTTATATTCAGCTAATGTCCGCATCATAACAGCACGGGGGGAATGCAAAACTATAGTTCCTCGTGATGGCCGACCTTGGAGTACCTTCAGATAAAGTACTCCAGCGATGACTCACCAGCTGCTGTGAGGAACGTTAAATTTTATTTGCAACTTTGTACATTCTTATTTGGCGTCTCGGATTGGTTTCATAACATCTACAGGAAATAATGGAGCGATTTGTTTTGTTCAATGCGATCGAAATAAACTTAATAAGTTAAAACAATGATACATTGTTGTGGATGCCTATTTGGTTGAGGTTAATAAGACTTAATTATTTCAACACTTTATGTACACACCCCAAAATAAGTTATAAGTTATAACTGTAGGTACCTATGATAGGTAATTTAATCCTTCCAAGAGGCAAATCAGCCATTTACACTATATGTCACTTGTATTTTATCTACACGTTCTATCATAACTTCTTTTACACCAATTTGTGTAGCTATCAAGACAAACGTCGACTTTAAACCAAAAATGACCCTTCGCTTTATGTATCCAGAACATATCCGAAAAAATTGGAACACTATATAGTGAGTAAACTAATAGTAGTCATGAATCAACTGAACATTTTGACGACCTGATTAGCGCAGTGGCTAAGTGATTGGACTGCTGCGCTAAGGGTTACGGGTTCGATTCCCGCACGGGGCAAAACTTTGTGCGACCCACAGATGTTTGTCTCGAGTCTGGATGTTTGTGTATGTGATATTTCATGTTTGTGAAACGCACCCACGACACAGGAGAAATTCCCAGTGTGGGGCGACGTTTTAAAAAAAGAAAAAATAAATAACTAGAACCGTACAGTTAACTAGTAAGCAGTAATGTAGTTCTAAAACAAATCAATCTGACTGTATTTGGCACCTCCATAGTTCCACGTGTGGCGACGTAAACAAATCCTCGTTGATCGCAGCAATATTATTAGCGCGGCTAACATCGGCGCATCAGTCTTCAGCTGCAGCTCTAAAGTGAGCTTTGTAATCCAAGCCGTGCTGCTAACGACAACATTACAGATCACAGATGTGCTGATGTGAGAACGAGCTCGCTAAGAGAACTTGTTCGCAGGTGACACACAGAACGGCTACTTATTTTGAGCTAAGAATATCTTCTGAATGCAAAGTACCTGTGTAAGTGTGTACCTCCTCCAGGAGTATCGTTTTATTTAATTTAATTGCTCGCCATTCAGCCGATACTTTGAAGTTCAGTTTGACGGGCTCTTCAGCCATTACTTGGTAGTTATGTAACCGCAGCATTAGTATGCCCCTCCCGACAATCGAATGCAAAACGCATAAGATTTTATATGGCGTCCTTTGGATGTTTGAGTATAAGTTTTTAAAAGTAGATATTCTTATATGATACTGAACGCAATTCATTAATTGTGTACTCCGTTTGAGTAGACAAGTCATGTCAGTCACGTCGGGGCTTACAATATTGATTGTTGAGGAGTATATCGACATCGGCATCAGTATGCGGCGCGGCGCGGACATTGGCGAAAATATTTCATTGTTACTTTAATGGCATGCGAATAAAACTAGAATTTTATTCATATGAGCCCGCTGGTGAATCAATGTCCGCATATACATGATACATTGGCAGATTGACTGCTAAACTGGGATGTACTACACACTAAGCACATAGAATATGAATTGAGCACCGAGATTGCGTACATACATATACATACATAAATAGACAACTAACCTGATGACTACTCATGTGCAAATTTTTTATAATTTAATATCGCATTTACAGAAAATGTTTGACGCTATTATTATAAGTTCATTAAATAAGTAGTAATAAACGTTCGCAAATACCGACCACCATTCTTTCTCTGCTGCCAATGAAACAGTGACCGATGCGAGGGTGCAAGTAATTGATCAATTAACCTGATTGACTGCTCATTGGTGTCTCACAGCGAGATGTTCTTAATAGCAAACAATTCTCTCCACTTTCCACAACCTTAAGTATTTAAGAGCCATTGACAGAATTTAATAAAGTGACGTAAATAGCTGAGGTCCTTGCACTCTGTACAACGTACTACGATTATTTCTCGGTGTTATAATATATGTATGAGGCTAGCGATTAAGTTAAAGCTAAATAAGTGAGACTAAGTGAACTAACAACACGCATTAACATTATACAATCACGTCCGTTATACATAACTATAAATATAACGTACATAATTGTAGTTGTGTAGTGCGGGTAACTGGACAGTGCATTCATAATCATGAGCTCTTAATCTGTCTCCCCACGAATACGTGTGAATCATGGCCTAAATTCTAATATAACCTTTACACAACTAGTTCTCGTCACGATCGACGCTCCTTTATATATACTAAATCCTGAAGGATCAGGCGTGAGGTCATGAGGTGATGTGACAGTCAGTCAGTGTTGGGATTGATGATGTGCGCAGCTCACGTCAGCGCTGTACCTGGGGCTGGGCTCCGCGGCGTGGGAGCGCCTGACGCCGCTGGCCAACCTGTCCGACGTGCTCATGCTGCTCAACTACGTGCTCAACCCCATCCTATACGTGCTCATGCGCCAACGCAGGCGCCTGTCGCCCACCAACCTCTGCCACTCCATCGCGCATTGCTTTAAGCGGGTAAGCAGCCATAATAAATAAATCTAAATTCAAGAAGGATCATTTTACTAAATACACACCAAAAGATCCTGCTCAAATAATGATTTATTTTTGAAGAACAACTTTAACTTTGTACCACCTGTGTTCTGAGCAAATAAATGTTTCTTTCTTTATCTTTTGCGAACTGTGTGGACACTGGATATAAGCTCTTTGCGACCACTCATCTGTATTCTTATTAGTTTTTTATGGTTATGTATTGATAACAACAAATAAATTATTTGTTTCTTTCTTGAGGTAATAGAATACAAGATAATAAAAAACAAAAAAGGTGAATAGAATACAAAATTCTATTCACCTTTTTTGTTTTGGCTTTAAATAAAAATTGTTAAGTTTTTTAAGCAATCGATCTGGGTCTTAATGAACTAGTTAGGAAAAGTGTACTTACCTGTTTATGTTGTGTCAACAGAGTCACAAGACCTCAACGGAGTCCATGTCGATGAAGACGTCGTGCTGCCCGCAGGAGACGCTGGTGGTGAGCGACAGCTCGGGCGCCGAGATGCGACCGCTGCGCGCGCCGCTGCAGCAGCACCCGTCCGCGCCCACGCTGCGCATCGACGACTGACCGGCGCGCGCGCAGCCCACGCCGCTCTCACTCCACCTACATGACGGCGGACTGCTGGAAGTACTGGACACGTTGCAGCGACCTTCTGTGGGTGCTCACGGTTCTAATGAAGGACGAAGGGTCCCTCAAAGTCCTTCAGAAACGTTGAGCCATCGTTATTCGATCGCCAACACTTTGCGCAGTACATCTTATGGTGGCATGCAAAGAGTTTGGTAGACTTCAACCAATAGTCTTACTTTTACTGAATACTGAAGAATTTCGCTGGCATTTTTATGACCAAAGACAAAACTTAGTACATAAATGTAGGGCTCACAATACCTAAAAATTACAAGATTACCTAAGTACTTTACCGGTTAGTACTGGCTGAGTGTTGATGGTGTTCACTAAACTTGTGTTATGTCTTGAGGAAAACGAAGTTCATTAATACGTACTTATTCATGTTACGGGAGAAATAGGACATATTATAATTATGTAATACAATATGCTAAGGAACCTAAGCGTGTCGTGTATGAGCTGTGGCTCTACATCAAACAAGTATAATTATGTAAACAACTAGTCTCAATATAGTTACCCGTTATCGTATACTAATATATCTTGTTACTGACTTACTAAGTTTACTACACAGAATAGGTAGTCGCCTATTTAAATAGATACAAAATCGTGAAACGAAATGTTTCCATAGTTCGCTTACGTCGGTCACATTGAAACCCCAACGAATAAGTTAGCTATTACGGAATATTAGGATTAGTATCTACTTATAAGTTAATAACACAAATCATAAATAGATATTGTTTAGCAAAACAGGGAAATACATATCTTAAATGACACTACCAAGGTAGGTACCGACTACCTTCCCCGGTATTACCTGCAGGGTACAGCTGGATGTTTCACACAGTATCTACTGATGTATTAAGTGCCTGCATCTTTATTTTTGGTCGTGATTACAGTATCTATAAATATATTGATGACAATGTGTTTGCTAATTGATTTTTATTCAATGTTTGTTGCAATTTGGCAGCGCCCCTAGCTATACTTGTTAGTTTTTAAATTTATAACTAAGAACTGTATGTAAATTTGAAAATTATAATATAAAAAATACCTAGTTGTGTAATTAATGCTAATATATTATAGATTTATTCTCAACACATTGTACATAGAGGAAAGTACTTACATCATTATTAAATACAAACCTAAAGTACCAACGCATATTATCTATATTTATAATACTCATCCATAGCCACAAACTCTAACATACCTAATAGAGATCTGTTGTGTACACAATAGGTAATCCTGAGGTATTTAAATTTGTATGAATATGGTTTTTTTTTATTATAAAAACCGTCGCCCCACACTAGGACTTTATCGTGGGTACGTTTCTCAAACATGAAATATCATCAAACAAAATTTTGTCCCGTGCTGGGAATACTGGAATCGACCCTGCAACCCTTAGCGAAGCAGTCCAATCGCTTAGCCATTGCGCCAACCAGGTTGACAATGGTTAAGTTACTACTTTGGTATTTAAAATAGTTACGTATACCTATATTTTTTAAAATTAATATTGGAAACATATGTATAATGGGCCTATTATGTTAAGTATATAATGCACACATTTTATAGCTTTAATAGATTATTTTTTATAATGAGTCAGATTAACGATAGAATAAAATAACAATGAAGTAACTACCTACTTAATTTGTTTTATTTAATAATAATCTCTGTCCTTTTTTGTTGTTGACTAATTGTAACACTTATTATTTATTAGCTGCGCCCCACGGTGTTACCCGCTACATTTTTTCGGAATAAAAGTAGCCTAGATGTTTTAATCCAGAGTGTCAGCTACCTTCATATGAAATTTCATCAAAATCACTAGCCGTTTGAGCGTGAAAAGGTAATGACCATCTCACAAACTTTGCCTTCATAATATTAGTGTGAAGAATGATTTATTAATATTGTTGTGTCAATGCTAGGTACGTAACAAACCTACTCTAGAGATACCTAATTAAATAGGTGCCTCTAGATTATTGTTTAGTATTTATTTATTTTAACTGCCGACTACCTTCAATGATATGAACCCGTCATTAGTGTAATTAACCCGGCATTAAGTACATTGTCAATCTACGGTACATAATATATGTTCTTACTCAATAGGGCTTCATTCATGGCGGTATGAGATAACTGTTTCAATCTTAGAGCATTTTAATTTTAATATAATAGATTATTATTGGCAAATTTTCCTTCATTAATTTTATAAATGTATGATATAATATCAAATAATAAACTTGAATGTAACTTGGAATTCGATGGGTACGAGAAGCGACACGATAGCACGATGGTTGGGAGAGCTGCCCCACGGTACTGCGAAGATCTCGGGTTCAAATCCCGCGTGTCCATAATATATTTCTGTTATCCATTTAGATTCAAGCTCAGAATGGGGAATATTCTAAAATGACACCAAAAGTCATGTAGAGCACTATGAGTCATACATACATTACATACATGTATACATACATAAGGTACGCCTGTTACCCTAAGTGGTACGCAGAGACCACGAATTTTCCATTTGCTAAGATCCTGGCATACTTCTTTTGCTAAAGTTAAAAAAATGGTTACGAAATGATTTATGAAAAAGACGAATGTATGGCGGCATTCGATATTATGATTGGTGGAGAAAGAGTAGAGCAAGTTAAAGATTTTTTGTACCTGGGGACGTTATAAAGCACGAGGAAGACATCGAAAAGAGAGTAAAATTAGGAAATCAAGCGAATTTGTCACTACACTCCTTTATGACCACCCAGAAGGTATCAAAAAACGTTCGTCTGGCCGTGTATAGAGGAGTGTTAGTGCCGACTCTTATGTATGGTAGTGAAAGCTGGGTATGGCAGAAGAAACACACACACACAAAGCCGCATTAGTGCAGTAGAGATGCGGTCTTTGAGAAGTAAGTGTGGTGTGACTTTGAGTGATAGGGTTGAAAATAAGGTGATAAGAGAGTAAATGTAGATGCAATTACGAAAATTGAGAAAAATATGCTTAGATGGTTTGGGCATGTAGAAAGGATGGATGAAAGAAGAATTTATCAGGCGAGTGTTACATTATTATTTTATTACATTATAGCTAATATCTTAAATATATATAGTTGTTTTTACACCCTAAATGAGTTTCTGACAATAAACCTTAAATCTTAATTGATAAATTACCATCTAAGCCTCCAAGATTGTTAAAAAAAATGTATATTTGTTGATTACAATAATTGTAATATGTTATAGGTTAAGTTGATATACTTATATGTTTGTTCATTTCATGTTAGTGTGTATTTTGTTTTTGCATGCCGAAAAAAGTAGGCAAAATATCTATATTTTTACAAAAGCTCTATCTGTAAACATCATTATTTCAAGCAAATAAACTATTCTAAGGGGGAGGCCTTTGTTCAGCAGTGGACGTTTTCCGGCTGATGATGATGATGATGAAACTATTCTATTCTATTATGTAACCATTAACCATGAATGAACTATGCTTATAGAATCTCTTAACAGTACTACAAAAACCAATAATCCAGTTAAGTAACTTTACTATGATATGTATCCAAACACAATGCAATTGTTGCTATAGCAATAAATAATTAAATTGATGATAATAGCGAACGTCAAATGATAATCAGATATTCTAGCTTTCTCTTTTACACTTACGTTAACTGTATCTTGCTATACCGTTGTCATTGTCACTTGTCATATTATATTCAGTTGAAGAGGGGCTTCTAGTAATTGTCATTGTCAAAGTGTACTTAGCGTCGATTGATAAAATCCCTAAAATATTTTTCAGTTTATTTAATTAAAATGATAAGTCAGTTGTGTAATTAAATTTGTTTTGGATATTTATCACTATTCTTTTGAATAGTAGTGAAAGGAAGACATATTTCGCCAAGATGTCTAAATGGTGTGTCAGGTTTTATACAATAATACCGGGCTGTGCCTCTGTTTATATCTTATTTGTGTAAAAAGCCGGCAGCAGTCGTGGTCTATTTGCAAGCTGTTAGAGTAGCAGTGTGGTGTAATTTGATGTTATCATGCAGGCAATCGGAGCGCAGCATCCACGAAATGCTGAAGGACACACCGCCGCTGCGCGAGTCCAGCGACTCCATCACTTCAGGCACGGAGCCCAAGTTCCCCACGTCACGCTCCATGCCCTTCCCCCCCGCATACGGTCAGCATATACTCATGTTATTGTCATCCTAAGTGATACACTTGCTTCAACCTAGCTGAGTACTTAGATAGTTGACCACAAACGTGTGTATGTTGTAGTGTGGAGATGAATGTTTATGAACATTTTGCTGCCCTGTGTTACCTAATTGTATGGGCCAACTATGGCAGCAGCATTGAGGTTAGTTCTATTTACAATGAGGGCTTGTGGTTATATATAAATAATTCTTTTTTGAAACACATTTGGCTTGGTTCACATATCCACTGGTGGTGATCACTTGTCCTGTGCACCAGATGACAAACTTGTTTATTTAGCTGTTATATCAGAGGCTGATAGTACTCAACATGAAAAAAGGTGTACAGTAGACATGTGTCAGATTTGATACCATTTCTATGTGTCAGTAAGGCAGGTAACTCATTTATCATGACTACTAAATTTGACAAGGAAAAGATATTTTTGATAGTGAAACTATATTTTAATTAATAAAATCTGTCTTATCTATAACCATTTAAAAACAATGCCTTTACAGATTATTAAGCTACGAATCCTATATGTATTTAACATAACCAAATTCTCACAATTTATTCTTCACAGGCATGGACAGACTGAGGTGGTAATGGTAAAAATAGTTGTGTAGTATACTTACTCATTATTTTATATACTTAGCTAGTACCATTTCTGCAGCTCCACCAGATGTGTCTCAGAATGGTGGTGCTGGTTCCAGCACTCTGCTGCGTGCCGGCTCATCCAAACTGGATGCTATCCGCAACTGGGGAGTCTCTACCTACAAGTGCACTAAACAGATACTCTATGAGAAGCTTGGCAAGAGCTCGCGTACTGTGGATACTGGTGAGGTTTAATAGATTATTATTACATTTGGGTATATACTGTTCTCGATTGTTGTATGTTTCCTTAGGAAGTTTTGCTAATTTCTTACATGTTCAATTATAATTAGTTAGTATTTATTATGTTGAAAACAGTGTGTTTTATATAGCTCCTTTATAAATAGAGTACTGATAGGTTATATTATTTCTGCAAAGGAACTATCTCTTGAATGTTGATACACAGAGCTGGAGGCACAAATCGAAATGTTGCGCGAGACTCAGCGCAAGTACAACGGAGTGCTCCGGCTGAGCGGCGCGCTCACCCAGCAGCTGGCCGCCGCCGCACACACGCAGCGCGCGCTCGGGGAGGCCTTCGCCGAGCTCGCGCAGAAGTCGCCCGAGCTGCAGAACCAGTAAGTCCCGCGGCTGTCCTCCCACGTTCATCATCATTACTGGTAGACCAGTCCCACATAATGATTACAAATTAATGTCAAAATTCAAGTGTTTCTAAGAGTGGCATTAAAATGTAATGATCTTGCAGGTTCCTATACAACGCCGACACGCAGCGCACACTGACGCGCAACGGGGAAACGTTGTTGGCCGCGCTGCACTTCTTCAACAACTCGCTCAACACCCTCACCAACAAGACCATCGAGGACACGCTGCTCACGATCCGGCAGTACGAGGCGGCCAGGTATATATATACCGACTGCCGGCCTGCCAGGCGCATATATACCGACTGCCGGCCTGCCAGGCGCATATATACCGACTGCCGGCCTGCCAGGCGCTCTGGGGCCCGCAGACCTCGGCAGCTCTCCGTGTGCTCCGCAGGGTGGAGTACGACGCCTACCGCAGCGAGCTGGAGAGCGGAGGCCGCGCCGCGCCCGAGGCTGCGCAGGCGCAAGTCGAGCGGCAGAGGAGGCACTACGAGCGCCTCAGAGACGACTCCGCCGTCAAGTTGCGACTTCTGCACGAAAACAGGGTATTACTCTGCTCCAACTATATACTGACTTCACATTAACACCCATCACATCAATTTTATGACATGTATGTGTCACATACACAGTCAACTGTACAAAGCAAATCCATACATGTATAAAAATTGAAAAATTAAATTAAATTAAGGAGGTGTTTTCACTATTATTATACATTGTTGTATCAATGTAATTTAGTGACTGCGTTTTATAATTATGTATTTCTAAGAAATTTCGTACTACGGGACTACTCTTTATTTCTGTGCTCGTACGTAAACAATACTCATGTGACAAACATTCCTACATCGATTCTCAATGCAACCCGGACATAATCGAGAACAATGATCGCCTTGGCCGACTAGTCTGCTAAACTCATACGTCGGCCCATTTATATACATATATATATATAAATAACCTAGTATGTGCAATTCAGGAAGAGATAATAATGGTGACATCCGAAAAGATAATTTAATTATAGTTCATGCGTTCTAGGAAGGTGCGGATGCCATTAGACAAAACGCTCCTTTACACTAATGAATATTTCTGTGATCAAGCAGAACGTGATAAAC
The DNA here is from genome assembly GCA_946251915.1 of Abrostola triplasia. Classification (NCBI taxonomy): domain Eukaryota; kingdom Metazoa; phylum Arthropoda; class Insecta; order Lepidoptera; family Noctuidae; genus Abrostola; species Abrostola triplasia. The sequence continues at coordinate 10,923,772 of OX276439.1, forward strand.
TTCTTGGCTAACCTGAATATTACGTGCATAAAATATTGTTATCATTAGAAAAAATAGTAGATATTATGACAAATTTAACCCACAAATTTGTAAAATTATGGTGTTATTATTATTATTAAATACATTTAAAATGTTGTGTTGTATTAAATCGATGTTACACATTAAGAAAACAACGTAACGTCATCGACTAGTTTAGGAAATTACTCGATATTATTGTTTTAATATGTTTTATCATTTAAACAACTTTGCTTATTTACTACGAACAATATTAACTTTTATAAACTGTTTATGCATATATTGTATTTTCTTAGTGTAGGTAGTTTGAATACACAACAGCGAAGAACAATGGGAGCGAGTGCGATATAGATAAACGCGGACGATGCGGACTCGTGTAGCCTTAAGACTAACATGAGTGTATGCTTATGCTAGGGTTTCCCCAACGCCGTGCCTCAGCTCATACCCCAGTTGCCATGTTGACCTGTCACGTACAGTATTATTATTCAAATTCATTTATTTTTTGCGAATATGCGTACATTATGTCATTTGATTTCGAAATGGAATTGTAAAAAGCATCGAAAAAAATATCTTTTAAAATAAATCTTCGATGTAATAATAATATAGGGTATTTTGTCATTTTGAAAATATTTGTCGATAACATTGTTGAGTGTGCCACTTCCTTAGTCGTCCCCTATTGACATGTGTCACCCGCATCTTGCTAGAACGCAAGAACTATAACTCTATTTATAGTTTCCGGTTTCAGTTATTAGGTCAACTTTGAATCATTATATGCTTTTCATAAAGTTTATCATCTTTTTTCATAATTAAAAATCAAATATTTATATTATGTAAGAAACATATTATCCTGCCAGGTGAAGGTGATGAACAAGCAGCTGCTCCTGTTCCACAACGCGGTGTCGGCCTACTTCAGCGGCAACAACGTGGCGCTGGAGGCGGCCGTACGACACTTCAATATCCACACGCCCAGCGCCGCGCCGGCCGCGCCCCCCGCGCCGCTGGCCGCGCCCCCCGGGCCCCCGGCCGCGCCCCCCGCGCCGCCGGCCGCGCCCCCCGCGGGCCCGGCGTAGGGCTAGCGGCAGGCGGGGGCCCGGGCCTGCCCTCCGCACGCGTGGCACAGCGCTAGGGCTCACGGTGAATAATAGTCGTTCCGACGTCTGCTCTGCTAACATATTGACATAACCCTCTCAAATCAAATAATTAAAAGAAAACTACAGCATATAAATAAAAAAATTTGAAATCAATTAACCATTTTAGTTTAAACAAATCAAGTGATTGGTATCTATCGGCAAAAATACCATGTTAATCTAGGGATTTCAAGACCAATTGTATCCTAATAAAATCTACATTCCATAACTTGTGAAGACGACCAATCACTCACTCCATATAGTAGGGCGGAGTCAGATTTATACTTACAGTCATGAGTGACATTATGGTCGCGTAGCTTTTTTGATTTTGTATAAAAATAATACGTGCTTTTTGACCAAATCCTTTTCTGCTCTTTGATTCTAACAATAAATAAGTGATAGATGTTACTGAGGGGAGTAACTACATTGCGTTAACTTAGTCCAATGTCTCTCTGAATTAACATAATAGTGTTGTCAGAGTGAATTAACGAATAAGGACTTGTATAAGTATATTTTTGCACGAAACGCATTCGTAACATTATATTTTAGATAAAACATAAATATCTTTTACTTAATAAGTAGAAACCGAGTATTTATTTTAAGTAGTAGATAAGTTTATTTGAAGATCTTAATGAACCAGGCTTACACATGGTTGTTTTAAATTCATTCCAATATTTATTGCTTTACACTTGCCTAGGATTATATGTTACTAAGTCCATTTTATATGATATTCATATTGTATTATATTCACTATAATCGTTTGTTTATTAGGCACAATGTTAGTCTTAATTTATTAGCTCAAACTTGTCCTTCCAATGTAACAGAAACCCGAAAAGCTTCATTGTTCAAAAATTATGAATAACAATTAACATGTTAGTTGTAGAAGTAATCAATGTTGGATGCCTGGTGACGCTACATATCCTCATGTTGTCAAGCATTATAATTATTATATATTAAAATTGTGTATAAAATCTAATTAATAAATTATTTAAGACAAGTGTTTTACTACTTAGCTATTGTATATATTTTCAGTGTAATGTGACAACTGGAGGATATAAAAATGTAACTTTGGTATTCAAATATATAAAAAATAATAAATATTCTTAATATATAACCCAAAACGTAATAATCTATGAAAACACACTACTTATATGTTATGTATTGTAATATTCTGACTTGTTATAAGTGACAATTATTTAGTGGATATTCCTATGTATTGTAATATTATTAATTATTATGATTACATCTATTAATTTACAGTGTAAGGTGCAGATACACAGCTATTTAATCATAACTCTTATATTAGTGACTATTAGCCAAGATCTCAATGTGATTATAGTTTGCTAAGTCTGCGGTTACACTGTGATTGAATGAATGTAGGGTATTTGAACAAATGAAGACAATATGTGCAGAGTTAGCTCCAGTATCATGGGTATGGGCAGCTCTGCGGGAGTTCATACTAGCTAGTCAAACGTTTAGTTTTAGTTGAATGTACTATCAATGTGACTTACTTATTTAAATATTATTTTAGAGAACAAATTATACACTATTATTGTAAATTTAAGGTAATGCGTTTATCATATTTTCTAAAGAGTGTAAAATAGATCACTTGCGACTTCATTATTGACTTTTATTTTGATTACAGGCATTTATATCATTTTTCGATAATATTTTAATCAATGGAATCACTTTTTTTCTAAGATAAGTCTGATGTATTGGAGACTGGAGTGTCTTGAGTGTGTGTGCACTTTTACTTATAGCTTATGACCAATAGACTATGCATCACCCGAGATCATAATAAAAACAGCTTGAGTGTTGGTAGCTCACATATAATTATATTTCACATGAACATCACAGAGTGCATCCCTGGGCTTCTCTCTCTGCACTAGCATCTTCATGGACACTGTCTGTATGAACCCAATCAATGTTTCACATCAAGTGCCTCACAGCTTAGGCCTTCACAGCTTCCTTGTCACCCTCGTCATTGCATAATTCCTCAGCCTCTGCTTTAAACTTGTCCTGAAACATAATGTTTTTATAGATACAAATAAATATAATATACAATTATTAACTTGTACTAACATATTTGAGTTGTTATCACCCATGTGAAGTCAATTGTCCGAGAGGTTATGTAAAATAAAGCATCACACCTGTTTTCCCTAAATGGATAGACAGACGTTACTATAAAGTAAACCCATATTTCACCAGTTATGTTATATGTCCTAATGGAATATGGGGCTAGCCTATTGCTATTGACCGGATACAAATCCGGACTCCATCCTGCTACTGATAATTATCTGATGGAGAACCCCAGTAACATTCTGCCCCATCTGGGATTTGAACCCAGGACCTCATGCTCAGCAGTCCACTTAGCAACCACTAGACCAAGTCAGTAGAGTCAATAAATGTACTTGAATTGCTACCAGTATATCAATTCAAGGATCATATTTACCAAATCATATATAACTTTGACAACTAGGGAACAACTTGGACACGTTGCAACTTCTTCACCTGCCATTAGTTCTTCCTGAAATTAAATTAACTGTATTTTTTTTTTATTTTAAACCGGGTCCCCCACTAGGAATTTCTCCTGTGTCGTGGGTGAATTTCACAAACATGAAATATCACACACAAACACCAAGACTCGAGACAAGCATCGAACCACGGTTCGCGCAAATTTTTGCCCTGTGCGGGAATCGAATCCGCAACCCTTAGCGCAGCAGTCCAATCGCTTAGCCACTGTGCAAATCAGGTCGTCAATAATATTTCATGGAGCCTTATAGATTGCTCTTTAAGGCTAAAAATCGCATTGTTTAGTTGTATTTAGATGCCCAAAACTGAAACTATAAGGCTTTGTAAGGTGAAATTTTCAGGAAAGCTTTATTATTAATAGCCCTGCACGTAAAAAATATGAAGCCCTAAATCGCTGGGATTTAACTCAAAGCTGAACCTTATACTATTATAATGATGTATATTTGCCACTATATTCTTGGTCAACCGGCAGTGTGGGAACATTCTTTAAGTCAGGCAATTTTTAGGACTGGTTTAAAAATAATTCATGTCAGATCCTTGTTTACACAACAGTTTTAGATAGATTTTTTATTGGGCCTGAGACAGTACATAAAGATTTGTACATGATGGTAATGATTTAAATGTGCATGAGTTAATTAATTGTTATGTTATTTCTAACCTTACTTATTTGAAACCTATCGCCGCACGGACACGGATAGTAATACATTTCTTCATCTTCCTCATATTCGAAGTCTTCTATTTCTATTTCATCGTGAAATATCGTCATTGTGAGTAATTTTAAAGTTAAATATAAGCACTTGACATAACTTAACGTCGCACATTGCACGTTTTCAGAAGTTTGCCCAAGATTTCTAGTATTCGAGTAATAAATAAGAAAAATAAATTAATGTACGATATCGTTTGCGAGTTAAATGTGCCACATAAAATTGGCAATAATGACTATCGCAGTAGGGTTCGTATTGCTAAACAATTTTGGAGGACGACGTGCTAAATATATGATTTTAGCTAGACCTGGACCGCAACGATGTAATGACACTCAGCAGCTGGTCATGGCATTGAGCTCAGAGTAATTACTAAAGCATAGAGAGAGCGAACAAATTACGATAAATCCAAGCTCCTCTCTCTTATGACGCAGATTATATATATAAAAGAGACAAACATATATGGACTCATATATGCTTAAAACTAAATGTACATTCCGAAATTGTCAAACGGTCATACTTGGTCTCTTACTACACGACCAATTAAAAAAGCACATAGTTGCTTAGTAGACCGGTTCTACACGGTTAACCGTACAAAGTATTTGATTTAGTCGTGAATGTCAGTCCTTGTCAGTCATTGTTTATTTTCAAAATAATATATATTTTTTGCATAATATAAGCAACTTGATTGTGTACAAAAGGTGCAAAGGACAGATAAATAAGCGTTTAATATGGCCAGTTTTGTTTTATCGTGTAAATTACATTCATCACGGAAAGATAACAATGAATTTGTAAGATTGCATTTGAAGTATGCAAATATCGTTTTATTTTACAGTATGCCTCCAAATGAAAGAGAACTGGTGTAAAGTGCTTACAAGAGCTAGAAATAGATGGCCTAAGCATAGCTGCTGTTTTTGCCATTTGGCTATAAAACCCTAATAATACAGAATAACTACAAAAACATCGGTAACGACACTTATTGACGCGGGTGAAACCGCGGGGCACAGCTAGACTATAAAAAAAAATGTTGTTTCTATTTATTAAAAATTTATATGTGTTTTTACTTTTACTCCCAGTTTCTAAAGGCCGATCAACATAAAGATTAGCCATTCATTTATCAAATGTTTCATATTATCAAGTACAGTGATTGGTGGACCTGTGTTGCAATAGATCTTTTAGTCAACGAATCACGTTATCACGTATTTGTTGTAATTTTAACCCTTACTAGATAATTCGTAAATTTGGGACTAAATTTATATTGATGGCTTGGTGATGTATGTTTTATACAATGTGAAAATAACGTACATTCGATAGAAGTACATTTTCTGTCAAGAACTAAATTTATTTCGATACTTCGACTTACCAAATACGGCACATCACTACCGAGGCAAAAAAAGTGTACAGTATTGCTGGAAGCAACGCTCCCTCTATGCTTTAGTCATTACTCTGAGGCATTGAGATATACATGTGTATATCTCAATGGGTCATGGGCAGTTTAAATCTGAAAACTTTTTTTGTTCTGTCAAATTGTCATAACAAAGTTGTTAAAAAGATTTTAGAAAAAAAATCCTACTGCTAAAGAACTGAAGCGAAAAAAACATGTCTAGAATTATGTTAAGGTTAAGTTCACTCTACCAGCCGCCATAAGACCTGGCCTCAGGGCGGCAGACAAGGGCTGAACTGCCGTCCGCCCAACAGACGCTCGGGTCGCGTGTGCGCATCGTGCGCACACTGAAGAGGAGCAGGGGACACCCACAGTCCCCTGCCATACGAGGCCTGCGGAGTTTGGGTTGGGAGACCCATCTCTCTAAATCTCTTTACAGTGCGGACAGCGCTGGCGGGGTTGGCGGTAAAATGCTGCAGCGATCCCGCCTTCCTGCCATCCAAAGCGTGGTGCAGGCAGGTAATGTTTTTATTGGGTAGGCCCCTGGATCTTATTGGGTTCCGGGGAGAGTCCCACATACCCCCGTCGTCTCCCAACGACGGGGAATGCGTAACGCATTTCCCTCACGGTAAAAAAAAAGAAAAAAAGGTTAAGTTATAGCATACAGACTTTAACAATCGGGAGCCATTCTTAAAAAGTTTTGAGCCGGTCGAAGATTTTTTATGGCTCCCGACCCGACTGTAAAAGTCCGTATGCTATAGCTTAACCTTAACTTAACATAATTCTAGACTTATTTATTTCTTTTCAGTTTTTTAGCAGTCGGGTATTTTTATTTTTAAATTTTTTAACACTTTTTAGTTTACAATTAATAATAAGTATTTACTATTTCAACTTTAAATCACCGATTTATCCATCCTAAATAAATTTAAATATATGACATTACATACATTATACATATTTGTAATCTCCTTTATTTTGATACTACTCGACAGGTTTGGTTGATTTTTTTTTTACTAATGTCTTACAAGTTAGCTCCAAAAAACCGCTATTTTGTTTTTTTTTTTTATAATTTTTATATACCCAGTGTCACTCTCACAGCTGAGACGAATCCATCGACAGCTCTCAAGCTAAAATCCATCAAGCCGTTTAGGCTACAGAGCGTACCAAAGAAATATACATACACTCGAAAAACATAACCCTCCTTCTGGCGCAGGCGGGTAAATAAGAGAGATCATAATAATTATTAAAGTATTTGCAAATGAAACAAAATCAGGTTTCAACTGGCATTGGATTTTAACAGGAACAAACCATATTGTTACCAATTTACCATTTCAAAACTACTTTTATTTAAAATTGGTAACATTTAGGCACGTCATATTATGGTCACGTCACACACGTCATTTGACATTTGATTTCATTTTTGTGGGGGAGGATGATCGTGGTAGTCTTATCGAATTTGTTATAAAAATAATTTAAAGTGCTGCAGTGAGTGAACTTGTGCCTGTGCCGTCCTATTTATTATATAAACACAGCAAATCTATAGAAACATCGACAATGTTTAGTTGGATAAAGAAAGAAGGTGAGAAAACTGAAAGTATCGAAAATGTCGTGGAAGGCCTTAAAAGGATTTATAAAACAAAACTTTTACCGCTGGAGCTACACTACCAGTTCCACGACTTCCACTCGCCGCAGCTCGAGGATCCGGACTTCGACGCAAAGCCCATGATATTGCTCGTAGGACAGTACTCGACCGGTAAAACTACGTTCATTAAATATTTACTAGAGCGAGACTTTCCGGGCATCAGGATAGGCCCAGAACCCACCACTGACAGGTTCATAGCCGTGATGTACGATGAGAAGGAGGGCGTTATTCCCGGTAACGCGCTCGTAGTCGACCCCAAGAAACAATTTCGGCCGCTCAGCAAGTTCGGTAATGCCTTCCTGAACAGGTTCCAGTGCTCCACAGTGATATCGCCGGTGCTTAAAGGTATCTCCATCGTAGACACGCCCGGCATTCTGTCTGGAGAGAAGCAGCGGGTAGACAGAGGCTATGACTTTACTGGAGTACTAGAGTGGTTTGCTGAGCGTGTGGACCGCATCATCTTGTTGTTTGACGCTCACAAACTGGATATATCAGATGAATTCAGGCGCAGTATTGAGGCTCTCAGGGGTCATGATGACAAGATCCGTATTGTTCTGAACAAAGCTGATATGATTGACCATCAACAATTGATGCGTGTGTATGGTGCTCTTATGTGGTCTCTAGGCAAAGTGTTGCAAACACCTGAGGTGGCCAGAGTTTACATAGGATCTTTTTGGGACCAACCACTCCGTTATGATGTCAATAGACGGTTATTCGAAGATGAAGAGCAAGATCTCTTCAGGGATATGCAGTCACTGCCTCGCAATGCTGCTCTGCGTAAGCTAAATGATTTGATCAAGAGGGCTCGGCTTGCTAAGGTTCATGCATATATTGTCAGTGAGCTACGGAAAGAAATGCCTTCCATGTTTGGTAAAGATGGGAAGAAAAAAGAGTTAATAAAGAATTTAGGCCAAGTTTACGACCGCATCCAAAGAGAGCAGCAGATATCTCCCGGCGACTTCCCTGACATCAAGAAGATGCAGGAGACGCTTGCCAACCACGACTTCACTAAATTCCACCCATTGAAGCCCAAATTACTGGAGGTGGTGGATCACATGCTGGCCACGGACATCGCGCGCCTCATGGATATGATCCCGCAGGAAGACGTCAACGTTGTCTCTGAACCACTAATAAAGGGTGAGTCACATTTTATGATTTATTCCACTTACATTCTAGTAAGTCATTATTCCAAAGAGATCTTAATTTTAAGTGGATGTAAAATTTCGCCAAATATTATCTCAGCGTAACACTCAATAACATAGGAGTGGCTCTTATCACGCGGTGACGAGCATGCCGAGTGCAGGCAAAGACGGCGCGCACTTAGGGCCCTTTACACACATTTCGAGTTGACAATATTACAGTTGGGAATTATTTCAGTCATCTAGATCAAATATAATCTGCGGAAACCAAAATCAAATTAGTATTAGTAAACCAAGCTAAGTCCAGATAAAGTCGTGAGGAAGGTGAAGCCGGTGCGCGTCTGTTATCACGAGATATTGACCTGAATAAATTGTTATCATTGTGATAACGCATCGCCGGAGCTCGCTAACGTTGCTGTTAACTGCTGTTAGGCAAGCACTATAATTAGAAATTATTAATTTATAATGTCTGATCTCATGATGAATCGAAATTGGAAATACATTGTTGACGAAGTAACCTTCGCGGTTGTATGGTATTGTACAGAATGTACAGCGCCGATACCTTCCTCGTTTTGTTACATAAGCTACTACTAAGTATTTAATAATAAATATTACCCATAAGGAAACCCAACGAATACAAATGTTGTAAACTTAGTGCGTAAATACAGCCATACGCTTTGTTAGGCTTATTGCGAAGCCTAATTTCATAAATATTATTATGCGAAAGCTTTTGTCTTAATGTTTGGATTAGTTTGTTTTATATTTATATTTAATTAAATAAGTAACAGATGGCATTATTAGGTACATTAAATACTGGTGTACTTACGCAAATCAATCAAATTAACTGAATTATTCTATGTATTTACGATTCCATACATACTTGCTTCTCCTGGATATTTTTTTGTAAAAAATATTTAAAATCCACAAAACTAAGTAAAGACGCATATTGTATGAGTTAAAACTTAGATGTTCGTATACCTAATTTTAAATGGAATGCTTTTATGCAAACAAAGTATTTTTTTTCCGTAGGTACCCTTTATTTACACAATAATTATGTAGACGCAATAATTTGCTGAATTCGTTTCTCTGCATTTAGTCAATCAGGTGATGACACGACCTACATAACCAACAGTCTTGATTTGCTAAAATATTATTTCGTTTCTTATGAACTACTGTTTTTATCGAATCATAGTTTTTGTGTTTTGTATTCAGAGCAAATGGCAGCCTCGACCATTCGAGTTGCGTCTCTGGTACCACCGCTTGTTATACAAGTCTGAACGGATTGCAAAAAGAAACTCGCTTTTAGTGCTGGTAGAATAAAACTATCGGAGCTAAGCAGTTAGTTATAGGAGGAGCGCTCTACGGGCGAAAGTGACGATGTCACATTCACATCTTAGCATACCAGCCGCGCGTTCTCACTATCTACCTCAAATTATAATTACCGGTCGCATGTGATCCCGCCGTCGTTCCCTACACGTATAGCAAGTTTCTCTTCACCCAGTGTAATCTGTACACGGTGTCCCGTTGACTTTAGAATTAACAGCAATCACTTACCTCACTAGAAAACAGTTTGTTGATCCACACATGATGATGTCATTGTCGTCATAGCACATGCACGAGGTTTTCATAACTAGGAACTTATCATTTCATTCATCTTTTTGGAGCAATTTATCATTATAAATACAATATATATACTCGTTGAGGTCACGTCCTTTAGCGAAATGATAATTATTATAAAAGTGGATACCTTAGGTAGGAATACAAATTGTAGAGCATACAGCCCGTGAACCCCGGCGATATTCAGACCCTAACGTACTAAGTACATCCATCAATCCATCATTAATAAACTTACAGTCATTGGAGATTGAAGACGTATAGTTTTTGTTTCCTATATATTCCAAACTTCCTCTTTATGAATATTGTTACATTTTTTGTGTACCTATACGTTCTGCAGATACTGAATTCGTTTACATAATCAGTATTATTTCGTTTGAATGAATACACATGTACTGATTAAAATATCTTTGTTCAGTAAAAGTCTTGTATAACACGGTTTAGATCATAGCATATAACAATAACGGTCACTTCTGTATAGAGTCGGAAGAATATGGCGATACAACGAGGGTTACAGTAACAGGCTCTCCTATTGTACAAAGTTAAGATTTCATAAAATTCATCCTAGTTAGAGACTATCATCAATAAGTACTCTGTTCTTAGGTAAAAACTAATTACCTACCAGTGAGCGTCAGCTGTAGGAAGTGTAGGCATTACTTAACTGGACGCGGTAATGTGCCGTGATATGGAGCGTCTGGCCCGTTACTCGCTTAGTCACTAGTCACCACTCAGTCATCTGCGTCGGCGCCGATGCCGATATATATTGAGACATTGACAAATGTTTCCCGATGTGACTGAAGTCGTAAACCGAGTTGGTGACAGCTGGGTGTAGTCTCCAGTGTGCGCCGAGTGGAGTTTGTTTGAGCCTGTGGTACAACTCTCATACGTGTGGCCCGCCACGCTGAGACCTTCGCCACTACAATACATTGTTTATGTTATTGCGACTTGTTATGTCTTTTGCAATTACAAATAATATGGGATTCATTTGTAGGAGGATTTGTTTACTTATCACATTGTTATTTCTGATTTTATAGCGGCAGACTGTAACAACGGCTATTCTTAGCAAACGTAAAGATAAAATAAATTGATTTATATTTTAATTCAATGTAATGTCCCGTAGTACCGATGAGTAATAATGATCAATGCGCGAATGAATGGAACATTATGATGTTTCTTCATAGATTTGCGTCAGTGTTTCTATAAGGTTGTATGTATGATTACGCAGAGCTGAATTCGGCACGCGGTGGGGTCACAGCATGTTCTCATTGTCTCACGTGGCCGCAGCGGCCCGAGTCTATTGTTCACTTGTGGGTTATTGACGCAATGCTCCTTATTTAAATCACTTCATCTGTCCTGAACAAAATCCACAGATAATTGCAATCGTAGGCGCTACCGGACAGAATAACTACATTTATAATTTTGTTACATACTTACTATAAATATGAACGATGCTCGTTTGCTAATAGAATCGAGCAAGCTTAATCGTCACGAGGAGAGACGCTTCGGAGGAGGGAATGTGTAGTCGTAGACATACATAATAACAAACTCAATAATAAACAATGTATCGAGATCGCATGGCAGATCGTATGTTATTCATACATGAAGTTGATACTGTTCTAATTTGTGCTACCTACTTGAAGTCTTCGAAAGCGAATGTTGTTTCCAAATTGGAGGTACCTTTTTACCTTCTGTTCCAGATGTTGGACTGGATGCTATAATATATTTCAACTGCCTCAAGTGCATAGTCATCTGATTAATCTACAATCACTTTGTAAAAGAACATGGCAAGCTGCCTGCGGAGGATGCTCTATTCCCTCTATAGCAAGCGGGCGACAGAAAGATTAATATGCCAAAAGCATAAAAAATAAGGGATCCACAATTGAGATAAGCCCAGTCGCCTAGCACCATGAAATAAAATAAATATTGCTCATATTTGAATCGCATACATATTCCCTATTGTCAATCACTCGGTGGCGACAGGTTCAGAACTCACATCCCTCGCAGCTCACTGGCTGGCTGGCTGGCGGGCAGCGCTTCGCTTGACCTGCACCTCTATATTCGACAGTTGATCACTCTGCCTCGAACAATTGACTTGTTCATTAGCTACATAATAGTATATGTGTTTACTCTCCAGTCCTATTGAAGTTGTAACGTATTTTATTACATCAACGTATATCATAGCGTCGGCCTCGACTATGTGCGCGGGTATTGACCATACATTAGAAATTGATTTGAAGTACTCGTACTAGAATCTATAGAATTAATCACTGGCCCGTCATTATTTGACAATACGTAATAGTTTGAAAAACTTTCTTTGCGCTGGGAATCTTTCGAATTGTAAAGTCGACATGTATGGCAGGCTGTTTATTTTTGTGGTAAAGTGTAACATTGCACTCTAGTGGTGTAAACTGCGCAGTCGCAGTGGCAGGATATACCCTTCACCCAATAACACCTAAGTGAGACTTAGCAGGTCGCTCCGCTAGGTCGCGTTGGTGACTGCAGTCCTAAATACAATTATATTATATTTAGCGAGGGGAAGACATTTGTGGCTATTTTGAATAACTAACAAGAAAGTCAACCCGTGTTTAACTACCAGTCATTTCAGCATGATGAAATAATGTTGTTCTTGTCATTGCATGTAGAACGCGTTTATGGTGTGGTTGTGGTAGTTATGGTAACAGCATTATTGTTATCCGTTCCGCTTTGACTGTAGCATCTGCATCTATAAACTTAAACATGCTAATTAAATAATGATAATGCCGCATAGCCAGTTGCAATAATATTTAAATTACTGTCAAACCATGAATAGGCGCAGGCGCACCTGTCCTGGACCGCATGCGCAGTGAGTGACCTTGCCAATTCTATAGTACGCCGAACGCAATACCCTCTGAATATGGCCGTTCTAATCAATACTCTAATAAAATGAGTGCTGCTTATCGAGTGTCGGACTAGCATGAATCAATCTTCATGTGTATTGTAGGTAGTTGGTATATTACGAGGAGTCTACAACTGTGTGTAATGTATGACGACATCGCTTCTTTTTGCCCTTTATTGATATTCTCAATTATTTATCATGACACATTTCGTGCCAATGTATATATGTATAATATAAAAGTATATATAGTAATAATAATATATAATATAGTAATACGCAGGTATTTTATATTAGTTTCTTGTATCGCTGATGGGTAATTGTTTCACAACTCAACTGCTGCATTGGGCAATCAAATCGAGTATGTTATGCAATTACCGTTTTCATTGTTATCTGCCGAGCGCGTGTTATCGTGGTGCTGATCTGCTTGTGTACGTACTGTACGGAGGTGCTGTTCAATCGGGTATCTTCCTTATCTGTAGCCGCTGGTGTCTCTCACTAGCCGCTAGCACCTAACCGCTTGTACTCACAAACTTTCTTACTTGATTTTCTTTGTACAGTGCGTCATCGCTTAGTTAGTCATCGCTAATGAATCTAAGTAGGTTTATATTTTTGCGATACACCGTTACTGAATCAGCATTGCATTCACGTTCTACGTGATGTGAAATCGACATGATTACTGAGTAATGTCGATTGTTTTTGTTACCTTATCACTAACACATAGGATACAGACTTGGTTCATGTAAATTGAAACTACAGTTAATTATTTTAGTGTTCAGTTGTTCTCCTATTACGTGGTTATCTTGGTGTTTAATCATTTTATGCACATCTCGTCCTAATTCTCTGGCAATATAACCTTACCATAGTATTCCCTGTAATAAGTGCAAAGTCCTCTTCACTATTTAGTGTCATACATCCGGCTGTGATTAATGATGAAAATGTCCTGTCATTGAGTCTATTCTCTAATGGAATAAAAGTAGGTACCCGATGGTAATTAATAATACCGTATTTTCCTTAGTGTATGAATCAACGTTTATTTTACTGTTTATATTAAGGAATAGGTAGGTATATGTTTTTTTGAAAATAGTCTATTTATTCATGCGTGTCAGCAAGTTTGTCTGTCCCAAGATACGCGGTCCTAATATAGTATATTCATTATGTTTAAGTCATAAAACATTCACTTTATAATTACTTTTGTATATGTATATCAAAGTCAGCCGACCAGTTGTAATAACGTAAAGTTGTATTTGTTGATTCGGTTCCTTACGAGCGGCAGCGCACGCGCATGTCTGATGACTGTTGCGTTAATACGGAAACGTAATTAAGGGCGAGCGAGTCGACAATTTTAACAAAGTACGGCATGCCTCAATCGCGCGTCCCCGCTCGCGAAATTGTTAGCTGTATCTTATCAGGGTATTAGTGTTATCATCGATAACATCGCTCGCGGCGGGCACTCTTACGTGTGGTGCGGCTTCGATGTCGGTGTCATGTAGGCCGGGATTGTTTAATGCGAATGTCAAGGCCCCCGAAAAAGGAGCGCGAGCGCCGGTGCCGCGGCCGGGCGAGCGGCGGGCCGCAATGGGAGCGCGACCGCCGCTGGCCGCAGCCGGCACTTTCGCCGCCGTGCCGCTCGTTAGCTCTAGATTAATCATGATTACAATGGAAATAAGCATGCTTACCGGCACTCGCGCCGGGAGGTTGTTGTCCCCGCGACCTACACGCCACGCGCCACCTCCACCCGCGACGCCTGCAGCCATCGATTTGTGTATTATACATTCACTTTTAGTTTAAATCGAAGGGTTTTCACGTGTTAGCAAAAATAATATCATACTGGCTAATAATATTCGTGCGTTCCGCAATTGAGACTATACTCAACTTCCGCGTTCGTGCAAAACTTTGTGATAATTGGTCGCCCATATTTGTAAATATGACGCTGTTGCAACTGTAGCAAGTATTTTTATTGTAGTTCAGTAAACTGCAAGTAATGCTAGATTAGACCGCGATAATGCTCGTTGGTGTTGCGGTGCATGGCTGGCCGGCGCGTCGCGTGTTGGCTCGCATGGGAAGTGTCGCAAACTGCGCAGGCGCAATACTGCGCTCCACCGCCACCGAGCCGGAGGTTCTTCGCTAGTTGCGCTGACCACGTTATGTAACCGCGCCGTTTACATCGCCTTCCTAATAAATTCCCCGATTATTTGCGATCGGAATTTACAGCTCATTAACAAAACCTGTTTTATCGCTAGGATTATACAAGCAGACGTAGAGCTCCTGATAAGGGCTCTACACACTGTGATATACTTCTACGAGACATATGATGGTTATGAGATTTATACTTATATAAATATGTAGATACTGTAGGACGAGGCGCAATACGATTTAACTTTTCGTTAGTATTTGCAAACCTCTTAACCCTCTTCTCATTACTCTTGTAACCAGGATGATAATAATTACCATTAAAAATCGCCGAGGAAATGAAGCTCGAGGCTACATAAATATTTCACTTTCTGTAAAAAGCATATAGGGTGGTATATGACCTGACCACAGGTTGCTATTGTTCATTGTGTGTGATTGGTCTACAAGTGTGTGCGCCAGCATTACGGTGCACAGTTCTGCGGCGGGTATGGCGCCTGCGCACGATCCGCGTTACGTCCGATATGCCGCTGAGCATACACGCGATGTTAATTGTAACGGCCATTGTTCCGGCATCCGTTGTGACATCACCCTATGTGGCCGCCCATTGAGACGCATCTGAGCAGCATCCATTGTGCCAGCGGCGACCCACTTGCCGCTCAATGACGCCTCATTGTGTCCGCATCACGACACACTCGACCACCACAACATTTCATGCTCGTTTGTTCTTTTCTCCTATGTACCACATGGTATCGACATTGTCATGCTATGTGTGCGTATTTGTGATGTCCATAGGTAGATCACGGTAGAGCCATGCATCCTGCGCCTAACTCACCTACTCCTAGATTGCGAAGGTAAAAGTAGATGTTGATGTGGGGCACTAAAAACAAATGAAATCGTTGGTGTATGATGAGGTCAGTTCAAAAGCGGGTGATGTGTGTCGCGCGCGCCATGAATATCGATCGACAGAGGCGCGTGCGCCGCGCCGCCATCCACTCTACGTCGCTTGCTGACCATTCGCAGGCGCAACACTCTTGACAATTTAGTTTTGATGAAAATATTTTTCAAATAGTATTATTTATGAAGTATATCTATACATGTTTCCTTACCACGACTTTTGCATGGGACTTACGGGTGCCTTGCTCACAACTCTGCTCAGTTATACGTTGCAGCAAACTTACATAAAAACGTATCTTAATTGGTTTGATTAAGGTTTAAATAAATCGGCATATTGATGCAAAAAGAACAACGATTAGCCACTGAATTATCCTCCGGCACTTAGAAGGTGTGTACTTAGCTTTAGAATTCCTTTTTATACAGTAAGCATTTGCTTAGATTTTTTGATAAAAGTGGCTGGATATAAAGGTCAGGGTTCACTGACTTCATGAATACCACCAAAGGAACCAAACATCATTTGGAACACGCACTCGCGTGCGTATGTCTGTTGTGACGCGGTACTTGTAGTTGTAGCCGGCGAGAATTGTGAGGTTTTACAATAATAAGCTGCACATAACGGTCATGGTGTCGATGGTACGTCGGAGTGGGCGGACTGATGTGTGGTGATCGTAATAATGGAGCCGATGCGTACGTGCGCTGCGTATGCGCGTGATTGTATGCAGCTATTGTCCTAATATCACGCCCTCTAATCCAAGCCAGCATTATTTTATGTACTACTGTACTGTAGCGCTTTTTACATGCACGGTTATAACAATAGTTATAACAACTAGACAAGTTAAGCTCAAAACAAAGATAAATGGCAAAGGAATAGAGGAGGGAGGAGGAAGTCTACACCCAGGGCCGGATTTAAATTTGTGCCGCCCTGGGGCACTGAAAATGCCGCCCTATGATTTAATTCATCAGATCAAATACATAATTTCAAAATATTTTTAATTCTTCAAAAAAACTACATAAATTTATCAATTCCCGAAAATAAAAATATCAACCTAATTTTTTTCATACCTTTATGGAAATAAATAAATTAAACTATTTGAATAGTTTTTACTTCAATTTCCTATATTATAATATACTAGCTGTTGCCCGCGACTTCGTCCGCGTGAATTTTAAATTAAGGGGTATGAAAAATAGATGTTGGCCGATTCTCAGACCTACTCAATACGCTCACAAAATTTCATAAGAATCGGTCTAGCCGTTTCGGAGGAGTATGGGAACGTAAAATGTGACACGAAAATTTTATATATATAGATAAATTTTAATGTGAAACATAATACCTACTTAAATTATATTTCTTGAAAGATAAAATGTTTATTTAAAAGAATTTGTTAATTATATATTGTATAGAAAAAAAAATTTCACTTTCCAAATTTTGCTGCCCTGGGCACTAGCCCCGACTGCCCCTATTATAAATCCACCACTGCCTACACCCAGCAGTGGCTGATAGCGGGCTGAAATGATGAATGTGTATCAAAATTAAGTAAGCGAAATTGAATTAGTAAGGAACGATAAGAGTAGTTCTCGTAGGCAATACAGTTCCGAAACCTACATCGTGTTACAAAGTATTGATATAATTGTTCTTAACTACCAGTTAAGAATATTAATACCAATACTTTGTTTCATAAATCGCAATAATCGAGTCGGCAACGTGTGTCGGAGCTCGTCATTATAATACAATCAAGGTGTCCTTGAGTGAGCTCGAAGGTCGCATCCGAGCGAGTGCCAGCGCGGCCAGCGGCTGGGCGTCAGATGTGCGCGCGCAGCGTGGGCTGCGCCGACGGATGCACATCCTCCTTACCGCGAGGATACAGGTATCCTGCGCTGGACACAACCTTGACGGGCGAGGAACACCCAAATTAGTTCACGGTTCTTTTTTAAGATGAACACTTTGCTCCCCCTCCGAGCAACGCTTGGAGACACGATGCCTGCTATACTTTTCATTGTGGTATTTACAAAATAGTTATCAAACATTAATATCAACCCTGAGTATTGGTAGAGCCGCTTGTTAAACAATCAAGTGAAGTGAAAGTTTAAATTATATTTTTCTGTCTCAAAATCTTAATTTACGTAAGTTACCTGAGACATAGTGATAATTATGAAGGTCTCCCAGCGGCCTTCGCTCGCGATGGTAGAGCCTTACAAGCTGAACACTAAACTCGGCTTGTTTGCCCAGCGGGTCGCGCGCGCAGTGTTAACACATGATAAGTGAGTTTACATTGACTATGACAACGTACGACAATAACGAAGTCCTAGAGATACTAGTCATCTGCGGGACCTACATTATCATGATCTAAAATAATACATTTATTACTCAGTTCCTTGTCTCGGGAATGTGGTATCTTGGTACATTTTTACGTAGGAGCGTCATGTGACAGTATACGGCATCAACACTCGATTATAAGAGAATCAAGCTGCGATCATCAATCAAGCCCGGCAAGCCGTCAACAAAGCGCCTTGCGTCGTTATAAGAAATGTTTGTTTAGTTCCAGTAGACTATTTGTTTAGATCGATTCCTTTAGTTTAAGTAAGAAAATTAGGAATTTCTCTTGTCTTGGATCAGTTTACACTCAAAGAACTATAGTATAGATACTGGTATGTAGACATTTTGATTAGATATATTTGTGTTTATTTATCTACGAGTTTTCTGCTCTGTTGGTTCTATTGTATTTGTGTTGGTTAGTAACTTTCGTTTTCAGAATTTAGAAACTGATTGCCTTCATAACTGTGTTTGCTACATAGCGCTCTGAGATCCTCTTCTGTGGGTTTTTCCACTGGTGGGCTGTTCCATCGGTTCGTTTTTATGGTTCAAGTTTCAACTGATCTGGATAAGAATAATGAAATAATAGGGTTTGCCTCCATTGTAGGCGGGACGGGAGGCGGAGGTGATGTCCGCATAGCAGGGCTCAAGCGGAACATTGAGACCACATGCGGGGGACGCAGCGTGGACAATGGTCGGCGGAGCTCGCGGGTGGTGGCGCCGGTATGTGGTGTGGTCGGTGGCCGGCGGTCGTCCGGCGTCATCAGTCGCGGCGACTGCCCGCGCGCACTTCCTGCACTTTCACTCGGAGTATGAAACGCGATCTAGATTACTTCGCTATTAGGTACATGATTAGCCGCACTCCGCACTCCGCGCTGGCTGGCCGGTTTCACATTGACTCGCATTGTTGGTGGCGGTAGGCGTCGGGCGACACCGTGGGAACCTCCCGCCTGCCGCCACGATGTTCGCACTCGGCTTCATGATATAGGTACACACATGACCTACTAAATCACCGTCACGCCATTTCTCATGCATATTCTTTTTCTTCTTATCGTATGGTTGATTTACATTTTGGTGTCCGATTGAACCGCCTGTAGGCCTCTGACATGCCTTTACAGCATCATCATCTTAAAATCTTAGGTGTGCCGGTTTCCTCACGATGTTTTCCTTCAGCGTTTTTAGCAACTGAAATCTAATTTATAGTACGCACATGAATTCGAAAAGACAACAACGATAGTGGTGCGTGCCGGGGTTTGAACTTGCGAACTTTGACGGTCATACCAGTCGGTTATCACTGCTCATTAACATCTACTATTGTCTATCTAACTTTGTCATTGTTGTTGTGTGTTTGTTTAATCGATCTAACGACTATAAAATGTAACCATACCGGCTAATCATTTTAAAGTCGTAGACATTTCATCTGTAGCTAAGCGTGTGGTCAATAAACTTATGCTTTGATATAAATCTACGGGAAGCGTGACTTGTGTCGCCTCTGTGACGGGTGCCACCCACGAGCCACTGCACTGACCAGCGCAGCTGCGGTCGATACGTACAGGTTGTGGGTCACCAGAGGGTCACTACCATGGGCAGGGAAGGAGTGGCGTGGTGTCAAGGGGCGGGGGTCGCAGTCCGCGGGGGGGCGTCGCGCATAATACTTTTATACGCGACTTATTCATTGTCCCTCAAAAGTCTACCGCGCAGAAAATAAACACCGCTCGGCGGCTGTCATGTGTCAAGGAATACCATTTGTCTTAATACTCGCCCAGTGCAAATTATGCGCGTTTCAGCATTGTACTTGATCTACTATGCGCTTTATACATCGTATTGGCAAACGGTGCATATTTCCTTTACAATAGGAACTTTGCCAGGATTGTTATAACATCAATGTTGTTTGATTAATATTACCACCCGCTTCCTGACAAAAACTTAAACTATAATGTTTTGGAGCTACAAGTAAATACAGAAGTAATGTTATTTACAAAACTATTTCCCTTTGAGTTTCTCAGCGGGCAGCTACAGGCTGTATTCCGTGTTGTTTATGTCTACCGACGTAGTCTACATTTTGTACTCCGACCTATCGACAATCGTGACTTCGCTTGTAGGTACCACAATGTATTCTATGTACGACACAATGATCGCTCGCAGTAAAAACTGTTCGTCGCGCGTTAGAATAACAATGTATATTGGAAGTACTTATGTGGGATATTGATTTCTCGCCCGTGAAGTGCATCAGTTTGTTTCAAATAAACTATGTCCTAGAAATAACTATACTTGTATTTCGGCTGTTCAAGTCATAGAATATCAGATTTCAAACGGCTTGTCAACCTAATTCATACTTTTTCCGTCATTCCATGCGGGGATCGAACCCCGTAGTGGCCCGCTCTGATCGGGTCGTCTTAGACGGTGTTCTGGTTCCGCAGGCAGCTGGGCCCTCTCCTCACCTACTCGCCTGTCTGGTGCAGGCTCCGTGGTCCTGACCGTGACCTACACGAACATTGCCATCATTGTTGGTTTGTTTATCTCATAAAAACAGACCACGGTCCGCCGGGCCAGCAATCAATAAGTGTCCTCGGCTTAACTGTTATTGATCCAATTGTTAGGTTTTTATGTGCGCGCCTTATTGTTACTATTTCAGCTACATTAACTTTTTACAGCTGCAGTCTTCTTGTGAGTGGATACTAATTGTTTTGTATTCTAGCGAGGAGTGAGGTAATACCGGCCCCGATTAATTAGTGACAATGAGCGTAATTGATTTATGGTTTATGCACAGAACACATGATGCTAATAGACTTCATAAATATGATTGTTTACAAACAAAATAAACCCTGTCTTGATAAACATTTGTCATAATATCAGGTATGAGCATGGCACTAGTGATTTAGGAAAATTCCGTTTTATACTTCAGTTAAATAAAATCGACATTTGATTGATGTTGTTGACAAGCTTTGTCTTGCTTAAGCAACAGAACAGCCTCGCTGTGTCTGAGGATTACAGCTGAGATGAGAGCTTCTGTTGCTTAGTGCTGGAGCTCCAGTCATGCTGAGATTTAGTCCATTTTGACCGTGTTTTTACACGATAGCTTACATTAATGATAGTGTGCAGTCACCTGTCACAATTATGAATGACCCTCACTGACATATAGTCATACAAAGTAGGTATACAAATATACTTAATTATGCACAATACGCAGTACGCACGTCTTGTTACTATTTATGTGTGAAACTAAAATGTAGGGCGCGTCCACACCGCACTAAACTGCCATTCATAAAGGAAAGCCGGGACCTTGTAGTGTATCGATTGTTGCAATCAGGAGTGGTATAGCGCGGTGCGTAAGGCACCGGTGACTAATACAATAGGTACAGTTACTGCTGCCCATTGAGCGGTGAAGTGAGCAGCGACCTTGTCAGGCGCGCGGTCGGCTGCTGGCGCCCACCGGCTCGCTGCCTGTATCGCTGCTCTCTTGACTCCGATAGAGTGCAAGGTGAACTTACTGCCTACTGATGCACCGCCAGTCCGCCACAGAACATTATTATGTTCTGTTTACATTACGCAGATAAGGCGAATACTGACCCTTTATAATCATATCGCGAATTGTAAATTAGCGTCGTCTGTTGTAAATCGCCGCCCTCCTCGTAGATATAGATGGCTCTGTTAGTCCAATTGTCATCTTTCCATATAGTCTCCGACACAGGCTGTCGGTGTGCGTGGTTCCAGTCCTCGAACCACGTGCGGTGTGGCTGATCCTGTCCAATTAAAACGGATGCATGTATAACTCTAGCTGCTGATAATTGGGTTCTTCGGGGACTTATTACCTAATATCGTTAATGCGTTACACAACATTATTTGCTTCCCACTCGACTCTGGGCGGACTGGTTATAGTCGCTGGTGACTTCTTATCAAGGGTCCTGTCAGTGGCCCTTTACTGTTGTTATTTTAAATCAACATTCAGCACGTAACAGTTTGGTTGGTTATGTTTAATGTGTGAGTCACCAGCTGATAACACAACGCCCCTTAAAATAATATTGATACAGTCCATGTATGCTTTTAGTTTCACTTTCATTGAGATTTTGCAATTCTATCTCATAGGCAGCGAGCAAGCGACGCAATAGTGCGGGTAATTTAAACCTTGACATCGAACTACTTAGCACGTTATGATTCCGGTGATTCGGCACTCGTACTGTTTCTCTTTTTTAATTTCTAGAGCACTTGAACCTGGCGATCATACTTGGACCAGATCAGAAGGGTATGAAGTACCCTTAACCGACGAGCGTGTATAAGGAATGTAATGCGAGTGAAAATATAAATATATAAGATGAAAGAAGTATATCAGGAGCATAGCAAATAGAAATCCGTGGTCTCTGTCTATCCCTTTGGGCTATTTCCCACTTGACGTGACTTTATGTATGTAATAATACTTCCGCGTAATGTCAGGTGTCGGTCATATAAGATGCGTACTTCTTTTTCTCACTCTTTTAAAAAAAACGTCGCCTAACACTAGGAATTTCCCAAATTAGCCAACGCGCCAATTTGGGCGTCTATTAAAACATTGATATATAAAAATATGTATTGTACCATTGTGATTTGTGCCGCACTACCGCATGCGATGTTTACCACAAGCCTCCCGCAGCGACGTGCACACTACACATGCCCCTGATCTCACGACACTGTTGCCCCTACTATACCATTACAACAAATTGTAATAGTCACTACATTCAGGTGTCATCCTTATGTTAAGGTTTTTCCTTCAACAAATATAACTATGAATTATAAACGCGAAAGTTTATATGAATGGATGGATGTTTGTTACACTTTCACCTAAAAACTACTGAATGGATTTTCATGAAACTTTACAGTAATATAGGTTATACATCAGAATAACACGTAGGCTACTTTTGATCCCTAAAAAAATGTAGCGGGTAACACCGTGGGGGGTAGCAAGATCATAATATTTTTATTTGAATAGCATTATTGTGGGCCTTAGTTGCCTGAATTAAATAAATGAAATATGTATTTAATTTCCAGGTGGTGCGTTCGAAGGCGTAGAGGACCAAGTGTCTCCGTTCGGCTACGGGCGCGGCGAAGGCGTGGACGCGGGTCACGGGGACCCCGAGTGGATCTGCAGCAAGGAGAAGCCACGCTACGACCAGCTGTTCCAGTCGCTCAACCCCATCGACGGCAAGGTCACCGGCGCAGGTACGGCTCTTTCCCGCGCTGACGTGCGCGCGCTCACACACGCGTTGCACACACACCCACACTTACGCACTCACTTGGTCGTGGACAAAGCCCTCGAAGCCTTGCTCGCCACCACGCACAACTGCTCCTTGCTCTCCGAGCTGTGCATGACTATGAAAGACCGCGACACTGACGGTGGCGATGACAAGTGCTTCTCTAAGCTCCTAGACTCTCTATCTAGCTCGACAGACAACTGTAAACTGATCGCGCAGTTCATTTTGGCCGCCCGAGACACGCAGGTCGACAGCAGCAGCGGGGGCATGTCGCCTGCCGTCTCTATCCATAGTCTTCTGAGCGATACCTTAGCAATCGACGACGCGACTGAACGTACTGAGTCTACACAGGCCCAATTTGGTGTCACGTTCGATTCTAAATCACAAGTCCAAAATGAGTCCAGAGGAAAATTAAACTTTGATTGTTGTTCACGCGGTACAAACGCTAATGTAGTCGATGAAAGCGAGTCCGACAGCGGATCTGACGGCCAGCCCGTGACCGCGGCTAACGGCAAGGGGCGCGCGCGCGGCATGGGTGTGTTCGGCGGGCTGTGGTCTGTGTTCAGTACCATCAAGTTAATAGTTCTGGTGTCGTTGAACATAGTGACGCTGTTGATAACGGCAGAGTTTTTGTTCGTGTCGATGGTATACGTGCTGACGGGCGAGCGTTACATCGAGTTCTACGTGGAGAGGAGCCCGGACACATGGCTCGACAAGGCTAAGCTCGTGGCCTTCGGTCCGCAGCTACAGGCAGTTCGGATCAACTCCGTGGTGGAGCTGTTCTATCGCCACAACATCGTTTACTTGCTGAAGTATGTAATTAGCAAACTGTCAGGCACAGTGCCGGATTAGACTGCGTTCTGTAGGCACATCTCTACTAGGCATTAGTATGTTTAGAAGTTAAGTTATATTATTATTCTTCTCAAGGCAAATATCGTTTCTAGTCTTCGCAGTGATCTGTTAGTGTTAGTGTTGTCTGTTAGGATGTCTGTCGACGCCTTGTTCTTTTCGCAAGTTACTTGTTCCTTTATTAGTTTTCATATAGAGTTATCTTAATGATTAGATTGTGTTTAATTAATATTTAACTATAAATGTCGCCGCGAGTAGCTATCTAATATCTATATCTAACACCTATCATTGCCCAATAACGTGCTATCTCACCTCTATCGTCATGCTTGTAACCACCACCTAACTTCCACTGAGCATGATTTTTCAATAAAACTGTTGTATACAAACTGACTGCACAATCCTCCCTCCTTATGTTCGCACACCAGTGTGTGCTGACTTCCTTGCGACACCGTCGTCAACGAATGTAGTCAATGAGAGAATCTTGGTCTGTACGCGGAAACTTGTGGTCCTGCCCATGGTAACTGGCCCGTCAAGCTACCCTTCGCGGCGGCGCGCGGCGTCTCATGCACTACATTCGTTGCGGCGGAGCGCGCGATGCGTGTGCCCACTGTAATCTGACCTGGCTGACGTTTGTCGACAGCCGCCAAGACCGAAATGGTGAAGTCGAAACTTCCAAACTCCGTGCTCGGCAAGATCTGGAAGCTGTCCGACATCGACAAGGACGGCTTCCTGGACGAGGAGGAGTTCGCGCTGGCCATGCACCTCATCCACGTGAAGATCGACGGCCACGACCTGCCCTCCGAGTTGCCCGCGCACCTCGTGCCGCCCTCCAAGCGGAACTGATGCGGTCTACTGCTGGAGGCACACTCTTGCACTGCTAGCGATACAGGTGAACGATACATGTATGTCATGACCCGACACATTACCCATACTTTAACTTCGAGTTCAGTTCTCGCATGTACGAAAAGTAGGTGACTTATCGAGTTCTTCGATTATTATTTGTTATTATTCGATCGATTTTTGTGCACTATGCATACAAGCATAATCTTTTTAATCACTTTATGACTAGTTTTTCTCTGTAACATTTACGATAATGAGAAAGACCTGAGTCAGAGCTTCAGCAACAGTTGTATATTCTTGTAACAGTCTAAAGTGGTATGTCTGTGTTCGCTAGGCGGTACACGTAGCACATCAGCTACAGGTATGACGCAGCAGTGTCGGCGACACACCTTCCACGCTGAGTGGACTTCTGTTATTTGATATTAGTGTATACTTATCGTCGGTTGTGTAGTCGTGTCACTAGACGCTGTTTTGTGTTATATGTATTGCAAGTGTGCAAGGTTAATTTAAATGCAAATATGTAACTGTACCTTCCACTTGAACCTGCGCGTGCGCTGGACGGGTGTAATGGTAAATCGCATGCACTCGTGGGGTAAGCAGCACCTGTGCGGTGATGGCGGGGCGAGGGCTGCGACGTACACTATACTACAATGTTACACATCTTGCTTTCATGTCACTCAAGATGTTTGCAATATGATACAATGACATCCAGTTAGGAAAATATAATTAATGAAAATACAATCAAATATTATTTTATAGTGTTATATAAAGTATTGAAGATTTATTTACCACAAATATTAAAATTATTTATTTGCTTACGTTAACATTGTAAGTGATAATATTATTTAGAAATTAGTTCCAAATTGATAACTGATCAAATAGCTGCATCCAATGTATTAGTTGTACGACCTTGCTGGCGCCCGACGCGGGGCCGCGGGCCTTAGTGTCGGCAGCTGCAGTCCTAAATTATTGTTCGTTAATTATAAACATTTTACTTTAAGTACATTATTTTTACTAATGTTCATAAATTTATTTAGTAGCGATTTGTGATTTTTATAAAGATAGATCATTGTTTATTTGTTTTCTTCCTCATCGGACTATTATTTACCAGTATAACCCGGCAACCATGTTGTAAGCATGTTACACTCTGTGGCTACGTCATACAATTATTACACATCACGTCATTTTAACATAGTTATATAAAAGCGGTACCTATTGATTAATTCTCATCGTCATAATAATTTTCTAACTTTGCTCCGTGAGTAGTTCCTACTAGACAGGTCTGGGTTTTCCTCCGTTAGTTATTATCTTAACGATGAGCTCCACAGCTAGTTATGTGCTCCAGCTGCTTGTAAGAGGAGGTACGTTGTAATCATGATTGTGGTTCCTTCTTCTTTCTAATAATGTATTGTTGATACCGTTGAAGCTACTTTTTATACTAAATATGCTGCATTTATTATGGACCTATCATTGATCCGCGGTGCCTTCGCTTTAATATAATAGGTGTAAAGCTTTGTACTACAGTCAGAGGGGAATTGTATCAGGGGGGGGGGGGTGTTAGGTAGTTACGTGGTATTTGTGTAAATACAGAATTTTATATCGGTTAGAGTTTTGGAATGTATTTTTGCGTCGCTCGGCGCCGTCGCTCGCCCGGGCCGCGCTACTGGTGTGCCGTTTTCGATACTGCTGAGTTTGCTCCGAAAACGATAATAAATAACAATCTAAAATATTATAGTGTTAACTCGGCAATACTCTCTCAGAAGTGTGCAAGTAATTTCCGGCAATATAAAAATCATGTAGACAGTATCGGCACGTCAGTAGTTGTCTCGCTCGCCGAGGGGCGGCGCTGGTGATGCACGCTTTATGTTTTTACATTTTGCTACTGTATGTACATAAAGATATGTAAATTGATTACAATTATCATAAATTATACATAGTGTGTAATAAATAGTTAAGAAAGCAATCAGTCCATTTTATTTTCATGCCTTATTACCCTTGGAATTTTGAGTTTTATACTTAATGGTGTAGCTGCTACACCAACCTATGAGCTACACTGTAGCTAATAGGTTGTTATTTACACACATATACATACATAATATCGCAACACCTACGGACTATCTCTTATTGTCGTGCCACTAGTTTATTAATTGTAATGCTGTCCTCGTAAGCCCCACCGACCTAATTTAATGTCAAAAAATTTTGACATTGCGGCTCAAGACACTTTTTAAAATCATTAAATTACGGCCCAGCGACCTAAAATGATGACATGATATTTAAACGTATTTTTTGGTTTAAAATATAATCCCGCCAATTTAAAACTGCCATCGAAAAATTATTAACCTTGAACGCTTCTCTAATTTTGACAACAACAACTCGAAATATTTTTGGCATGAAATAGTTAATTTTAGGTATAAGAAATACCCCTTAAAATAGTTTAGCCAAAAGCATTACATTTGAACACTTTTTTACTAAATCAAAGTTCTTGGCCGCAACTACTTGCACCTTTTTTTAGTACATTGGGCCATAATATATATCGACCTAAATTTAGGTTGGGCTTTACGAGGCTATAATAGGTTCGAAAATATATTTGTCAATACACGTTGACAGAGCAGGCTTCCTTCCAATTATTACCAGGTCTTTGAAAGGAGGGCGATCACTAGAAAGACGATCGACGGTCCGCGCACGTGCTATAGCGGCTGGAAGCTCGCTTGTGAAGGTGCCGACTAATTTATTAATAGGTGTGGTATGGAACAACGGCGACGTTGTCCAATAACACGTTACACCTGTATATTTACGACGCGAGGGCGGCTTGTGAGCTGAGCGACCTTAGTAGTAAGTATTGCTTAGTGCTGTAGGTATCTATGTGCCACTCACTAGTACTGTTACATTGTCATAGGATTCTTTCTGATCAGTAGACAGATGTAGTACCGATGTTACTGGTATACTGGTTGAAGACCATAACATCCACACTTAATACCCTAAGTTCTACATATTATAGGGAAGTCATGTTATCAGGAGCACTTCGAAGGCTTCTCTAGATTAACTCAATGTTCTTTCTTAAGGGAATGGACATACAACTATGTAATTGTATCTGTCTGGATTTATACATGGAATCTACATTAGTGCTATCTGCTTATATATAATTGTATCTCCAAGGTCTAGGCCGTCACAACTACCTCCGGAAATGTGAGCCGGGTTGTAACAATACACATGATGGTAACATTAGTGTAGTCTTTTCACAGAACAAGAAGTATTCAAAGGATTCATCAATTAAATATAGGAAGTATTCCATGAAACATAGAACCCTGCTGAAAGTGTTAAGTGATGATGATCCCGCAAGAGACAGTTCTATTACTCTGTGACAACTGATTGTATTGTATAAAACACCAAAACATTTTAAAATAAATTTAATAACAATACCAATAATTGAAACCTTAGCTATTTATAATTTGGGTTAAACAGAGATAAACTCTTCCTGTAGTTTTTCTCTCGTTTAACATTTCGCACATCATTTAAATATAATATTATACATCACATGTGGCGTCTGAGCACAACCTCCATGCATTACACTCCACATCAGAGTCCACTTTTTACAATTTAAGTCTAACTAGTGATTAGGTAAGTAGTACATAATCTCATGTACGGGTACAAAATATCTATTGACAAATAAATGCATATAGTGCTACCCAGTACCCCTAGGGGTGAGTCAAAATGCGTTATAAAACAATAGGAGGCAAACAAAGGTACTGACATCTATAGTATGCATCATGGTAGGGGCTCAGTTCATTACATATATACACTATATAGAATGTGTGACTGGTGCAACATTTAGGACTAACAATTTTACAAATGGGCCTGTCTGCCAAGTCACGACTCTGAGGCAACACAGGAACTGGCCTCATAGTCAACTAAAGGATTGTAAACAATTACCACTACCAGTCAGTAAAAACAGTACCTAGAGGTGAATAAAATAAAGTTATATTACATCTTAAAAGATTAAACAAACTTCCCGGAAAAGGAATAATAGGCTGCGTAGCACGTTCACTGTTGCGGCGGGTTGGGGCCGGGCGGGCGCACCTGACGCCGCAGCTGCTCCACCAGCTCGGGGTTGGCCGACTGCATGTGCTGCGCCAGCGCCTGCCCCGCTTCCAGCAGCGCCGACATGCCGCCCGGGCCCGCGCCCGCGCCGCCGTTAGCGCCGCCGCCGCCCGTGGTCATCAGGCCGGAGATGAGGTTCTGCATGTTGGGGTCGGCCAGCATCTCTGTGGCCATGTTGAGTAGCGCCGGATTTTGTAGTAGACCGCCTAAGTCGAGCTGTGCGCGTTCGCCGCGTTGCGCGAGCTGCTCGTCGGCCAAGGACAGGTTCTGACGATACGACTCGTTGTCGGGCTCGAGCTGCGAAGCGCGCGCGTAAGCGGCGCGGGCCTCGCGGTGACGGTCCAGCGCCGTGAGGGCCAGGCCGAGGCGGCTGTGAGCCTTGGCGTAGTCGGGCTGCAGCGCTAGCGCCGCCGTGCAGTCGGCTACGGCCGCCTCGTGCTCGCCCAGCTTGAAGTGCACGGCAGCGCGATTACAGAAGTACACGGGGTTGGAGTAGTCGAGTTCTATGGCGCGTGTATACTTCTCGAGAGCCTCCCGGTGGCGATCGCTCTTCATAAACTCGTTGCCCTCGTTCTTGAGCCGCTCGGCTTCTGCTCGCGCCGTCAGTGGGTTCGTGTTGAGCGCCTGTCGCACTAGCTGTAGCAGGTCAACGCTTCGCGATGCGTCTTCTGGTCCCAGTTCGAAAGCGGTTTCGATACACTGCACGCCAACCTCGACGCTCTCGCGCGAGTCCACGCTCAGCGAGTCACCTTCTAGTTGCCGTTTTAGAAAGGTTACGATGCTTGCCGCGACTGTTTTTATCTCTGCCATGTTGCTCAAATTATGAGGTTATCGATGAAAAACTTCGATTATTGCGGTATTTCGTATTATTTTTAGATTTTTCGACCAATGATGACAAAGTGACAGATGACAAAATGAAATTGTCAATTGACACTTCAGTTGGTCGGATTCCACTCTGGAAATGATAATCTAAAGATAAATGTTTATTGCTTACTAATGCCAAACTAAACATACTATTACGGCACTATGTTACCAGAACAGAAAAAACTAAAATTAAGAATATTTATTTGCATGAAATGTGTTAAATAGATGTTACATGATTAAATAAGTCCAACATTTCGCCAAACAGGCATTCAAAATCTTGCGCAAGCATGCACAATGTACATAGTAATATTACATAATAATACTAATTTTAAATAAAATTGAATAACGAAAAATTTAAATTTATCATTTAGTAACATATACCCTGAGCATATACCAATATAAAATGAGTTATTAATCATTAGAAAAGACTAGATTGAATTATAATATGTATAAAACAAAATAGTATTTAATAATATGAAGTAACACTATGTAGGTAGGTAACTAAACTAAAATAGGAGTTACAAAATGCAACATAGTATAAAGTTATTTATAATTTAAAAATTCTTTGATGGAGTAAAAACACTTGTAAGTTAACCAGGTATAAAAAAGTTATTTGCATTTGAAATATGGTAATTCTGTTATATTTTGAGGTATTTCATTATAAATAGTTATATACACATTTGATAGCAGTTATCCATACATTATTACTAGTTTATTAGGACATCTTGAGTAAAATTTATAGGTCTCACTGTTGGTATTAAATAAATTAAATGCTTTTTAGTAAATAGTACTATATCCACTAAGTGTCCATGTTGTGTAAACTATAAATTCATAGTGTGTAAATATTTAATTGGTTAATAATAAAAAAAATAAATATCCATTGACATTTCAAAAAGATAATAACCATATCATTATATACAATGAACCATGAACTTATAAAGTGTTATATTTCTTATTAGAGTTACATTATTTTAACATTAAGTTCATTTTATTAACAAATAATAAAAGCTTGTTTTATTTTAACCTTTTAGTATTTTAAATTCGGGATCGACAACGACGTAGCGTGTAGATAGCAGCGATTTTCAACGTTTACTAATATATGCTGCTTTCAGCACTTAAAGTTTATGTATATTATTTATATTTATGTCCCCCCAGAGGTCCATTGTAGAGGGATTTAGCGCAACAGGGTTCGCCCTGGTACCCTGAGGCGCAACATTAGCGACATGAAATGTTTATATAGGTACACCCTCATACCATTCAGCCCTCGGAACGTGCTCACCTTGGCATTGGGTTATTCATCTAATCAATCAGACATAATCCACATTCATAAGAAACGGAACGAATATCTTGTATTGTATGACATCACTTAATAATAGTGTATGATAAAAATAAAAGTGCTATCCTTAGAGTAATTACTAATTGCTTTAGTAATTACTCTGAGGTGCTATCAGATACTTAAGTATGTCAGTAAATTTGCAGTACGTCAAGAAAAAACCGGTCAAGACCAAGTCGAATCTATGAAAACGTTAAAAGAAACGTTTGTTCTATGGGAGGCCCCCGAACTATTTATTTCATGCTGTTTTTTAGTATTTGTTGTTATAGCATGACAGCGGACTCTTAGTCCCGTTTGACCCGTTCGCTAGAGAAAGAACAGTAACTTTCGTCGGTCACAATTATTTTAAGACGCTAGATGGCGCTATGTGTCTATCGAATCATGTTTGAATTACAATTATTGTTATATTATAAAGTAGTGTATAACGAAGACGGTAACAGCTAGCCCAACAGGTTGTTTTTAAATTAACTTCCATTTCCCTTTATTTAATTTAATGCCTTCACACTGGTCAGGGGAACCGAAATGTCCACAGGAAACAACTGAGGTACAAATATCAAATAAAAAAGACAAAACATGAACGTGGAAATAGTTTATTACTTATAAAAAAGAACTAAGATATAAAATATGATTTACTAGTATTTTAATAGTGCTGTCTTTACCTTCCATCAATATACCAGATGTTTGGAAATAATCATTATCACACTGGGCTCTCTCGCTCACAGCCCTACAGCGGTCGAGGGCGGGAACAGCCTTGTGAGTCAGTCAGATGTCTCAGATGTCCAGGTAGTCCCTGTGCGGGTGTTGCGGCGGCGTGTTGTCCAGCAGACACACCCAGTCCCGCAGGCGAGGCTCGCGCGCGTACTGCTCCCGCGGCAGCGCCCGCGCGGCGCCCGCGTCGCTGGCCCCCAGCACCGCGCCGCCCAGCCACGCGCAGGCGTTCTCGTGCGCGGGCGGCGAGTGGAACTTGAACTCCTCCACGTGCAGCTGCGAGCTGTAGGGCGGCAGGCTCAGCAGGCGGCGCAGCTCGGCGGACAGGCGCGCGCGCAGGCCGGGCAGCGCAGCGCCGCCGCCGGCCAGCAGCACGTTGCCGGCCAGCGCGCGCCGCGCGTCCCGCGGGCAGCGCGCGAGGCACTGCAGCACGGCGTCGGGCAGCGAGGCCAGCTCGTTGTCGCGCGCGAACAGCGGCTCGGCGGCCAGCTCGCGCGCGCGGCCCGACACCCGCACGGGCCCGCGCGCGCCGCCGCCGTAGCGCACCGCGCGGGCCGCGGGGGGGGGGCTGGCGCTCGCCCACTGCGCCGCGCGGGACATCGTGCTCACGAAGCACGTTTTCACTGTATTCGACACGAAGGAATTATCAATCCTACCTAATTTCAATTTCAACTAAGTACCTAGGTATTGAACTTTTTACCTAGATACCTGTTATTGTTTTCGATTAACTTTTTACGGTTATAAAAAATATTATTACTTTGCCCGTATGCTAGGCTTAAATTGAAATTTTCTTTATGAATTATAATATTAAATTATTATGTAGTTCTCAAAGATTTGAACGAGTGCCAGGTTCGCGAGGGCGCTGGCGGCGCTGACCCTTGATGTCCTCCAGCACGTGGTCGGGCAGGTGTAGCGGCGCGCCGTGCTCGAGGTCCAGCAGGCGAGCCAGCTCGGCGTGCACGGCGCGGGCCCCCAGCGGCTGGCTCTGCAGCGCGTGCAGCACGACACAGGAGTGCACGACGGCGGCCACCTCGGCCTCGCGCGCGCCGATGTTCACGACCAGCGCGGCCGGGGTGCCCAGCGTCAGCGCGCTCAGCCGCGGGCTGTCCGCCCAGATCACGCCCGACACCTGTGCAGACATTAAGCGGTGTCACGTATGCTCACCACGTTCATATGCAACTTGCAAGCTTCTACTTATAAAAGAAAACAATGAGTCACAATTCTTTTTTCAAAAATAAACCTTTTTGAAAGTTATGTAGAAGATGATAAAGTCGTGTTTACCTCGTAATGTGTGAACAGCACCTTAGCGAGGGTTTCCCGGAACAGCGTGGGCGTCAGCAGTGACTCCACCACCACCACCTTGCGCTCCTTCGGATTCACCAGCACATGTCTGTTCAGACATATTATAACGCGGTTGAAATATTTTGTTGATTTTAAACCGTACCAGATATGACGTCATCAACGCCAGGTACATAGAATATTTTGACAGGGTTGTACATGGTACATACCTCAGCTTGCTCACTTACTTCATGTGCACGTTTTATTTCATGTGCATTTAACAATTACTTTATCAACATTGACTTAGCGACTTGCGAATCCAGGAAATTTACTTACAATAATTTTGAGTAGAATAACATATGGTTGGGATACAATAAATTACTTTTTACGAGCTTATTATTAGTTCCAGTGGCCTAGATGTTTTTTCAATGTACATAATGGATATTGAAATGGTAGCCTTTCAGTTAACGATATCTAGTTCAAGGCCACACCTGAACAATGATGTAGGAAGGCATACCTGAAGTAGAGCAGATGCAGCATATGCACGAGGTTGTCGTACAGCTCGTCGGGCGAGCTGTAGTCATGCACGCGGCGGAAGCGGCGCTCGGCCGCGCTCCAGTACTCCGAGCGCACGATGCAGCGCGGGGCCGCCTCGCCCGTGAAGCCGAACCTACGGGCACACCGCGGACATTATTCCAATATTCAATATTATTTTACATAATGATTATATCCTGAATGGGATAAGCAATTATATGCGGACCTGGACTAAGACAATTAGTTAACATAATTATCTTGTGTTTCAAACTGTATTACTAACCTAACAGCGCCAACACAAAACATATTATCAATTACTTACTAAGAATGTCTCATTTAGAAGTCATGTAATCATGCTACACGATAGCTTAAAAGTTAGTCATATTGAAACCTTTTTGAGACTAATGAACATTTTTTATTATAATTTATACTTATACACAGATGAGGATATAGTTGTTTGGAACCAGTACCATAGTTTGTTAGGGGATAAGACATTAAGAAAACATCACACTAGTATTCCCTGAAGGAGTAGCAGCTTAGAGCAGTTAACCAACCGGAGGTGACAAGCACAAATGACTGTTCGGAAAAGTCTGTCATTTTTCACAGGGGACGAGGTAACGCACACAAATAGTAGTAACACACTAATGCATTTTTGATAAAGTCACAAAGTTGTAAGTATTTTAAATTTACTGTTGTGTTTGTATAATTTAATAAAAATTTTGTTACTGCTAAGTAATTGCATAGTAAATTTCACATCACTGTACATTTAGTGTTCTCCCAGAGTGGGTTAGAAAATGCCTCCTCTACATACTTCAAATAGCTGTATTTCTTCCATTATAAGAATTTTATTGTTTTATTTAGTTTTCCCATCTGTTTGGAATGCTTTTTTAGATTTAAATTAAATACTAAGTTTTTTTGTAATGTAGTCATCATCCCTTTTAGGTACTGACCATTTACTTATTAAATTTCTCATTATTATTTTACCACTGAAATACGGAAATGCTCACTAGCGAAGTGAACCCATTTTTTTGGTGTATTAGCTGAAAAAAGAAACATAGTGTGAACGAAGTTACTGCCAAAAGAGAAGAATAAGTTGTATCACATTAAGAGGTCAAATAAACGAGGAGATACAGAGCATTGGCGATTGCTTCACCGACAAGAGCTTTAATGTAAGAAATAGCGAAACAGCAAAACAAGCAATAAGTTGCAAAGTACTCACTTAGTATAATCTGTGCCGAGATCTAATACGACAGCCTGCTTCTCTTGTATCAGTGCTATTCCTTCGTACAGCGCCATTTCATCAATAATGTAAGTTCATGTTAGTTTTAAAATAATTTATTGCGGTTTGTGATGACCAATAGCCAAATTACTGTCACTGTCGATAGTGTCAATTGTTAGTATTACTGTCAGTGGCATCAGGAATAAAATTGACATTGACAAAAAAGGGCAACATTATTAAATGTCAATATTATGTCAATGGGACAATATTGAAAATTTTATTGATTTCTATAGTTTCAAAACGCTTTCTTTTCTTACTATTTTTTTTGGAAATACTAATCTACATTAGTATTTTCATTAAGGGAATGATTGGATTGATAAATTGTACTCTATGTACCTTGTATGCAATAATGATAATATGTCTCTTAATTGCACACCAAAATGAAAATAAAAATATACAAAGAAAACCTTAATATTAAATTGTACAATGGGCGGTCTTATCGCTCACGGCGATCGCTTCCAGACAACCTTAGTATGGAAGTGATATAGCATGAGTAAGTGTAAATTGTGGTGTTATAATGGTATTGTTAAAAACATAAGAGCGTAAATAATGGATAATATTATATTATCAAATTTAAAGAAAAAATAAATTATATTAGTGACTGATAGTGGTCCTTTACTAGCTTTTTAAATATCATTAAAGATTGTATGTACCATTATTATAAACTAAATTATTATATATGTAGTTACCTACTTCAATAAAAGTGACAAGAGTAATAAACAGATTCATAAACTTGTTATATTTATAATGATTTATGTTTATAATTTGAAAGGAGACCTACACTAAAGCAAAGAGTAAGCATTAGAGGGGAAATAGGGATTGAAAAAAATACAAGTTATGTTCACCACATGACACTTTGACATACATGATCAGTATTAAATCCTAATTTTTTATATTATTTATTAATGACTGTTCTTTTCTGTCTGTATGAGCATTTACTGCATACATGTATAGAAAATCTGGCACTTGGTGGTACTATTATACAGTTTTTATTCAGGTAATACATGTATCTATCTAGTGTAAGTTGGGTACTTTTAATTTGAATAAATTTCAGCGAGCTCAGTCACTGTGCCTCGCGGAGGACAGCGGGCAAGCACTTATTGGACATAGGCATGACGCATCCGATGTTGTCAGCGCGGCTGCCGTGCGTGCTGCGCACACCGGGCATGCTGCCGGGCCCGCCGGGCATGCCGCCGGCTCACGCACTTCCGCGCCTCCCGCGGGTCGCCACCGCCCCTGCGCAGCGCCGTTGCTTCGTCGGATGTGTCGCTAAAATGCTGGATTCATTTTTTAACAACTACTCATAATACAGTGATTGCACACTTAAATTACGGGCAAATCCATTTTTAATATACATAAATATGGTCTCCCGCGTCTCAACATTAATCCCTTGCACTATTTCCAGTCACTGAGGGAGAAATTAAAAAGATCATCCTCTCCATCAAATCCAAACCGGTAGGCTGTGCCTTAATATACTTGACCACCTTTTTCCGGTAATCACACACAAAATATCCTGCTCTTTAGATACTGGATGCTTCCCCTCCTTGTGGCGTAAAGCTTTTGTTCACCCTCTCCCTAAAATATCGAGCCCTTCTCTACCCAGTCACTTCCGATCAATCTCTATCCTTTTTTCTGTATCTAAAGTGCTTGACGCCTATGTCCATGAATAGCTTATCCACTTCGTCAACCAAAATAACCTCTTGTCTCCCTTGCAGTCCGGTTTCAGGCCAGGCGATTGACGACATTAAGGCATAGAAGATACTAAAGTTACAGTCTTAGCCCTAGTTGATTTTTCCAACGCCTTCAATACAGTCAATCACGATATCCTTCGCTACATCTTGTTCAATCTCATGGTGTCTCCTAAAGCACTGGAATAGTATTTCTCTTCTTACTTTTGGATGCCAGCAGTCGGTCCATGTGGAAGTCATCTTCTTTCTGGAGTGAGCTAAAATCTGGCGTTTCACAAGACGGTATTCCCGCTCCATTGCTGTTTTCTATCTTTATCTATATTCTCATTTTAGTTTTCTTTTTTTTAATCATAACAAATTTCTTCGTTCTTCTAACATTCGTCTCCTTCAGGGTCCTTCACCGCACAATCACTGTACTACTACTGATTTGATTTACTCCACCTTCTTAGTAAAATCCCCCTAATGCTTTCCACAGAAATCAGGATGAGCAACAGTCATTTCTCCTTTAAGCTAAGGGTAAAAGCTTATGGCAATAGGCTCGCCCCCTATTACATTGGGACCTAAAAACATAACTGGCGAAATGTGGGTGTACTATATGTGCACCTCTGCCGACCCCTTCGGGGAATACAGGCGTGATGTTATGTTTTATGTTTTATGTAAAAGCTTACTTTCACACAAATACTTTTGCAGAATTATCTCTACATGTATGTATTGTTTTGTTTTATGTATGTATGAAACGTATTATATGTATGTTTGTTAATTTAGCATCGATGTGTGCACCTACCTAATACTTGTCTCGACATCGCTCTAAGGCTGACTGGTAGAAAATGCCTAAGGTATTAAGTCCGCCTTTGTACATATTTTTTAACTGACTTCAAAATGAGGAGGAGATTGTCTTTAGATGACGGGCATAACATCGTTATCTAAAGACGGATTTGCAAAATTCTTTTTTTGTTGGTCAAAATGGTCCCATTTAAATTTCATATAGATCTGATGATGAAATTC
Organism: Abrostola triplasia; assembly: GCA_946251915.1. Lineage (NCBI taxonomy): Eukaryota > Metazoa > Arthropoda > Insecta > Lepidoptera > Noctuidae > Abrostola > Abrostola triplasia. The sequence goes on from OX276439.1 coordinate 10,961,837, forward strand.
GGAGATATGGAACTGAACTCCTCATAAAATCATTGCAGAACTGTCATAATAAATAATATTGCTTCTTTAGTAGTCGATGACTGACCACGAATAAAGAAGAGGGGGAGGGGATGCGTTGTCCTCCCTTCTACCGCGTTAATAGGTGAGGTATCGTTTGAGGGGGCTTTTTGTAAGGATTACAAATACTAGTCTTAGAAAAGTCTGGGGTCGATGATGAATCCTAACCATCACATAAAATTGTGAAGTAAAAAAAAATGTAAAGCAATAAAAGCCGACGACAGCGAGGAAGACCCAGACGGAGATGGCGGGACGAACTCGCCTCGTTTATGCAAGGCTGGTCGCTGGCAGCTGGTAACAGGGAGATTTGGAAATAGAGTGGAAAGGCCTTTGCCCAGCTGTGGGACATTCCAGGCTAGCAAAATAATAATAATAATAAAAGCCGCCTTCAAAAACAGGAACACAAAAGTGAAAAGTAAGATTTTATTCACTTCACTTTTCCTTAAGCGAAGTGGAAGTCGGTGCCGAATCCCAACATGCATCATTCATCAAACACCCAGATTTGGGACAAACAGCTGAAGATCGCAAAAAATAAATGGTCCCGTGTGGGAATCGAACTCGCAACCTTTAGCGGAGCAGTCCAATCGCTTAAACACTGCGCTGCGCCAATCGGGTCGGTATATTAAATGATAAAAATCTATAATTATACATAATATGTAAAATATATACAGTGATTATTTTATAATGAAAAAAATTTATTTCGTCTGAATAATGAATTACTATTACATATAATGAATTTTAAATATTCTCATAATCTCGAATATAGGAATATTGTAACGATCAAGATTTTTTGGGTCAGCCTCGTCATTTGCGCTACACTGTTTGCATTATCTTTGTGTAGGTGTGTCACGCACACATGACAGTTCTACTAAAATTCGAACGTGAAAATTTTGTAAAATGGCTATTAAGGACAAATTTAATTCTATTGGTTTCATCTTAATCTTTCAAAAAGTAAAAATTATGTCCCGAACACTACAGACAAAAATTGAATGCAGTAACTCCCAACATTAAAGTCATTAATAAAAGTTTTCGATGTCTCCTAGGGTCTCCTTTATGGACGACTTGTATCCGGATTTTATAGAACAAATAATTCAAAATAATCTCGGACAGACTTTTCTCATTCGGCCATAACTTTGTTTTTATATTGCTGATTTACTTACAATCTTCAGTCAACCGTTTTATGGAAGCATACTCATGTTTTGAAAAACATTCATCAAATTATCTGGAGCACCTTACCATCGATTTTGAATTAGCCCTTGGACGACCGAACTTAGCCCTAGTCACGCTTCAAGTCTGTTTCGGTGGTTTAGGAGTCCGTACAGTTTCAAGATTAGATTAGCACTGGTCTTCCCACCAGCTTTTTTCTTGCTGGGCGCGCTCGTATGTTGGTTGTCAGCGAATGGGAGTCGGGCTCTTGGCTACAGGCACTTCCTTCGCCAAACAATGGAACAGTGTTGGACGTTAACACATTCCGCGTAGCTACTAGTTTACGCTTACGAGCTCCATGTGCTACTCCTGACTACTCGATATCACTGTAGTGAAGCAGTAGATAGCCTTAGAAGGCACGGCCTTCTGCAGTAGGAGTGTTGGTCACATACCGCGACAGACTAACTTTAATGACATTATTTGTCGTGCTCATCACCGCTGGCGTTCCAGCTACGCGTACATACAGGGTCCATATTGATCTTTTACAATTTTTTTTTCTACCATCTCTGTAACATATGGAATGCAATAAATGATCGAGTATTGAGTACTAGAAATGGCTTGGTACGTGACGGTGGAAAGAGACCAGATGGTGTTATATCGTTGTGTCCATGGAAATTAGGACAAACTTTACCCTTGCACTTTGTCATGTTTCCGGCTCTGCAGTTTGCGCTAGTACTGAAGGCGTACACCTACCCGTTCTCTAGAACATCTCCGGTTTGGGCAGAACATGATTGCATGTACATAATTTTGTAATTTGCCAGCCATGCAAGTAGTATAATGACAATATTATAATGACTTTTTTTTTTTTTTTTCGAACTTGTCTCTCGCAGTTAGCTCTAAGGGAGCTCTTACTGCTTAACCGGTCGTTTGGCGAGACCTAATAAAAGGCCTCCAGCCAGGATTATAATGACGTTATCATGTAGTTCTTGCAACCTTTCTGTGAGCCATATAGTGTACCAGGGGCAGAGTAAAAGTAAAAGATGACAATAATTTAACTATTTATTTATTTTATACAAATTCCGCTATAATACATATTTACAAACGTAAAAACGAATCGAGAATGTCGCGGTATAAAAAAAAGCTTGAGCAGGAATGGCGGCGGCGCCGGGCGGTCCGCGGGCCGCGCCACGCCGCCGCCCCGAGCGCACCGCCCGACGTGGCCGGTGACGTCACGCGCTGACGTCACGAGCCGCACGCGGCGCGCGCGCATTGACGCGGCGCGGGTCTGCGCCCGCGCCGCGAGCGTCTACACTACTACCTACACTAGGATATTGTTCTACATGCTTGCGCATTAAATGATGGAGGTGATCAGTCGCGCCTTGAAGTTGACTATCCTTTCGGAGGTCTGGGCTATGCGCAGGATGAGGTCCTGGATGAGATTGGCGATGCCTCGGTTGGCGATGATGAAGAGCCGCGTGATGGGACCGGGCACTCCCTCGGTGAGGTTATCGCCCTTAGCGGCGCCGGCGTCTTCCCCGTCCGCGCCTGCGCCCGCGTCGCCACCGGACGAGCCCGATGAGGATCCGGCCACCAGCTGCAAAACACACCACACAATTACCACTGCGCTCCATAATCGTCTTCCTCGGCCGCCTCTAAGGCCTTTAAGGCCACAGATTCTGCATATCGCACACACCCACACCCTATGCCCGCCGCACAGTACAGCGCCATCGGCGACGAGTGTGGACAGAAATTAAGTGTTGTATGCTTTGTATAATATAATCTGTGGGCTTAACATGGCTGATATTGTGTATTTACAATATTTGCTTGACTACGGCGTCTGAAATGCACTGGAGTATTCTCCTAGGACTGCAGCCTAAATCGGTTCGGATCTGAAATCAACTTAACCTGGTTCAACTACTCGAACAATGAGAGCCAACGCCGAGCTGCCACACTCCGCGACGTCGACGCGGATGCTGCACGACTAACTACGACGACATTGAGACTTATCGACACACGTCATTACGGAAGTATAAGTATTACATGTTATTATGTATAGCTACGATTTCGTGCATTGGTTACTTGTAGCTTGTAGTTGCCGTGTTTGTTAGTAATAATAATAACTAAAGAGCATACAATATAAATACGGTAAAGCGATAAACGAAACAAATATATTTAGGTTAAAGGTAAGTAAGAGCAGCTGTCCTGGAAGGAAGGTCGGGTATTACAGGATGTAGGGATGAAGTAGTACGGGACGATACTGATCTGGATTGTAAATCGTTATGTGTAAACACAAGAAGGTTGGGGTAAATAATTATGTTAAGCAAGAAGAGAATTAGGGCAGGTCAGGGTCTTCAGGCACATCTGGCTGTCGCGCCGGGACACTGCTGCTGCTGCACTGGTCACACTACCGAGACTACAGCGACCGGAGACAACCGACTATGTTCTACGAGCTACGTGTGGCTACGACTAGCGGCGTGTGTACTACTGCGAGTGTCGTGCGGGTCATGTGTGTGTATACTTGTGGGTCGTTAGGGTCCAAGGTGGCGGTGTGCGAGGCCGTCAGCCCCACGTTTAGCGAGTCGGTCCCCGCGAACAGACGGAACGCCGTGCCGGCCGCGCGAGCCATCGCCTCCGGAGCGCGCTGCAAACCAAACCTTCTCACTCGCCACTGTCGCATATCGCTCGCGCAATTCTTGCGCCGCATGTGTCTCGTCCGAAAGTGTACCATGTTTGTGCACTCTTGTAGGTATATCGAAAATCACGAAATTCGTGTCAATTTCGTGTAATCGTTGCATGTTAGAGTAATTATAAGAAAACTATGGAAAAATTAAATTGGTATGCTTGTAAGTGTAGGATAGAATAGTTAAGTATAGAGATAGTGCTTATTTAAGTTTATTCAAACAAGTGAGTCTTACCCTGACGATATCGAAGAGGAAGTTGCCAGAGCCGCCCCCGGAGCCGCCGGCGCCGCCGCCGAAGCTCAGGAATCTGGAATGTTCGCAAGTGTTCGTAACGAGCTAATGTAAGCAGCACATAACGGTTACATGAGCGTGCGCCTCGCCGCGAAAAGAAATCGAAACATGCGAAAATTATCGCAAAAACGTACAATGGCAACTCTCGATCTCAGTGTATTGTTCACTATCGAGAATGTAATTCAACCTGCGTGCGCCGTGGCTCTGCTGGCGGACTAGCTGCGAACGAGGAACGACCAGCCTGAGCGGGGGCCAGGCCGGGGCCTGCCCAATATGAAACTATTACGTCACTCGTCCTTGTTGTGTAGTGTTCCTCGTCACTCGTTCTATATGGACTTATGGACGATGAGTGTCATGTGACACAGCTCTCGCTCAGTAGGGGTGGCTGACCTCTTATTTCTATTTTCTTCGCTGTTGTCCGCGTCGTCGAGCGTGATCTCGTCGATGCTGGCGGCATTGGTTTGCGCCGCGGTCTGCTGGTCGTCGCTGGCGGCCGCCTGCTGGTCGGCGGGCTGGCCCTCGCCGAACGCCACGCGCACCTCCGCCTGCTGCGACTCAGCGCCGGACAGCAGCTGGTTCTCCTCCGCGATGGCGTTCTGCAAGTGAAACCTGGGTGAGAAGTGGCATGGGTGACGTGGAGGTGATCGTTAATTATGATCGTGACGTGTCGTGCGTGATGTGACGATGACGATGACGATGACCATGAAGGCGCGCGGTCTGCGCGCGCCCGCTCTGCCGTCCCTGGGCAGGCTGGGGTTAGTGCGCGATAGGGTCCGTGACGTCGGCATACCGGCAGGATGTACAGCGCGCGCCTGCGCCTGCGCCGGGCGCTGGCGTCGGTGGTGGTGGTAGTGGTGGTGGTGGTGCTGGGCGCCACGGGCTCGTCGTCATCGTCATCATCGTCGTCGTCGTCGAGCTCGACGGTGCCGCCGCCGGTGTTGCCGCCGCCGTTCCGGTTGCCGAGGAACAGGCGCAGCACCACTGGCCCGAACGTTTGCAGCACCATGCTCGTTATTTGCTGTACTTTTTGTTCGATTATCTAGAACATACACCGCCCTTAGCGTCGCACACAGCGACCTACGACACAACACATCATCAGACGGCACACAGACTGTAGGGAGCGACACCCGCTGCCAACTCTTCGACTGGCTCCTGCACAGGGTTCCGAAGGGCTGAGCAAGTTCCTGCATTTATAAAGGGGATCTAACTACTAGGTTAGGTGGGCCGGCACGGCGCTGGCGCGGCGTGTGTTACCTGCGTGAGGGAGGGGAACAGCTGCCGCAGGATGCCGATGGTCCGCTTGTTCCTCTCGCTGAGCTCAGAACCAGGCGCGCCCAGGTTTAGCGTAGCGAGGGTCTCCTGCAAAATTACCAAAATTTAAAATTAATAAATGGAGTCTTACATACACAAAAATAAACAGCTGGACGCTAAAAATACTCAATATTTGAACAGTAAATATTACGAGCGACAAATACTTTTAATAAAATAATAATATCTTTGCCGGTCACCTGCCCGGTGTTGGGCCGCAGCCTCCACGCGACGCCGAGAGTTAGGCAAATAATTAATTATAAAATATTACGTACGTTGGGGGTATTGTCATAAACAAAGCGACGTAATTACGTAATTCTATTATTGATGGATCGATGTGATTAGGGTCACGCGACGAGCTGACCCCGCGCCCCTTCGCTCCGCGCACCCCCTCCCCGCGCAACTAATTGAGTTTTACGATAAGTGTGTATTACAGGCGATTCGTTACTTGGCCGCACGCATCGCCGCGCAATGAGGACGACTGTTTTATATTCATATTTCTATTCATAGTCTCGTAATGAGACGCGGCTTTCTGGTCATTACGTTTTGCAACAACAGGCGTTAGCTGACAGGCAGGCATGCGTGGGCCTACCTACATACCATACGCATACCGACTGCAAATTCGATTAGATTGCGGGAGTCAACTGAATAACCACCAAACATTTACATTATATTCCAAAAGTTGCGGCCAGAAACTAACCATTGGGATTTTTACGCGTATGCTAATAGAAGGGATGTAAAGGGGGAGCTCACCTGTGCGCTGGCGGCGGGCGCAATGATCTCGATGATCTCGGGCCGGTCGTCGGCGGAGGGGTCGGGCAGCGCGGCGGGCTCCGGCCGCGGCTCGGGCGCAGGCGCAGCGCTCACCGCCGCCAGTGCCGCGCACACGGCCACCAAGTACATTGACGTCCTCATGCTTGTGTTGTGTGAGTGATGTCGACTAACTTCTCAGTACTTTCGTTCAATTCTCTCCGTTGCAAACTTTCTGTTGGGACCTGCGGAGGATACAAATGACGTGGTTAGTTCACAGCTCGGGCGGGCCGATTGGCCGCGCGTCGATGTATTCACAGAGAAGCTTGCTCGAAGCTGTCGTGTATTGCATGCAGACATGTGAGCAAGCTCCGGTGTTCGTTGATCGACGGCTAGCCGGCCCCGGGACGATGCACTCATTCAACGAGCTGAACATCGGCAGCTCGGCCGTACCCGCACTTGTGTGTGTATTTTTGTGTGCTCGTTTTGTATGCAGGGCGCGGTCGGTGAGGCAACATGCGACAGCGCACCGCGACCTTTGCTCGCGATCTGACCACTAAACGGTGACTTATTCATCCATTTACTTATAGAACAGTTGATTATATTATGTCGATAACTATATAAATAGGGACTATGTAGATCTGAACACTCAACGAACAACACAGAAGGTCAATAAGCGTTGGTTATCGACTGTAGCGAGTCCCGCGACTCTCGCCTGAAGGCTTGCTTTGTATTGTTTGCGCAATGTATATAGTAATGACCGAGCTAAAGCGAAACAAAGTTGCGATTTCTTAAGTTGTTTATTAAAAGCGATAAAAATACAGCTTTGTAGCTAGATGAACAGTTTGAAATGTGTTAAAGTAATATAAAAAGCGTGTGCAATATGTGCTAATAGTATCGACATTATGTGTACTTGAGTTGAGAAATATCAGTGAAGTGTGAAACCTCTCCCCCGCACAATGAGCATACGTCACGCCAACACTGTCGTCCGCTGCCCATGTGGTCGTCATTGTAATGTACCGCCGCCCAGGTCCCGCTCACCAACATAGCATGCGCCCTCAAGGTTCACAGTCCAGAAACGACTACGTCCATGTCTTAAATACATATTATAATCATTATATAATAATTTCAAAACAGGAAATATCAGAGTAACGTATGCGCCTGCGCAGCACCGCTACCGGACGCGGCAAGGGCGCGTCCTTAGCGTTGGTAAACTCACGAAGCATTACATTTACACCCGACAGTCATTATAGTGTTGCAACACCGAGCTGCTACAGTTTAATTTATACGAGGTTAAGGCGAAATCGTACCTTTTACAAATTTAATCATATCGGTGCATGTTAGCAGCTAATAGATCAGACTAGCTGCAAGCGGCGAGGCCGCGCAGGCGCCGGCACTCGTGGTCCATGTGTGTTGACGTCGGCACTATAATAGTGGTGCCGCAGCAGTGCCGCTAACGACGCTGAACTGACGTAATGTTGGATACATTGCAACGAGCTTTAGTAGCTAATTGGTAAATATACAATTATATGAAAATACTACAAAATCATAATTACGTGAGAATCTTGTATGAGTAATTACAAGTATCTGTCCATTTATTTGAAATTAGCTGCCGACGGCATCGCATGATCATGCTTGACCCCTGTCACTCACACCCCGCGTGACCTCCGGCCGGTGGTTGAGATAGTCGATAGTGTTCGCCGGCCGCGAGGCTGTTGTGCAACTCACACCCGATACAGTTGTAGCCGTGCTTGAGGAAAACGGATGTTGACGCGTTGGCCAACCAGCCGGGGCGAGCCGGTGACACACTGCGGGAGCTGTGCGCTCAGCGGCTGGGACACACCGCGGGTGGTAACCACCTCGATGGGACAAGCAGAGCGCTGCTGTCTTTAGCCGGCTCGTCGTGTGATAGCTTGAGAGTATTTAAAATTTTGGCGTCATAAAAAATTTGTAATATATTAACCTCGGCCTAGTTCTTAATGTTTTCCACTATATTAGCATTGAATTGAAGCTAGATAAAGTTCAGGCATCGAACCCATTTTATGGCTACGATTAGATAATGATAAAAGTCTATATTAGCATTATATGTATATTGACTGACGAGCAAAGTCGGTCATAACGAGTAATAAACGCACACAGGTTGTCTGTGAGCGGAGACCTCTCAAAACGTACATTTATTAGGTCACGTCTCTAAGTAAGGTAACATTTGAATTTTAAATATATTATATTATATTTCGTAAGAGCGGAGCGGTCAAACTTGCTCAATACAACACTTAACATTATGCAAATACTGGTACCATTAGAGTTTAATGCTTCGTAGTTACCGCTCAAATGTAGATCGACATCAACATAATCTACATCACAGAGTCGAGGTCGCCACAGGTCGCCGGCGGGACATGCGCGCTCGCACAGCTAATGGGGGGATGCAGAGGACTATGAGCCGGAAAGCCAAGAGCTGGCAACGATCAGCTTCGGTTCTAACACATAGCAAGCAGCACGTTGTTTAGTTGTAGAATGTTTCGTAAAGCACTGATCTTAAAGATGATACCACTAATTAAATAACCCGCTGTGGAACAAGCGATTGAGCAAGAGTGCGGCGAGGCGAGGTGCCGACATGCGACACGCGGGCGGCGCGACGCGGAGCGCACGCGACACAGATGTGCGAACCTCGGTTATCTCACTTATTTGTAATTGTTATTTAAGTGTAACACTGGCGCTTTACTGAAGCGTGTGGTGCACCATACATGTGGGATGTATACATGTGGCCAGTCTGAGTGTGTGTGGGTGTCGCTGCACACTCACACGCACAAAGACTCACGACACGTGCACCCACGCTGTTTGTTTACAAACAGAGAGCTCACGAGCGAGCAATTATATCGAGTGGTAATTGATCGATTGTCTCCTCGTTAGCCGATCCGCGACGTTCACTGTCACTCTTTGTGTCTGGTCACGAGAAGTTTTTGTTAACAATAGTAATCATAAGATTGTTACAGTTTGTGGACCGTTTTTATTTTACGATTATCAATTACGTGACTTTTTTATAATAGTAATTTTAATTGCCGTTGAAAGCGTAGTATTACCTGATTACTTATGATTTATTACTTACAACCTAGACACGTGTTCTCTACTACTACAGAAGTCGGGCGAGAACGTGTGAGACGACGCGGCCTCACATCGGTCACCGGCGGCGCTCGGGGCGTGGCCGTGGTCAGCCTCTATCTAATGCGGTTTATGTAAATTCTTCTTATGTTTTAGTATTGTGAAACGACTTCATTATTAATACCCGAATTTATTAAGAAACACCATAACATATAATTAACTATATTGACAAATAAACTTACACATTAGTTTGGCGGTTTTACCCAATCCAATATTAAGCTCATTTACATAATATATCATTGGAGGCGTAGAACGCGGCGGCGTAGTCTCGTAGCTTGTAGCAGAGAGCTACGTAATACATGACCATCAACCATCCGTATTAAAATGATTAAATTTATTATCGTATCCTTTAAAGCCTTTCTCCCAAATAGTAATGTGTGACATACCTATATGGTTCAGGTTCTGAAACAGCTGAAGGTAGTGGACGCGAGGCGTGCGCATGCGCGGTGTGTCGCTATGTATAGCGGCTTGTAGTATATATCGTCGGGATTGCCTAGTGTTGGGCAAGCGCGTCCTCCTACCGGGCGGCGCCTGCGTGCGTGCACCGCGCTGGGCGCCGCGCTGCGTGCGGGTAACTGAGTGATTACAGGTAATGTGCACAGCCACCATTATGTCCAATCTCCGGAGGATTATGTAGTTTGAGAACGACATTAGTGCGCAGGCGCCCGGCGGTGGCTTAACCACTTTACAATGAGTGGCGCAAGCGCGACTCAAGTATCCTTGTATTAAACCGATCGCTTTGCAATTACTGCAATGATTGGTAACGCAACCGCTGGTTCTATCGGTGCTCATTATTCGTATCAATTTAGAACCAAGAATTGCAATTAATGCTAATAAATGCTTATTTTAGTTGTATCATGATTACTTCAGGTGTTCCTCAGTGTACGGCTGAGCCAGTGGTCGGAGGCCAGCGGCTCCGCTGCCCGGGCCGCTGCGCGCGTCCAAATAATAATAAGGGTGCTGGTGCGCGCGCATGTGTGAGTGTTAATCCGTCCGTGACCTTTGTCACCTGTTGTGTTAAATGAGTGAGCGGAGGAGCGCATGCGTCTCTAGTCAGCCGCTTACCTGTTGCAACTCTTTTCAGTCGTTTATGTAAATCTATACTTATACCCATAAAGGGTAGGCAGCGTGCTGCTGCCTACTCCGCAGGCTGTATCACTATTATAATTATGCAAAATTGTTTATAAGGTATAACATTTAACAGGTAGCTGCCTGGGCTCGAACCCACAACCTTATCCATATGAATCAGGATGCTCTGATGATGATGTTTCAGGTCTCCGTCTATCTGTACGAGCCTTGTGTATGGATATATCCTTTGTTGTAGAGTGCAATGTGTTTCTGTATACGAGTACTAAGCGGTAGTTACATAACACGAGCACATTTCATTGAGTAACATGCGCATTCGTGGCCATTTACATTCCGTTGTCTATTAAAGAAGAGTCACATGAGTTCAGTTCAGTCATGTTGTTTGTTTACTCCGCGGCTAGTGATGCGCCGGTCCCGGGTTCTCTGGTCTGGGTCTTGTCCACGGTATTGTTCGTAAGTACCCTACCGGTCGTGTCTCAGACGCATAAGTGTCGGCGATGCGCAAAGATGCAGGCGATGCGCAGGCACAGCGGCGCAGCGTGATAACCGTAATAACATGTAATGTGCACAATTATACTTATTGTATTCAAAGATGGCATTGTACACGATAACCACCGGCTAGTTCCGCGTTGGCCACGTAACGTTTTGCGAAAGTGACGATTATTGTGCGCGCGCGTACTTTGGACGAATTGGGCGCATATGGTGCAATACAACAATCACTTGGTCATGTAATGAGCACTAGGAGCCGTGTGTCGGCGGGAGGCCGGGCCGAGCGGCGTGCGCGTGCGCGGCGGCTCACAGGACATTGGGTGCTGCTCTATCAGGTTTACTCATGCCGACTATACTAAATTGCTATTATAAAACATTGACTGCCTCGTTATTCTAGTGGTCGCTAAGCGCGACTGCTGAGCACGAGGTTCTGGGTTCGAATCCCGAGCCAGGCAAAGTAATATTGGGTTTTTCCATTAGGTAATTCTCAGTAGCAGCACGGAGTTCGGATTTGTACCCGGTTGATGGCAATAGGCTCGCCCCATATTACATTGGGACCAAAAAAACATACTTGGCGAAATGTGTGTGTACTATATGTGCACCTCTGTCTCTGCCGCTGCCTTCGGGGAACACAGGCGTGATGTTATGTTATGTTACAACATTTACTAATAGCACACTAGCGTAGTGGTTCTTGCAAACATTATCGTGCATCTGTGGGAACACGTGGCGCGATGGTTAGTGGTGGGTCGGCGTTCTACGTTAGGGAAATCTGCCGCGCTTGAATAGGTCTACAGCATCGGACCTAGTGAGCCTGGCAAGCGCTGTAGCGCTGGCGCCGCAGTCGCGGGAAATTGGTGATAGTAGAAGCTGCGACCTCGGATACTAGCGGCGAAGGTTGCGCGCGCAGCTCGCTGCTGCCCCTAATTGTAATATAATAACTAATAACAACGCTCCACTGATTTATTAGTCAACCGACAGTTTCCAGCGGCTACCGATGTGTTATGTTTGAGCGTAACAAATTAGGTTAAGTCTTAACCGCGCTGCGGTTGAAATCTCTCCATCGCTTCAAGACATTACGGCATCTGCGTGTGTCAGTGGTGTTGCGACAATCTGATAGAAGGCGCGTTTTTCGTAATATTCTTGTTGAAGTATAACTTGGTTAACGGCGGCTCATTACAGAACGCGTGCCGCCTGACGCAACGCGCTGCCCCAGCGACGCACGATGACGCACGACGTCGCACGACACGGACCGACACGGACCGACACGGACCGACACGCGCCGCACCGCGACAGAGGTCAGAGGCTATTGTCCCCTAGCTAGTCCATAGAAAACCACTTTATATAGTCTAGAGTGAAATCATTTTGAGATGTTATTCTATGTTTATGAACTGTAACACCTTATGTAATCACAATTGTTGTAGGCCGCGAGATCGTTCGGGTTTGCCGGTTGTTATATCTATGATGGTGGCTACTTCACCTTGTGTGTACCCGAGCTCCCTACTAACGATACCTATTCGATGAGGCGTCTACGCATAGGTACTCATTGTCATTGTTTTGTGATTCGGTGCAGAGCGGAACACAAATATTAGTGGACAATAAAGCTAAAAATAAAAATGTCAAACACTTCGTTATAAGTATAAATTGACAATAAGCTTGAAAAATATTAAATATGACCTTAAAGTAGTGAGAGCTCGACGTTGCACCGCCGTCAGCGCCCGCGGGGGAGGGGGCTCTATTATCATCGTGTTGTTCACTCGGTCCTATCGTCCCCCTACATGTCATCTTGATGAATCTGCAGCCGGTTCAGATCGCGTAGATTCAGATATAAGTGCGTTGGCGCATGCGCACTAGCCTTACGTAATATAGGCGTTGAGACACATGCAGAGCTTCCCTAAACTTCAAACGGCTAATGCGCGGTGGGGGGGAGGCCGAAGGGTGTGACGAAGGTATGACACCTATGATCGATGGCACTACAGTATGCGAGCGCAACAGATTGAGATCAGTGGCGCGCCTAGGCATGCTTATGAGAGTGTATGGGCTGATGATGACGACGAGTGACACGTGCATTAAAAGTGCCGCTGTGTAACTATTGTAGTGTGTTATGTTTCGGCCGGGTGGGGAGGCTGCAGGCACTCGGGTCGGCGGTCGGAAGGCCGCGTGCTCGCCTATTGTAAGCCGGATGTGGCGCTAGGGCAACTTCCACACGCTCGCGATAACGACCGCGTCGGGGTTTTGCTCAACCGCTAGTAAGCTGTTATTAAAACATTTACAACTATGTGGATATAATTATAAACGGATAGTTGCACAAAGCAGGTTGGCGGCACTGCGCCGTGCGCTGTGCCAGATGTAGATCAATGTGCGCGCGCGCACACGCCGCGGTATTTTATTGCAATAAATACCCAATCACGTCGGATAAATAATCCATTTGCGTTCTAGGAGATGTGCTTTAACTAATACGTTTGTTCAATATTATTTGTAGAACGAGGAAACCTGAACATAGCCAGTCATTTACTAACCTATTGAGTCTTGTTACTTTAAATTAAAATTATTATTATTATTTACTTTAATAACAAGAAACAGCCAGTCATGCATATAGAGCATCGAATCCAGTTTACAGATTGTTTATCTAAATGAGGAATGACGTCGTGTGAAGATGTTTGTGAAGGAAGTCTCGACTCAGAGCACGAACTCAGGTAAGGTGACCGCTGCACCACTTTGATGTTGTTGCAACCAGTGCCAGGCGTGGGCCGCGGGGAGCGCGGGGAGCGCGGGCCGGTAGGGGGGGGGTAGCACCTGGTAGTTTGCACAACACCCTTTCACTTCTGGCGGTGGTGCAGGCGCTGACTCACGTTGGAATAAACCCAAAACTGGAGAATGTTCACGTGCGCCCTTCGACGCCCACCTCACTGCAGCGCGTTGTTATGTGGACTTTGTGACTCACAGGGAGGACCAGCTGCAGAGCCGGCCGGGATGAGCACACGAAGGTGCCTCTTTAGTACTGCTCGGTCGATGTACTAATATACTCGTCCAATAGTCGTGTAGATACAGTCACAAACACTTGCACACGGCGTGGTTGACTGCACCGCGGAGCCCAGGCCTCCACCGTGACTCTCCGATAGACACAATGTCTGGGTTTGCTCGCTGGATGCTGCGGGTTCGGTGTCCTCTCTTAAGGCCTCCGAGTTATGAGAAGAAATATGTGTATATCACTTTGTATTGACGTCCACACTTCATTATAATACATCACAGCTGCTGTGACTGTCGTGTTTGGTCTCTTTGTGCAATATCACTCTTCCGGTAGTCCGTTCCGGTGTAATCGATCCTCTCGCAAATCGCCGCCGGTCACGGGTCAGTCAGCGTAGACCGCGAGGTTACCGTGTGTCGCGGGATGTCCCGCTCTCGCGGTGTGAGCAGCAGTGCGCCCGCGCATGACGATCACGACCACGTCTACGTGCGGTTCACGGCCTAACCCTGAACTCTTGATTACGCTTCTTTTAGAGTTTTGCGATGAGATTCTAAGAGTCGGTCGTTTTGTGTCAAATCCGGTGCTGTGGGTAATGTTAACCTTTAGCGCCGCTGGTTCGCGCGGCGTGACGCAACGCTAAGTAGATGTAATTACATACAAATATAAATGTATAGTTTCAGTACTTTCTAAACAGAGCTGAGTGCGGCCCATCAGCGATGTTACGCAAGCGGGCGGAGGGAGCCGGCGCTGGCCGAGCCCAGCGTGCGGCGGTCACGTGGACACAACCACAGCGAAGACAGCCCGGCGTTGGGGAGACCCGAGTCTGCAGATATATAGGAACGCATGTGTCTCACAGCTTGTTGATCCATAGCTTGCCAAATATTTAAATCAAAAGTGGTCGAGCAGACGCATGTAGCTTCCAACTATTTCTGATAGATTCTCTCCCACGCGGCCTGCATGTGGTGAGCGGAAGGCCACGGGAACAAACTACTCACTAATTAAACACGCATTACGTGTGCACCAGTTTGTAAATGTCCAAAGTTGTGCAAGGAAGTAAGCACAACTGTTTATATTATTTACTATATATTCCGGTTATACTCACACACAACTGTTTATTGTCGTTGTTGTGGCATATGACGTCACACAGACAAGAATTCGAAGGTGATGAAGTGTATAACGTCTCAGTGCGCAGGCGTCGGACTGTATAAAGTTTAATTCAAAACATTATTTCATAAGTGTTAGTATGCGGCTATGTTTCACAACGTCGTGCTGCCGGACGCGCGCCGCCGGAATGTAAGCGATAAAGCTTGTGTGGTGCGCATGCGCGGCGCATCGATCAAGACCGACTCGCGAGGCGCACGCCCTCATATTACTCGACGGTGTTGACTGTTCAGCCTCGCTCTCAGCCCGGCAGGTGAACGAGCCTCAGCTGACTCCGCGCCCAGCAGCAGCGCCCAGCGGCAGCCGACACATGCGCCCCGGCTCCCGCCCGCGTTATGTAACACTGCATCATAGTTCAGTCGATACATTCTTCAGCTCTAAAGTTCATAAGATGTGAATGTTGTCTGGGTCCTCTTTCCCTTCACTATTACATAACGTGCGCTTGCACATCCTTGTCAGTTGCGGTTCGGTTCAGGAAGTCGTGACTTAATGGATAGTCTTCTGTGTAGTACGCCCCGCAAGTGATCATCCATCTCCTCCAGTAGGTGCTCGAGTGCGGCGCGTGGTGTGCTCGGGTGTTCCCACAGGCTTGCCGCTAGAGTTCCCACACTACTGTCAACGGCAGCAAAAACGTGAGGACTGCGAGCGGGCGCGCAAGCGCATAGTGCGCGTTGTGGAGCGCAAGCGCAAGAAGTGCTCTCATTGTGAGCCGGCGCTCCGCCTTATGGCCCACGTCGGTTCCCACGCACATAAGTATGCTATAGGACAATATTTACAAGTAGTTTAATTATATATTGGTGTTTTCTGCCTGTTGGTAGAGAGAGGTGGATTGTAACAATGTATCCAACATCACTTATTAATGATTCATCTGTCGGCTTCATAAGAACGAGGTGGCGCCGGCGGGCTCCACGGGGCTGGA
This sequence comes from Abrostola triplasia, assembly GCA_946251915.1. Lineage (NCBI taxonomy): Eukaryota > Metazoa > Arthropoda > Insecta > Lepidoptera > Noctuidae > Abrostola > Abrostola triplasia. The sequence continues at coordinate 10,977,849 of OX276439.1, forward strand.
GTAGCTTCTGTGGCATATGAGACTGTTACCTAATGGTGAAGAACGGACTCACGAGGCGAAACAATTATTGGAAGTCCAGGACAGGATAACTTCTCTAGTGCCAAGGTTTCTAATCTTTGTAGCAAACTAAAACTAAATGTCAACCGTCATAAGTCACCGATTTAGTTAGCAGATACAAAAGACATCAACGCGCTAAGTTATGGTCGCACCTATCGCTACATGACTATAAGTTTGTGACAACCGTGAGCGAATGCTTAATATATTATAATACGTCGCGTGCTGCTCTCAGAATCATAGAGTTATAAATAAAGGAGAACGTCGAGAGCGAGTGTCGCTAACCGCAGCGCATTGGGGTCAGCAGTAACGAGCGGCGCGTGCCCCTCACCCGGCCGCTGTGGACGAGCGCTGACAGCCATTATCTGTGGCACGCACTTCGCGTGTCACAGACATTATAACCTCTAGTACTATATGGTTACCTTGGAACTCGTTAACAATTTAGTAAACTATTTGTAGTTAAACACAATTTCAGACAAAGCCAAACCAAAGTAATTTCAAATGTGAATTCAGATAAAGCCAAGAACAAGTAATAAATGATTACCGCGAGTGTGCTCGACGTATTTCATTGATAACAACTACTTAGCATTGGATGCAGAACAAGGCACGCGACTGGACAGAGAGGGATACTTAGTAATTAGTTCGGTGTCGGCTCCTCGGAGCCTCATGAGTGAGACTAGCGCAGCGGCTTCCGCTGCTGGCCACGGACACTGTGCAGGCAGCATGTGACATGTCCTGCAATAGGCGATCCTGCTGCAGAGCATGCTGCGTAGGTGAGCAGGAAGGTGGTAGTGGTAGTGGTGTGGTGGGCGGTTGGAAAGCGCATATAATTATAGAGCGGCCTCGCGGCTGACCCTGACCCGGCGCAGGCGCACTGCACCGCCGCGGACACCAGACTCCAGACTAATTGCCTCTCAGTCGACACTGGGGACGACAAAACTCCGCCGTGCTACAGTGCACAGCGAGCCGCCTGGAGTGTGAGTGTCGTCGACATTTGACCTTCACCTCCACCTGCCTCATAATACTCACTACTCCAGACGGACTTACGAGTTACATCAAAATGTCGCGCAGTAAACCGTGAGGTGACCTCCACGTTCGGTACAAAACCTTACACTCCGTATAATATGACCTCTCGGAGGTGGGAGGTCGGAGGGCAGGTTGTGTCCCCCCCGACGCGACGGTTCGTGATCACCGCGGGTGACCTCACGGTGTTGTGGGTCACCTCTGGGAGCGTGACGTAACACTGTGACGCTCTGCGCACTAACACTGTCGGCCACGGGGCAGGAGACTAATCATTTCCAAACTATTCAAATTACGTTATTTTTATTTCTAAATTAAAAGTATCTGTGTTATAGAATGCCTCACAATCTGTTTATAGAACTGCAGTTGCCTCACCGCTTACCGCTCGGCCCCACTCGGCCTCACTCAGCCCCACTCGGCTCCGCTCGGCTCTTCATACAATTATATTATAGTTACTGTTAATGTTTTGAAATGTTTCAACAGTTTTGTTATTATTGGAGTGTTGTAGAAAGTACAGTGCTCATGCGCACTCAGTGCAAGTGGAAGGACGAACGAAAGGGAAGTCGACATTGACGGATATGCCGTAACGAGTGCTGGGTGACGCGAGCTGTAGCACCAAATCAGATATTTGTAACTTTTAAACCGGAACTAGCTTTGATCAGTGCCGTCGATGTGGTGCGCAGTGGGTCAGGTGTTACTGTACAGTGTACCAGCCGCGAGCACTTGACAAGGCGAACACTTGTGTGAGCTGCCTGTCGAGTTCCCGAGCCCGGGGCGCTCCCGGCTCGCTCCGCCGGCCCGGCGACCTCTGTTACGCAATACCATATTCCTCGAGCAGCTAATGTTGCGCAAGCGACAGACGAACTTTAGCGACGAACGTTCACATGTAACTTTTATGGCTGTAATATATTAACGAAATAACAAGTTCTATCAGGGTCTCGAGAAACGCACAAGGATTTAGAAAGTTGACTGGCACGCCCTCTGCCGAGCGCCCTTGTAGCACACGCCCGGCGCCGGCCGAGCCGGGCGCGGGGCCCAGAGCCTCGCTGCGGACCCCCGCGCCGCAGCAGCCGGCTCCGAGCGCAGGGGGTAACGCAACACACAGACACGGCGTGTTGAGTGGCGCTCGGGTTGTGGACGATTACGCATGTTATGAGATGTGCTCACTAAAGTAAACTTAATGCCTCTATTAATATACATACGTAACACCGCAATGTGGTGCGCGTGCGCGTGCATGTGTACCTACAGCTCACTGAGTGCGTCTGTGTGCGTTTCCTTTCGCTGCGGCCGGCGCGCGACCTCCTTCCGCCAGCGAAAGTGGCGCACGCTGCCACACCACACACACATACTATTGCTCAACTCGCGGAAAATTATAGATTTGTGACGCACCTAGGTAATCCAGATGAACTGACTTCCAGAGGTTTTTTTCGGAAACGAGATAAAATTTATTTTAAATTGATTAAGGGAAACTTGAAAAATGATGGACATACCGTGGCGTGACTGTCGCGGGTTCGAGTCCCGCTCGTGTCCATCATTTTTCAAGTTTCCCTTAATCAATTTAAAATTTAAGCCTAGCATGGCAACATGCATAAAAAATACAAACAGTCATGTATAATTTATTTGTTAAACTTAGGTAAATTTAAATACAAAGAATAAATAAGAGTAGTGCTCTATGTTTTGCCAATTATTAACCTAATTATAGATAATGTACGCGAGGAGATGACGCGGCCCGGAGCGGAGCTAACTATGTGTGTTAGACTGAGCACCAGGCTCATGTGGTGTGCTGGAGAGTCGCAAGTCAAGCAGTCTCGTCCGTTAGAACCGTGTGTCACGAGCACCAGCCGGCGCGCGGCGGGTCCCGCGGGCCGTGTGTCCGGCGCTCGCGCTACCCTCGCGGTTACGTTGTCTCTATCATTGCATGCACTTCAGTTTTCCTTGTATACTTTATTTATTTATTTATTTATTTAGCGAAACCTTAAAACTATCATTACAGGTGAGTACTACCCAATGCGATAGCTAGGCACTTATGACTTATTACTATTATATAAACTTATTATTATTATCAAAAAAAGTAACATTATAAAAATTACATATAAAAAGAAACAAAATCAAACATAACTATTACAACCTGTAATACTGAAATAAAACTTTTACACAAACAATTATTTAATATAGGACAATTTGAACAGTAGCACCTTTGCGAGTTCACTCTTGTTACATGTAAACACATCTACTGTATTATGTACTTCATTAACAGTACGTAAAGCACGTGTGAGATGAGTTTTCGCGAGCAGGTTTGTTCTGGCTGCCGGTACCACCAGCAGTGGCGGGCGCCGCCGTCTGCACACATAGCCATCCGGCACATTTATATTAATCCGGTGAAGTACTCCCGGATTTATTTCCATGCCGCGGAGTAGTTTCACAATATACTCTACAAGAGCGAATTCACGTCGCACCCTCAACTCATTGTACCCCACCATACCCAACACAAATAGTGTAGGGTACATTAACGGGTAAAATGGGTACATATACTTATGAACATTATGTAAAGCGTCGTTGGTATTTATTGAGACATTGTATTGTAAATAACGTAATAAATAATGAACAGTCAGTGTTTCCGCAACTGAATGTTGATTTAATCAATAATTTAAAAGTGGGTTGTACGAGTTTAACTGATTGAATAACAGGGAGCAAAACAACAGCAGAGCGGCGCAGGGGGGCAAGGCGGGCCGGGGGGCCGCGGGGGCAGGGCTCGTGATATAACTAACGCCTCTATTCATTATGTTATCGCTTCGATCCCGCGCCGCGCCCGTCTGGGAGCTAATCGCTCTTCAATACAAACACCGTTCGATTTCGCAACCTGTGCGTACATCCGGCTGAGACGCAGAGGAGGCACAGGGGGATAGGCCAGGGGAGGGGACAGGGTCGTTACGGTTAATCGGTCAGCTGACTGACTCAATGTCACATCGTCGATGGGCAGTGACACAGCTGAGTTTAATTACTTGTAAATGATCACATTAGTAGGTAGTACAATATAATTTATTGATATTGAAGCTGTCATTCAGCGGAAGTGTAGTAAGAGCGTCACAAGGGACAGTTAACCGGTCTAGCTAGTACCAACTGTAGGCATTGGGATTAGTGGGACCACGTCACGTGACATAGGGACATTTCCAGGAACTCATTGAGAATAAGACAGCCAGGCGACCCGTGGCTGTGCGGTTGGTGTTACGTCACGCGTGTCCGACACACACGAGCGCACGCAGCCAGATGGATCCCAGAGATATCAAGAGTCGCGCAACGAGCGCCATTGTGTGTAATGACCAGTCAATTTGCGTGTGATGCGCGGATTTATTGTATAATGAGCGATGACATCACTGTTGAGGGAAATTCATGAGACCGTTGAACACTGATGAGGTGTACTTCATGCTATGTCGTGTAGTAGAGCTGCGCCCGGTCGAACCAGAGACGCAGGGTTCGGAAATGATTGAAACGGGTGAAAAATCGATTAAAATGTATATCATCTTGAGAAATCTTTAAATAGCGATCATGTTCATTACAATCAAACCCACAGGTACAGGCATTTGTGTGCACGTGTCGCAGCGTCGGTGATGTGCGGCGGAGGAGCACTCGACTTAATGTACAGTAAAGCTAATTTACTGAGTTGTTGTAAATTATATTAAGTGTTAGGGTGAACTTCGCCCGCAAGCGGTGAGTACGACTCCACGCGACGTTCACACCACAAGGCCAGTCGCTGACAAAAGCATTCAGTATGGAGGACCGCGCTTATTATAACATCAGAACAAATATGTTTGTAATTTTGTACGAATCTCAAAGTAAAAGGTGCCTGTTGGTTGTCCACGGCTACAAGCTGAACAATGGGCGCTTTATGAATTAGAAATCATTCTACTTGCTCAATCTATTATACTTATTATTTTCGGCACAAATTGTATAATCGCAAGATACTTCAAAGTTACGCAATAATGTCTGTTAGGAAATATGTTAAGTACGGGAGAGAAATATACTGAACTGTTCAGCGCGAGCGCACTCCCGATGTGCCGAGATGCTCAGACCGCCAGCGCTAAGCCACTGTGATCGACTTGAAATGGTAATCAAAGGCTAATATTTGGAATCATCTTACAAGTATTGCCCTATACTTTAAATGTAATTATTTATAGGTAGGAGGGGGCGAGGTAAGTAGCTCTTACTCATTCCCTCTCGTTAACCGAACGACGCTCGCTCGCGGACGAAACCTTCACTTACACGGAGATCCATGGAGTATGCTGTCATTGTCAGGTTATTCCGTTGAGGAAATAACTTTTTAGAACATATCCAAAGATCTGTGTTACGTGACACATCACTCGCTTGGAATAGTGCCCACTACGTGAGTACAGAGGCGTCCTCCATCAACTACCTGCATGGCTTTATTATGCTTTGTCTAAGGCGTCTAACTCATTGTGAAATAATGGAGTGATGGTATGCAACTACTAATTGGCGTTGAACTACTAGTCTATTAGTTATACTTAAATATAATACAAAGATATTTAACACGCGGCACGTGCTAGTCTAAGCGGATGACGCGCACGCGTGTTTGTATAGCAGTTATCACTTCACGATAGGTTTACTTTACATGATGTATGCATGTACAGTGTTAGTAGCGGTGGCAGTCAACAAGCTGAGCTCCCCGCGCCCCCCACTTCCCGCCCGTCACCCGCATGGCACTGCAGCCACCAGTCCAGCTGCGCTCCCTGACCTGTCCCAATTAATAAGGCAGTATGAAGCAGGCTGGGCCCGGGCCCAGACGAAAGTGATGACGCAAGAGCCGCTTATACGTTAAGTAACAAGTCACCCTCGGCCGCGTGGAGCGAGGGCGGTCGGTTATTTAACACCTAATCAATAGGAGTGGTGAGGTGCTTCTCAGGATACAGGCTCAGATACCTTCTGTCGTCGACATCGTCGGCAGTCAACAACATCCACCTAAATAGGGCTCCACGTATTCAGCATTTCGCGTCAGTTTGGAGGTGCGTGGTTGTGGCGCAGTTCGTCGTCTGTTGCGATCGCTTGTCACGCGATTGCAAAGGAAGGCATTGTTAGGACACATGTATGCAAACAAAGGTAGTGGCGGAGTTGATCAGCAACAATCACATTCGCTTATTATGTTAGTATCGTGGAGTAAACCAACTTATTCGGGCAGGTTCCCACGCACGAGCCGGCGTGTTGCGCAACACGCGGCCAGCGGGGCCCGCCGCTGGTGGGCGCGGGGACATTCACGGAGAATGATCGATTTGTTCTCGTTGACTAACAGACACTTGAGCCACTCGTGACAACATCGCCGCGATTCGTCTGGCTGTCGAAGAGCGACACTCAACTTGTTGCATTCAGCATCTTTGTTTCAATCCACTTCGCTATGCTCTGCATCCGGTACCAACTGAACTCTAGTTACGTACGTTTGGCAGATCCTCCATGAGAACAAATCCTGTAACCGCATACTTATAATGATGGTTTTCGCACATACGTGTTGTATGTCCAAGCAGCGCAGCGAGTGAACAACTGTACATAGCGCGGGGCGTGCGGGGTGCGCGGGGTACGCGGGGTATCTCAAACAACAATAGTGAGAGATGCGCCAAGTTCAAGGTCGGCGCGAGGTCGCGGTGCGCATGCGCTCTCTCGCTTGCGCATTCTGCACGTAACAGTAGTCCCCGCAGTAAGAGCTCAGATGCAGAAGATCCACTGTTTGAACATCAGTTAGATTATTGTCACCTACTAACGCCTACTATGTAAACATACGTTATATAACATCACGCCTTTATTTCCTGAAGAGGTTTAAAGTTCACCCATATTTCGCAACTTATGTTATAGGTCGCAATGTAGACCCCACAAATCCAGACCTCGAGCTGCTGCTGAGAATTTCCTGATGAAAAAACCCAGTAAAAGTTTGCCCGAGCCCGGTTTCTAAGCCTCATGCTCAACAGTCGCGCTTAGAAACCACCGGATCAATGAGGCAGTTTTCATAAACATGATGGTGTATGAATGAAATCGTCTCAATCCAATCAGCAGTGACCGACACGTTTTCCCTTACAGAACACGGCACACGACAGCACCCGCGTACACTAGCACTTTGCGGAGTGGAGCTTCTGTCCACGGGCCGCGCGCTCCCCGCGACCACCGCATCACACATCAAGGTCACTACATCTCGTATGTGTGTCTGTGTGTCACTTCCTACTCCGAAACGTTTCACACACATGCACAAGTGTGTGTCGTGTGTGAAACATTACTGTACAATGTGCGAGGCTCGAGGCAAATGTTTCTATTTATATATTTATATAGATACAGTCAGCTGATTGTAGTATTTGTTAGACATTTGATTTCAGTAAGGACTTGATACGTCTCTAGACCACCGCCAGGTCTTGAGGTCTTCTGTTGTGTGCAGTTCCTGGTCTGCGCTTCGGCTGATTACTTCAGAGTACATCCGTGTCATCCAGCCACCGGTAAGCATTTCCACAGGGACGCTCCGTGGGAGCGAGCCGCACTCACACACCTCCATGGGGCAGTTCTGTCCGTATTCGGTACATGCGAACGTTTGTTTGTGACATCTGTGAGTCCATTACTATGTCATGTTGTCGCCACAAGTACCTACTGGACGAAGTATATCAATTGTATGTCGCGAGTGTTTTGTTCTATTTAATTGTTAAAGCAATCGCTCGTGGTTTTGTAGAACCGATTCCTTGCATTGGTGTGAGGTGATTGTTGATGCTCGGCATGTGTGCGCGCGCACGTCACCGGAGTAGAGCCCTCGCGGCAGGAGCGCCGGGAGGAGGCCGCGTGACGTCATGAGGTCACCGGTGTTGGTACAGAACAGAGCCAGTCGGCATGTGTCGACCCCGCGACACGAGCTTGCATCACCGGCTGCTGCAAGTAACTAAACTAAAAGCATTGACGTGTTCGCTCCAGGACGTGCCGGCTGCGCGTTAATGATAGTTGTTGAAATGTTAAGCAGAGTGAACCTCACGAGGGTGCCGTGTGACGTCACGCCTCCCGCGCGACTTTCCTTCATGTTTGGCCCACGTTTGGTGCGGCGGTGAATGTGCCTGAGCAACCTTCAGTGAGAAGCAAATGTCACGTGACCCAGCTTGAATCAGTGCAGCGCTTGATATCCTTGTTCTCGTTTACAGTTCACCGTTTATTGTCCAATATCGAGTGGCAATGAACACTGACTCACGGTGAAATGAGAACATTAAGTTCTGACCCCCAACCTACACTCGCTACTGAACCAGGCCGGGCGCGAGGGGCGCGAGGGGCGCGCGCGGGGGACAGACACATTGTGTAGTGTACTTCTGCAACTTGTGTATCGACAAGCTGGTGTCCTGGGCGAGTGAGGGCGCGCCCCGCGGCACGTCACGAGTCCTCCGCCACACGTCGCGCGGGTTTCGCTTCACCGACGACGGCGACGCCTCGCTTGCATGTCAAACCCCCCATACAGAGACCTTTGCTGACCCAGGGCTCTCGGTAACCAAGACACAGACACTAGAATACTTTAAATCTAGTAATCCAACACGTGTAAGTATTGAGAGCCCGCCGTAAGGTGAAGGTCGCGCTATAACATTGTTGACATTTGTTACAACCTTGTTTCATGACGATTTCCATGCGGAAGTGCGCTCTTATGTATTTTAGTCAAAACACCAACTAAACAAGGTTATGTGCTACGAAACTAATTAACGAAACCCTAACGTCCAAACAAAGAGTTAGCTGGGAAACGTTTTACGACATCCATCCGATTTCATTTATAATAAAAACCGTGACAAATGTTGTTAAATATTATATCTACCTATACACTAAAACAATGTGAAGATTGTTTTAGTACTTCCAAACGTGGGGGCTAGACATCCAGCTTAGCTGTGCAAACACTAATATTGAAAAAGACGTCCTCGCAGGAAGACAAATGTATTAATACCAAACTAAAGATGCACTTCATCTATATATATAAAAGAAAGTCGTGTTAGTTACTCCACTTATAACTCAAGAACGGCTGAACCGATTTAGCTGAAAATTGGCAGGGAGGTAGCTTAGAACCGGGGGAAGGACATAGGATAATTTTTATCCCGTTCCCGTGGGCAAAAAACAAATTATCAGAAAATTGTTTTTTGAGCAAATTCGCTTGGAACTCCGCCAATACAGCTCACGTAATAGGTACTAGGATAACAGAAATATAATAGAGATCAATCAATTAGCTTGGTTTGCATTTAAAAAGTTGCCCGCAGCGGCCGTGTTTTATAATGTTGGGGTACTAGGATAACAGAAGTCTAATGGAGTTTACTGAAATGCAAATTAAACGCGGGTGAAAATAAAACGCGGAGCGCAGCTATAAAAATGTATCTAAGTTTCCCTTGGTCACACCATCGTAAGCTGGCTTGCAGTGAAGACTAATGAAAAACGTAATTTTGAAAGGAAAGTACAAAAATCAAATGTAGACATTTGATTCCACGAATTTCTATGAATCTGAATGACATGCCATTCGAGTTCGGGTATTTCCAGTGCGGCTTGCATTTGCAATGCCGATAGATAAATCGCAAGGGCAGTCATTAAGTACTTATGTGGTATCAATCTTGGAAATCCATATTTTTACATGGTCCATTGTATGTCGCCTATTGCAATGTCGGAAAACCATAATTTATTTAGGCACCAGAAAAAAAAACTAACAATGTCGTTTATCAAAAAGCATTACAATAATCAATATCTATTGTTTCTGATATATTTGTTAACGAGTTATTTCAGTTTAAATTAAATAATGATGCTTATGTAACACAGAACTACGTCTGTCGGGTCAGCTAGTTTTTATTATATTTTTCATTTGTGCATATTATTTTTTTTAAGGTAGGTTATTGTTTATATATATAATGTAAATTGTTAAAATATATTTATAAGAATTATGTTTGAATAAAGTAATAAACACACTAAATGTGCGTGTTACTCAGCGCGTTGATGTCTTTGGTTCGGGACATTATGTTTCTACTCTATATGGAAATTTACATATTTCTAAGCACAGTATCAGCTCTAGTCTAGTCTCATTATAATTAAACGTCGGTACGTGCCACCTAACTCGCGAGAGTGGCCTGAAATAGTTATAGATCTACTTATATCTACTAGTAGAGACCAATACGAGACTTATAAGTTTACAGAAGATTTGATGCCGCTCTAAAATGCTTAAATCCTGATTCTGATGGATGAATACTGTTTTAGGCAGATATTGTCTCTTTAGCAGTTAAGAGTTGGACAACGTGGAGGAAAGACGGGCGGGGGCGACGGAGAGCTGCGGGAGGGGGGGGGGGGCAGCTCGCGCCGGTCAAGGGTCACCTCATGAGTATTCATGGCGCGTCCAGCTCCACAGTCCCCCTCCCGCGCGCCCTCCCCGACTCTGCGCGCTCCGTGCCACTCGAGACTAGACCTTTAGTACTATGCATGTGAACTCGGTTTCCATTGTCACTGACCGTAATATGTAGATTGAGTTGTAACCGAACGTAGTGACGATGAGGGCTTGAAAGTGAAATGATTCGTAATCCTCTGTTCATTGGAGAAGTTAATATGCGCGGCGCGTGCTGTGGTAATGAGTGGCCGCGCAACACCCCCCCGGCCGCGCACCCGCCGGCCTGGGGTTGCGAGGGGCGGGGGGGATCCTTCAGAAAATATGTTACTGTAGAGGATGAGCGGTAGAAGTATATCGACAACGTTGTGGTGATGTGTGTGAAACATATCGAATCGTTGAGAACGGTGCAGGTCAGGGACTTCGGGGACATCTACATTGTATTGGGGACCTCTCTGCTGCACTCCAACTGGCCAATTAACTTGACTGGCTAGCCATGTCACATGTGTTAAGTAATGCTTTACCCACCGCGCGCCGCCAGCAGAGGGAACTAATAACAGAACCAGTTGTACGGCGAACTAGACGCGTGCCGAGGGGGTGCACGGGGCGTGCAGGGGTGGTGCGAAACTGGTGCGACGCCGACGGAATGTAAACACTAAGGGCTGTCGAAAGGCGTGCGCCTGCGCACTACGCGACAACCTCGCCTCATTGTAATTGCAACTAGCACGGTTATAATTGGATTTTACGGTCAATAGACAAATTATAATCGATTAAGAAAATTAGTTTTTATGCTTTTTAAAGTCGAAGGTCTTAAGAACTGCGCGCGGGGTAAGACAGGGTCACCGGGCCGGGGCGAGACCTTGACCGCGGCTGCTTTCCTCTGTAGTTCATACATACTAAATCTATTGAAAGCAAAATATATAATGTTAGATAACTGATAAGTTGACACGAAATCATTGGTCGCCGGACCGTCCGTTACATAATGAAGACTACGCGACCCACTTGAGTACGAGGAAACGTTCCGGCGAGCGTGCGGCCCGCCTCTCTCCCGCGACTCTGTGACGTCACTGTGGCGCGACGCATGCGCCTCGGGTTTGTTTACAAAACATATGCGCCACAGAGACCCTCGCGCCTAATTAATTAAGTGACAAAGTGGAAGCCAACAAGTTAGAGGCAGCGACCGCGGACGGCTCAATGTTATCGAAATCGATTGATTCGTGCGACAGATCGATGCAGTGTTGAAACCGCCCAATGTCGGGCGGCGAGGTTGCGCGCCGGTGAGGCAACGCATAGAGTTGCACTATCGTTGGTTCAGCGGCGACGCGGGCGTAGGGGCTGCTGACTACCCCCGGGACGGCGGGGTGTGGTGGCTGGCGGGTGCCGGCGGCCGCTAGAGCTTCACTTTCGATTTCATAACGGGTGGCGAGGCGGAAACACCGCACTTATGCAAGCGCGCGTACGCAGTGTAAGATGTACGTGTGTGTGTGAATGTGCGGGTACGTTACCGAGCTGCGGCGACGGCGGAGTTACTGGACACTGACGGGAGCTGCACTGTGGGCGCGGGAAGTCCGTGGACACGAGCGATCGGAGCGGGCGCGCGCGACCGAGTGCCTCAGCAGCCGGCGCCGGCGCCGCGGCAGCCGCCCGCCCCCTCCCGCGCGCGCCTCGCCCGCGCCCCCGCCCCGCGCCCGCCGCCGTGCAGCCTCTCACCGGACATTACAGTAAGTTTTCCGTGGCTCCACGTGGTTTTCCCCGACCCCTGTCGCCTGTGCTTTGACGTCCTGGAGGATTAGCAACGCCGTAAGCTTCATAAAAATATATTCACCATTAGCGTGAAATGTACGGAACTATGCGGCCTTATATCTCTGTCAACAATAACCGGATGGTTACATTTTCAGAATGCTTATATTGGCATTAACATAGGAATGGCAATCCACTCCTGCGCGTGCGCGCAGTTGGAATCAACAAGCACTCTACAAGAGTTTAAGGTAAAAAATCATAAACCTCCTTTTCGTTACGTCGTAGTAGGGTAATAAGGAGAGAAAAGGCGCAAACAAGACAGTTCTTTAGGTGATACCTACACATCCTTGTTACCTAATAGTTGCCATACATTTTGCCGAGAATGAGGCAACCTCAATAGGGACAGAGTGGCGGCACCCGGCGGCGGCAGCCGAGGTCGAGCCTGGGGACTCATCTCTCATGCACTTTCATGCGGTGGGCTAGGGCCCGGGGGGGTGGCATCTGGCGGGGAGAGGATTGCTTATCTACTCACAGGCATGCGCGCCACTTTTTTACATATTTATGTTACAAGACCTTTATATTATATAATATGTCTACAGACTTGTGCTTTAAGTCGACAATCATGACCAGCCAGGCCTGGAGCCCGGCGCACCCCGCGGGTGTCGCGCACGTAACTCGCGCTCCACAAACTAACACTTTGATTGATGCATCGCGAGCTTCCGCCGCGTGCGCCTGTGTGCTGTACGTGTGTGCACGCACACTATCACATGTGCCATGTTGTAATACTAATAACTAGGTCTGTTTAGATTGGAGCCTTTTTTGTGCTTTAGAGTGGAATACGGAACTAGGCGTGATAGTTTAACACTAGTGGTGACTGAACTCTGGCGGCTCACTGGAGTGACGTCACGACTGTGGTGTGTCTGGTAGAGCCTAGTCCCGGCGGGGGCGGGGGCGGGGGCTGCTGGGGCGGCCTCCTCTCCGTTAAACTCCGAATGGCCCACTTCTCCGGGTTGGTTTCGGTCGTCTGTAAGTGCGGCATATGTTATAGTATTGTACTAGGTATCAGATGCTTCTTGGCCCACTGACCCAGGTAGATCCTGAGTATCACCTAAAGAATATTAATATATTATTATTTCTTATAATGTTGTAACGGACTCTAATTTCCTCTTCATCGTGGTCCAAATATTACAAAAGTAAAGTAAATGACTGCCTCGTTGGTCTAGTGGTCGCTAAGCGCGACTGCTGAGCACGAGGTCCTGGGTTCGAATCCCGGGTTGGGCAAAGTGAATTGAATTTTTCCATTAGGTAATTCTTAGTAGCAGCACGGAGTCTGGATTTGTGCCCGGTTGATGGCAATAGGCTCGCCCCCTATTACATTGGGACCTAAAAACATAACTGGCGAAATGTGGGTGTACTGTATGTGTGGCACCTCTGCCTACCCCTTCGGGGAATACAGGCGTGATGTTATGTTATGTTTTAAATTACGCGGTTAATTTTTGCAAACGCGGGTCGTTGATAGTATTATACATTATAATAATATACATAGTAACCCAAACACGCAAAAACTGCTGATTGGTTGACACTGGTTACATATTAAAAAGCATAACAGGCTTGTATAACACAACAAAAAAAAAAACAAATACGATATAAATAATTACCGACCAGTAACCTTAATTCCGGTAATTGCAAAAATATATGAAAAAGCTATGTGTAATAGGATTGTCTCATTTATAGATAAACATAGTATAATAAGTGCGGAACAAAACGGTTTCCAAAGAAGAAAGTCAACTACACTAGCTTGCTATCAACTAATCAAACTAATTACCGAGAATATAGATAAGAAAATACCGGTCACTGCTATATTTTTTGACATGAGCAAAGCGTTTGACTCTGTAAAACATGACATACTGCTTAGAAAATGTGAAAGTTGCGGAATAAGAGGTAAAGCGTTAAATTGGCTTAAAGACTACCTAAGTAACAGACAGCAACGTGTGGAAGTTCTAAGTATGAACAAAGAAAGAGAAGTGTTAAATTATAAATCTAAGTTTAGGGCCAATACATATGGCGTGCCTCAAGGTAGCATTTTGGGGCCAGTGCTCTTTCTTCTGTATGTGAACGATTTGCCTAATGTAACACAGGATAAATGCGTGTTATTTGCAGATGACATTTCTTTAGTAATAAATAACGAAAATAAAAATGAACAGCATGAGGACAAAATAAATACTGCGGTAGAATGCATACTAGATTGGTTCGAACAAAATAATTTAAGCGTAAATATTTCTAAAACAAAATATATTAATTTCTGTAATTACAAGATGACAAATAAAACAATGAAAATTAGTGGCCGTGATATTGACATTGAAGAAGTTAATGATACAAAATTCTTAGGCATATTAATTGATAGAAATTGCAATTGGAAAAAACATATAGATAACATATGCAACAGGCTAAACAGCTTTGCATTTGCACTTAGAAATCTTAGGAAAACTGTTGGAGTAAAGGCCGCTCTACTGGCTTACCACGGTTACGTCTCCTCTGTTCTTAGATACGGCTTAATAATATGGGGCAATTCTACGGACAGCGATAGGGCTTTTATTGTTCAAAAAAAGTGCTTACGAGCTGTATTTGGTGCAGGCCCATTGGAATCATGCAGACCCATATTAAAAGAGCATAAATTATTATCACTGGCATGCTTATATATATTGGAAATGGGAGTGTTTGTAAAAAAACACCCTAACCTATTTTGTAAAGCCGATAGTGTAAACATGTATAAAATAGGTAAACACTCAAGGGATCCAACCAGATTGGCTATGCCTAGGTGTAGAACGGCATTTTTCCAAAAAAACACCAGTCGAATGGCAATAAAGATATATAATAGGATACCTAAGATAATTAGAGAACTGCCTACAAATCTATTTCAAAAAAGACTCCGAACATGGCTTATTGAAAACTGTTTCTATTCGATTAATGAATTTATGAATTATAATACGAAGAGGAATTTATTACAGACATGAATAATGTAATAATGTAATTGAATTAACTTTGACATTCCTGTATACTTATTTTGATTGAACATTGTAACCTTTGTAATTATAACATTAGTATTTTTTTTTAGAGTTGACAGTAGTAGTTTTCATAGTTTGACATTTTTAATATTCATAGTTTGACATTTGTATTTGAATTCTTGACAATTTCCTATCGTGACATATTTGAATTATTACAATTATTATTGGATTCATAACAATTATGTCACAATCTAAATTTGCATGCTGAATTTAGTAGGCGGAATATGCAGTACTATATATAATGTATTTTAAGATCTGTAAGCACCATATTTCATGCAAATAAACGATATTATTATTATTATTATTAACGTCCTGCGACTACCAGACACGCGCTCGGTCGTGTCGGTGGTTGGCCACTCTTGTGGTTCCTTGTGGAGTCCCAGCGGGTCCTGGCTGACCGGGACTACTTGTTTATTGTCACACGGGCTCGGGTTCTTTTAATTTCTTATTTGTTAATTTGTCAGGGCGTGGGTTTAACTTTTACTTTTCATTTATGTTGTTCATTATTATAATTAAGTTTATATAAGTTTATAATTTATTGTTCTCGAGGTAGTATGATCACACTACATAGAAGTAGGGAGGAGACCGTGACGTCATGAGAGTGGCCTCCGGCGGGGTGTCGGCAGGAGGTTCCAGCGCGCGCCGGAGCACTCGCTTGCTAAATATTGTAATTTTTGTGACCCTTTGTATATTTGACCCTGCCGTTTGAGGCGCGCAATGATAAATTATGGTTAATAATTTCGTAACACTACGCAATAATTAGCGATGTGAATGTCACTTGTAATGAACACGTCAGCTGTCGGAGCGCGGGTCGCGGGTCGCGGGTCGCAGGTCGCGCGCGCACGCACCACACTCTCGCGCTTGTCGTACACCATAATCACCACATTTGGCATGCGGCTTGGGAATGGCAGATCGCTTATTATTGGTGGTGAAGTTACAGAAGACCCTGCTGCCCATCTTCTGGATTTTCCCTTAGTCGCCTCTTACTCTTGTCTAATGGGGAGGCCTTTGTTCAACAGTAGACGTTTCTCGGCTGTTGATGATGATGATGATACTAACTAACCAGTCTACTCTTATTGAGCGGGCTACTGTACATATTCATACTATTGTACACCAAGCATCTTTACTTTCTTACTCCTTACTAATTTTACAAATATATTATTAGTGGTCGTCCGCGACTTCGCCTGCGTGGAAAGTTTTTTCGTGTGAACGACACGTAGCGCCGTTTAGCAGCCAAAAGCGATTAAGACCGTCGAATTATATCTTGCTTTCTCTCGGGAAGAGTACTGATCATCTGGATAAAAGACAGTGCTTTCATCCGTTAGATGGCGCTAGGTATCTTTCAAATCACGATTTAATGTAAGTGCAAGTTGAACGCGGGTGTGACCGCAGGGCACGCCTAGTATTACATAAGCGGACGTGTTCATTGTAACCCTGCGCCCAGAAGCACGGAGTACGTAAACAATAACACGACAAGTAACGGACACGTTCGGATCTGTCGTAACGACATGGACACCGCGGTGGATGTCGCTTTACATCCGGAATTACCTTTTATGGAAGCAGCTGCAACATCAGTGCGTCCTCAGCGATGCAGCGCAGAAACAACAAGTGCAGCCGCGGTGCGCCTGCGCAGATCTACAAAACGATTTAATTATTTCATACTTTTACCTGCCTATTTCATAACCAGATGGTGACATTTTCCAACTGACCACCTTTGAGAAAAAACGACCAAATAATCTCAGAGGTCGAGGTTAGCTGTAGTCCAGATTAATTTGTGAGACTACATTATTAGTGGCTGAAGGTTACGCTCGGGTCAACACACAGATAATACTAGAGAACCTTCGACACAACACAACAGCGCCGATAGCCGAGTGTTAAGAACAAGGTGCACTTGCTAAAAACGATGAGGGAAAACATCGTAAAGAAACAGGCGCACCTGACAGATTTTTCACCGGTGTATAAAGCTATGTGAGAGGCCTTCAGCAGGCGGTTTAAACTCAGACACCAGATTGTATGTCCCTCTACTATACGACAAGAAGAAAAAGAAACTTCGAACACTAAAACATCTTGTATACACGTACCATTAGGTGGTATGTATCTATATGTATGTAGGTTCGCTTTAACGACAGATTATATTGTCTCTACCTAAAGTATTTTTAATTTAATAAAGTGTAAATACTTTCACTTAAGTTGGCGCGCGCAAGTAAGGCTTGATCTTAATATGTAGAGCTATAACAACACTGCGCTTTCAACAGCCGGATAGCATGAAGTCGCCGTGTCAGGTAACCCCGCACCAGCGGCCTCTAGCGGGCGGCGCCACTCTCACTGTGACCTAATTCTCTAGAAAACAGGTAGAGTGTGCGGCCCTCGCGGCGACAACTAACGCGGGCGCGGGTTGGGCAACCGGGCTGACCGACACCTTGACCGACACTCCGGCGCACGCACCGCGGCCTCATGAGAAGCATGCGAACTTTATTACATTAATTCATTAACCTGGCTTAGCGTGTCCGCCGACATCATGGAGCACAGGGGCGGCGCGCCCTCACTAGACCACTGCCCCGGACTGCACGGCCATGCTGACCTGCCGTTTTCCGTGCTCTCCGCTCTCATCGCGTCGGCTACATCAACGTACAGCTGACCACGCTGGCAGCCTCGTAGGGATCAGAGGATTTCATTTAATTATATTGCCTACTTGTAATATTAAATACATGCTATTTAGTACCTATAGAATAATTGCTGTAACGTTAATTACATAGAAGATGGATCGCATGCGGCGGTGGCGCGTTTAGCATGTGCATGCGCGCTCCTGACTTCAATGCATATTTTAACTCGGCCCAGCTTCGCAGGTCCCGCCGCGCCACAGCTACACGCGGAGCAGCGCCGCTCTCCCAACCCGAGGGTGGCTTTAATAATATAATAAAATGACATGAACACGTAACGAATGCGCAGCCAATTACGTTTTCCCGGACTTCAAAGTTGTACCAAACTATCCGTAATGCTCAGATCCGTGCGCTAGTGACTGGGTGATGAAACAAATAATGATGAGAACTTTCGTAATTATAATATTATTAAGATGGCGATGCTTGTTATGATCTCTGCGCAGTGCCACCTCCACTGGGTGATTGTTATGTAAGTATAATTGTTGTATTGGCAATAGGCAAGCCGCACTGTACTGCGCCTACTTACCGAGTGGTATCCGGCCTAGAATTGACCACCCCCTTTCCTCCCGTGGGTGTCGTAAGAAGCGACTAAGGGAAAAAACAGAAGAGCGTCTTCTGTAACTTGACCACTAATACTGCGATCCCCAAGCCGCTTGCTAAGCGTGGGGATTATGGCACCCCCTCCCCCTTCTAACGGGGAGGCCTTTGTTCAACAGTCGACGTCTTTTGGCTGGGGATGATGACGATGACGGCGAGGGGCGTTGGGGGCTGAGCTGGTGAGAGCTTGAGGGTCTGCAGGTTCGGTACGTTTTGCTAAAGATGAAGAGTTCGAGAATTGTTTATCTTCAACACAATTATAATGTTTAGATTACCCACATTAGTTTCGTGGTCGCGTGCCTGACTCTCACACGTAAGAGTTTGGATACTGCTACAAGGGCGCACCAACGTCAGATATTGTAGGAACAGCAGCGGTCGAGGGCTCACGGACGGCTCACAACCACAATACGTAACATCACAGGGTCGGTGTAACATTGGATGTTACCGTGGCAGAGAAGGTTGTGGTTTACAGATGACTCGCGTAACCTGAAAGTTGTATAATCTTGTTTTGTGCTAGTTAATGGACCACAACTCTCAACACTGATCGCTGCGCCTGCGCGGGCGGCACACTTGTAATTGTTTTATTTGAAGCAGTTAATAATACTACATAATATAATATATTATACGCGCATGTGTACTATGCCTTTTAGGTATGGCGTAACATAAGACCTTACACTAAAGTAGTTATTTGATCAAGTAGTTAATTATATTACTATGCATAAAAATAACGCTCCGGTAATATTTTAAGGCCGTTCTAAATGCAGCTGGCACGTTTCACGTAGCAGTAGCTAGTACTACCTCCACCCGGCGCGTCCCCCGTGCTGTAGCTCGCAGTCCCTGTTATAGATGCTGGCAAGCTTTATGATAATACTA
This sequence comes from Abrostola triplasia, assembly GCA_946251915.1. Classification (NCBI taxonomy): domain Eukaryota; kingdom Metazoa; phylum Arthropoda; class Insecta; order Lepidoptera; family Noctuidae; genus Abrostola; species Abrostola triplasia. The sequence continues at coordinate 10,997,213 of OX276439.1, forward strand.
GCTGCGCCCCGCGGTGTTACCCGCCACATTTTTTCGGCACAAAAAGTAGCCCATGTGTTAATCCAGGATGTCACCTTCCTCCATACTAAAATTTATCAAAATCTGTCCAGCCGTTTAAGCGTGAAGAGGTAACAAACACTCTCACAAACTTTCCCCTTTATAATATTAGCGTGTCTAGCTGTGCCCGCGACTCCGTCCGCGTGGACATTCGGGAACAGCAAAATTATTCTAAAATTGTGTTCTCACTCGAACAAAGTGACATAAAATATGTATGTCGTAAGTTCGTAACATTGACTTTAGGTAATATCTACATTCAATGCAGTACTTTTAACACTATAGCAGAAATTGGAGGGTGATAATGAAAGTTACAGGAAGACAAAAATAATATTTAGGTATGTATAATTGAAGATGAAGAAGAGATAATAAATACATCTGTATATCACATACATTATTTTCAATGTATAGAAACATTGAATACTATTGAATAAATAAAATCGAATAAAATTGTCAGTGATGAAAGGAAAAGCAATCCATTGCTATTATTTTGGAATTTTTGTTTGTCTGTTCTTTTAGTATCACTCAATACAAAAATATTGAGTTATAACATCACAAAGTCTATAAAAAGTTAATGTTTCTGGACACCGCCACGCCGTGCGTACGCGCTCGGTGTAGCGGGTAGGGGGAAGCGGGGGGGCGCGCTACCCTTTTCATTGAATGTTTGCGCGGCAAGTGTAGTATTATTAACGTTTAACTTAGTGACCACGCAGAGCATAATTCTTTCGAGAAAATAATTTAATATAAAAAATTTACGTATCGATTTTTTTTCAAAAATGGTGACTAAAAATTCACCTATACATATATACAGGATGAATTTTCACATGTGAATTTATACTTTACTAATTATATAATTATAATGGTGCGCATGAGCCGGCTCCAGAACTATGGAAGTTCTGCTGGCCGCCGGCAGACGGCTGGCCGCCGGCAAGTGTGCCGCGGGGTCGGGGAGGCTGTGCGGACGCCGACCTCCGGAACACTGCCCTCGATTCCGATGTCCGAGATGACTAGTGTGATTGAATCACATTTGTTCAACGTAATGCTTGCACAACACGCCGACGGCCGCGAAAGGAGGGCGCCGACCATCAGGATGGGAGAGGGATGAGCAACTGCAGGGGTGCTGGTCAGGCGCAATCAGGAAGGCTGTACTGAAGCAATATAATGTATGAGTTCCATTTTTTGGTACTAGTTACAGGTTAGATTTCCACATGCCAAAATATTTATATGATCCGAAGTGTGTTGGCAGCTCGCACCCGTGTCGAATAAGAAACACGTGAATGTGCAGTCGTTTAAGAACATAGAATATATATCTCAACAGTCATTGACATTAACGATAACGTATCGCAGCGATACCTGATGTTACCGGCGCCGCCGCCCAGCTGTTAGTATACTGGGCCGCCGCCGAGTGCCCGCAGACACTCGACCATCCAGCGCTAGGGGATAGGTCATTCCCACTGAAGCCCTAACAGTACACGACGTAGTGACGGGTGACGGCACAAGGAACCGGACCCACACATTGTTGCCGTGTCACGGCGCGCACTACACATGGAGTTATGTATAATATATGTGTGAGTGGTGCAACTCATACTATGGCGGAGTGACGGACACTTTCGAGGAACATCACAGTGGCACCACAGCGCGATGTGGCGCAACTACAACCAACTAATAAATCAATATATTGCGTCCTCTAGAGCACACCGTGAGAACCTTTCAGACATCAAATACACAAGCTACGAGCCGCGAGCCACGAGCCGCGGACCGCGAGCCGCGAGCCACGAGCCGCGGACCGCGAGCCGCGAGCCACGAGCCACGAGCCGCGAGCCGCAAGCCGGAGCTACACGGAAGTCCTTATGTGACCATACAGTAGGGAAAATACCAAACTGATGTCGCTCAAGGATTTACGTGGAACCAGTGAGAAGGGGAAGGTCAGCGGGCCTCCACACGGACACAGTGTTACACACAGACCCAATAACACGGTGCACCACTCATGACGACCGACTCCAAGGATAGCAACACAAACAAGTAAACAATCAAACTCTTATTGTAATGACCATTTCGAAAGTATAATTTTAGTAACCTTAGCTGTAAAACGATTTTATACAAAGGAGATGGCTAGGAAACCACTGAGTCGATAGCAATAAAATGTAGGTAAACCAACAGTTTAACTATAGACATTTGATAGTGCCAAAGGGACGGTTCTAAAATCCGTGGAGCAATAATATATAGGATAAGAACAAAGATAAAGTATTTTAAATCGATGTCGTAATCGTTGCCCTTCTTCTTCCTATAACAGGAAAACGAAACAACACAATAATCGACCATTAAAAACAACGTCAATACAAAATACTTCAATCTTGGCTATCAGCTCTGGGTTTTTAGAGTTTACGGTATTAGCCATGTCCTTCATACAAAGTTTGTCTTAGGAACAGACCGAGGATATACTTGTAGTAAAATATGTAAATGTTAATTATAATACAATAAACACAGCTACCACAGCTGGTGGCATCGTTTACTTTGATGGCCTGATGTGCGCAGTGGCTAAGCGATTGGACTGCTGCGCTAGATGTTGTGGGTTCGATTCCGGGACGCACGGGACAATTTGTGCGATCCACAGATGTTTGACCTGAGTCTGGGTGTGTGATGTTTCATGTTTCTGAAATGCACCCACGATACAAGAGTAATTCCTAGTGTGTATAGGTGCCGTTTTAAAACAAGTTTAGGCTACTTATTGATATAGATTTGTAAGCACTTTTCAGCTTGAGGCACATGTTTTACCTAGTTCAGGCAGACATCATTCTGTATACTGTAAGATGTTTTATTGTTTTCATATCTCCTTATTTTTATGAATGAATGATTGGATTGGAACAATATATATATATATCTTGTCTCATGCTGCCTTGGTGGTCACTAAACAAGCCTAATGTCCTATGTTCATATCCCGGCAGTGCTGTTGTTTTCCATTACGTAATTCTCAGTAGTAGCATGGAGTCAAGATTTGGCCCCTTGAAGGCAATAGGTTCACCTTCTATTACATCGGGACTTATAACATAACTGGTGAAAGATGGGTGTACTATATGTACACCTCTGCCTACCACTTCGAGGAATACGGAAGGCATCTTATGTTCTATTATGAACCGGTTTGATCAAACATATCGTTACTATTGGATCAGAGCTGATGAAGTTATTGCGTTACATACATGACTAAACTAGCATTCTTTTTTCATAATGATGTATGTCAGAAATTTGACTGTCTAACATCTGCGTCGACATCACTCCTTGCAGACATTACAGGTTATACTTAATGCGATACAGAAGTTTTACAGAATTATGCTTTAATAATTATTTAAGTACATAAGTTTTATTTTATAAAAACATAATAAATAATAATAATAATGCTTACATATTTTCTTCACAACTATGTCACTAAGAAACTGTGAGGGGTGGCCTTTAGGGGCTGTCATGTGATACAGATAAGGACGCTCAAGATAAAGAGGACTGGCAGAGAAAAGGTAGGCCTCACCCAGTAGTGTTTCTCCAGTAGTGGTTTTGTCCCAATTTGTTATTATTTTCCCTTCTATCACTATTAGTTTGCTTTGTTGTCGCATAATGAAACTATGTAAATTTACAAATTTGTATTATCTTTCTTTTTTAAATGAGTAACCTCTGGAGTTTCTTGCCGGTTCTTCTCCATTGGAATGACACCATGACCAATTTTGGAACCGTGCAACTAGCATCCTAACGTTTCATAAGCGCCTGTAATAGGTTTATATGAAATAAAAACATTTTGAATTTGAATTTGAGTGGGTGATCCCGGGCTGAAATTATGAGGATAATGTGATTCTAACCTTAATACTATTTTATTCATAATATGCGATAGTGTATGGTGTGTCACTCCCGCGCGCCGCGCCTGGCTGGCGTCTGAGCCGACACGAGGGCGGCCGTCGACAGCTCAGCTCCGCTGGCTCTACGTTACAACATGACTATATATTATGTCATAAAGTAATTATGTCGTTGGATTTCTCCGATCACAATATCTAGTGCAGGCCGTTGGCCGCGCATGCGCATTGTTCCAACACCAAATTATTTATAGATTACTGATCGGTGAGAGATGCGGAGGTGAGGATGCTAACAGACACTAAGCTAACGGTCGGCGAGGTTGTGAGCGTATCTGTGGTTAGACCAGGATGTACTGCCCGCCTGTCGGTCGGTCATCGGCCGAGCTGTGGCAGGCAAGGCTCTCAGGGAGCACGGCGGTGGCGACGCAACGCAAAGGGATCGCTACGAACGTGCACACTGACGGACGGACGTGTACACCGTGCAGGTGTGCAGGACAGCTGCGGCGGGCTCGGGGTGCCGCAGCCGTAGTGATAGGCAGGCTGGGTGAGCACCGAGCAGGAGTGTCCGTGCTGGCTGCAGGATCTATTTGCTTTGCGCCTATATTAGCCCTAATCCACTGAGGTGTCGGGTTCGATTCTCTGGTATAATCTGTAATCAATGCTCATCAATGTTACGTGTAAGTTTCTCGTCGTCATTGTGACGTTACAATCAGTTACGTAACGCCGAGGAAGTGCACAGCGCGGACATCGAACTCGGTGCACGGCACGACACCCGCGGGCATTCGCTAACTGAAGCTATTAAGTAATAACGTGTAAGCACTTGTTTACAGGTTATTATTAAATTTTCTTAAAAAGTGTTTACGTAATGAGTCCAAATGATTCCGGAGAACTTCGGTGATGACATGTGATTATCTCGCAACTTTGTTAACTTATACCTTACTCTATTAGCTAATGCGGCACTCACCTGGACATTATGGACTTATTGGGAAACACGTTAGATATTATGAATAACGACTGCTCCGAGACGATGTTGTAGCGGAGGGGGCGGGGCGGGGGGGGGACTGACCGCGCCGCGTGACCTGGGGCAACAGACACGCTCGGTAGAGCTATGTTCACAACGATAAACACACGGAAAAACTGGAGTCGCAGTCTTGTACAGGATTACCTACTCTACACTGCAATATAAACAAACAGACTCGGCAGACATCGTCCTGCCCAGAAAAGCAACGTGTCATGAGCTGTTAATTACGAAAGATGGCGGATGCCTAATTTAAATAAACATTAATTGCACGTTTAATTTTTGTTTTCGTGATGTTTTTTTACATTTTATTAACTTGTGCTGCTATTCGGGGTGGACACGAACGAAACAAATCAAAAACCATTAAAATCGGTCCAGCAGTTCTCGAGTTATTTAATAAATGTTCTAACAAACCCAAATTTGTTTTATATAAACACTAGCTATGCCCGTGACTCCGTCCACGTGGATAATCGGGAACAGCAAAAGTATTGTCAGATTGTTTTCTCACCCGGACTAAGTGACACTATATAATTATGAATGTCGTAACATTGACTATAATAATTACCTACATTCAATATAGTATATTTTAACACTATAACAAAAATTGGACGGTGATAATGCAAATTAAACAAAAACTAATTTTTAAATTAACCAGTAGTTCCTGAGATTAGCGCATCAAGTAAACAACCAAACAAACCACCTCTTCAGTTTTATAATATTAGTATAGATATAGACGTAAAAGGCAATTTGGTTTTAAATTAAACACTAGTGATGAATAACGTATTTATTTGGATAGGGATTTATATCATGTTTATAAAAACACCTTTGCAAATAATGCATTATTATTAAACAAATTTGGTAAGCATAAAAAAGGTTATAGTGAGCCAACCTTATAAGAACTTTCAAGGAGGAGCAACTCAGTCATAGGTACATGATTTTTGCGAATCTTTAACAGTTTACGCAGCGCACACAGGGGAAGCTCTCAAGTGGAAAAAATACCCCGATTTTAAACCTTATTTACTGGTGCTGGGCTCCTATTAACCGTAGTTTGATGATATAGCCTATAGCCTTCCTCGATAAATGGGCTATCTAACACTGAAATAATTGCTAAAATCGGACCAGTAGTTCCTGAGATTAGCGCGTTCAAGGAAACATACAAACTCTTCAGCTTTATAATATTAAAAAAATAAGTATTAGATATAATATATAGAAGAAGATAGATTAAAGAGAAGGGCTCAAGTAGGAGCGCGTATTAATAGTTGTCTGTTGTACCCAAGCGTAGTGCGACAACCATCTAGATATAAGTAGGCAGCTGGTGTACCTTCACAATAAAAGGTTCACGTGTGAGTAACACTGCTCGAGTAATACCCACTTCACGCAAATCAACTCTGCATTTCGTGAAACCGGTTTGTTCAGTTTGAAATTGTGAATGTAACCACAATGTAGCTATTTTGGGATTTTCCTTTGAGTAGGTGTCATGTTGTTTAGGTTTAAAAGATTAGACTAGAAATTTAATATTGTGACATTAGTACCGACTGTTGTCAAGAGATGGCGCTGTTAGTTAAGCGACGGTTTCTGAATGGCGGTGTTGAGATTTTCCGTCGTTTAACTAGGTCTAGGATATATTATTTTTTTGTTGTGAGCAGCAAGCACTGTGATTATTGTATTATACGCGCTTAATTTCAAAGTCCAGTGTTTTAATTAGTCACCCTCTCCAAGTCGACCCGTTGTACATGGTCCTTCGAGCCGGATTTGGTCGGGAGTGTTTTTTGGTGGTTTCCGGTGGTGGTAGAAATTACCACCCTTCGCTTCGATACTGGGCAGTGGATCGCTGTCCAGAGCAGCCCTTCAGTGGGTACCAGGTGAGAGGTACCAAGAACTGGAGGTGGAAGACCGGTTGGCGCAGGGAGCAGCCAGTGGAGCGTGGTGCAGCACTACTGGTGGTAGCAGCAGCCGGAGGGACGAGGCAAGGGAGGAGCAGAAGCTTAGCAGTTCATGGTCAAGCATACAGAGGGCGCCATTTGTGTGGAGCAGTACGTCGCGACGTGACGTCGCCGTCGTCAGTGTCAGTGAGTGTATTTGGAAAAAAAATCGTGAGTACTTTCAACCTTATTAAATCGGGAAGAATCTAATAGAAAAGTGCATTACAATTTGAACTTTATTCTCATTAGAAAATTTACTTTACTGTTTGTGTGTGATTTCGAACTTGTAAAATTTTCGTTGGCTTTATAATTTGAGTCGAAACAAGTGCAATTAATTTAGTGGACATTAAGTTTTGAATAATTATATTCTTCCACTCTTTAATGTTAAAGTTGTTTGTGTTTATTGTGCTGTAGTTAGAAACTTATTATTTGTGTTATTTTTTAATTGTGTGTTTACGTATAATTCGGGTTTTTAAAATGGATTCATATATCGTTATCCAAGAAGATGTGAAAACAAAAATAGAAAAGTCTTGGATTAACTTTAAAAAATGCCCAAAGGATAGGCTTACAGTATCGTATATTGAAACACGGTTAGAAAGTTTAGAACAACAATGGCAACTTTTCCATAATACGCATGTTAAAATAATCAGCGAAGTTAAAAAATCCGAATTACATAGTTCCAGTTACCATACAGATTGTTTTTATGATGAGGTTGAAGAATTATATATTCAGTTAAAAAGTACTTTAAAAGAGCTACTAAGGAAAGATAAATTTGTATCTATTGGAGATAATAGTAGTAGCACGGGACCTAGCGATAACAAAGATTTCCATAACTTTCGGTTACCAGAAGTTAAAATACCAATGTTTTCGGGTAAATATCACGAGTGGGTAACCTTTAGAGATTTGTTTAATGGTTTAATACACAAAAATAGTAGACTAGATGATGCACAAAAATTGTATTATCTAAAGGGGTATTTAACCGGAGAAGCGGAACTGTTATTAAAAAATGTTAAGGTGACATCGGAAAATTATAGTTCAAGTTGGAAAAAATTAGAGTCCATGTACAATAATAAAAGATTTCTAGCAAATGGTCTTGTAAAATCTTTATTCAATCAAAGAACATTAACAGGCGAATCCGCATTGGAACTTAAAAAACTTTTAAGTACAACTACCGATTGTCTAGAGTCAATGAAAAATTTAGAGATAGATCTTGCATCATTTTTAATTGTTCATATTGTAACCGAAAAACTGGATAAGGCTACTAGAAGGGCTTGGGAATTAAAGGTAGCATCGGATCCAAGCGATGATCTTCCTACCTTTGATCAACTAAAAGACTTTTTGAATAATCGATTTAGGGGGTTAGAAAATTTAGATACTAAGGTAGATAAGGTCCAAAGGACAACACAGGCACTACACATAATGAAAGATAGAAAGGCATCTTGTGCATTTTGTGCAGGTGAACATAAAATAAATGCATGTAAAAAATTCATAAACGAAAGTATTGAAAATCGGAGAGACTTTGTTCTCAACAAAAAATTATGTTTCGTTTGCTTGCTTGATAACCACTCTGTTAGGTTTTGCAAAAACACTCTTAAGTGCCAGGTGTGCAAACGCCGCCACCATTCATTGTTACACCCTCCGGGTGGTGTAGGGTCGGAAGCTGGTGAGGGTAGTAGTGCTGCTCGCGCAGAGACCTCATCAAATGGGGAAAATACAGCCGCTAATCAAGTGGAGAAGTCCAATACGCCGGTGGTCTCATGTCTTGCGAAAGGGATTAGGAAAACGGTATTACTAACGACGGCGTTAGTTAGGGCGGAGTCGAAGAATGGTACTTACCACGTGGTTAGGGCATTGCTGGATCAGGGATCACAGGGTTCCTTTGTTACGGAATCCCTGGTTCAGTATCTGGGATTAAAGAAAATACCGTCAAAAAATACGGTGCTCGGTGTGGGAGACAAAGGTACAACGTCGACGGCTATAGTGGTTATAAATCTTCGGTCAAGAGTAAATCCTTCTTTTAAAATAAAGGTGGATGCCTACGTGTTAAAGTCAGTAACGTCTCTTCTCCCTTCCTCTAAAGTAGCTAGAGTAGAATGGGTAGAATTGAATGAGAATGATTTGGCTGATCCGGATTACTTTAGACCTAATAAAATTGACATGTTATTGGGCGCTGAAATATACAGTCAGGTAATTCAGCACGGTGTTAAGAAAAATGCAAACGGGACTCTATTGGCTCAAGAAACCACTTTAGGATGGGTATTGTCGGGTGCGTTTGAAGTTGACCAAGGTATACGTTCTCCCTCAAAAATAACTGTGATGCATACAAGCGTCCAAGATGATGAATTATTGAGAAAATTCTGGGAACTGGAAGAAACATCTGGAACAAAAAGGATGCTTACAGAGGAGGAAATTAAATGTGAAGAATTGTTTAAAACTACAACTACAAGAGATAAGGAGGGCAGATATATAGTAAGATTGCCTTTACGGGATACAAACCTGGTTGGTAGTGGCGGTGAATCCAAAGGGATAGCTGAAAAAAGACTTAAAGGGTTAGAAACAAGATTAGCAAAAAATGATAAATTAAAGGCTGACTACGCTAAGGTCATACAGGAATATTTAAGTCTCAACCACATGGTAGAAATAAAAGAAACGGATAAAGATAATAAAAGGGGTGTTTACTTACCTCATCACGCGGTCATCCGGGAGGATAAAGACACAACCAAGGTGCGTGTTGTGTTCGATGCGTCCTGCAAGCGCACCAACGGGCGGTCACTTAACGATGACCTTATGGTGGGTCCGTCTTTGCAAGACGAACTTCGTCATATTATTATGCGTTGGAGGTCGCATAAGATTTTTATAGTGGCTGATATTATAAAAATGTACCGGCAAGTTTTAGTGAATAGGCAAGATACTCCAATGCAACGAATCCTTTGGCGGGATAGTCCTGAAAAGGAAATAAAGGAGTACGAATTGCTAACCGTTACATTCGGGACAGCCTCGGCACCATACTTAGCGGTACGGGCTCTTCAACAGCTTGCAGTCGACAAATGCGGGGATAATGTAGATATAGCTAAAATAATCTTAAATGATTTTTATATGGACGATTTGATGTCAGGAGCTGAAACTAAAGAAGACGCGTTAAAAATCTACACGGATATAACAAAGGTGCTAGCTAAAGGCGGATTTCAACTACAAAAATGGAAAAGCAATAGCGAAGAATTATTAAATAGTATTAAGGATGGGAATGATGAAGCATTACAGATAAAAATAGACGATGTTACAAAAATTTTAGGACTTACCTGGAATTCGCGCGATGATTGCTTCCAATACTCTCTGGTACTTCAGCAGATGACTGGACCTGTAACAAAAAGAAAAATTATATCCGATATTGCAAGATTATTCGATCCATTGGGGTGGCTAGCACCAAGCATAATCATAGCAAAGGTGTTGATACAAAAGCTGTGGTTGGCAGGGTTAAAATGGGATCAAGAAGTTCCTAATAATTTAGTACATGAATGGGCGACTTACCGTCGCAACTTATCGTCTTTGGTGGAGGTTAGAATCCCACGATGGCTGCATACTACTACCAACGTAAAGAAGGAACTGCATGGCTTCTCGGATGCTTCCAAAATGGCGTATGCAGCTGTCATTTATCTCAGAGTTGTGGATCACGAAAGAAATATTCACATTTCTTTAGTCGCGTCAAAAACGAAGGTGGCACCCATTAGACAAGTGTCTATTCCCAGACTGGAACTTTGTGGGGCTGTTCTTTTAGTAAAATTAATGGCTGAAGTAGGAGAAGTAATGGGTGTCCAGAAGCTTGATTGGCATGCATGGACCGATAGTGAGGTGGTACTAGCTTGGCTCAATAGTCATCCTAGTCGTTGGAAAACTTTTGTAGCCAATAGAGTTTCGGACATTTTAAACATCTTGGATACATACCATTGGTCTCACGTATCGTCTAAGCAAAATCCCGCAGATTGCGCTTCCCGCGGTGTGTGCCCAGCTGAATTAAAATCTACAGCTATATGGTGGAATGGTCCGGATCTGTTGCGACAGCAGGTAATTGACTATAAAAGGCCGAAGCATCTCTTAACACATTTGGAAGAAGTGAAGGCGCACACGACTGCGGTCGACATAGTTACCATCTGGAATAAGTTTTCCAGGTTGTCGAAATTATTAAGAGTTGTCGCTTACTGTCGGCGGTTTTTGAATTTAAGAAGACAGGCAACAACACATCATTGTACGCGGGAATTAACGAAACAGGAGCTTGACGAGGCCACAGACACATGCATAAAGAAATGCCAAGAGGAGTTTTCAGAGGAAATGAAGGAATTAAAAAATAGTACGTTATTAAAGAAAAAGGGGAATCTAAAATCGTTAAATGCTTTTATTGACTCAAATGGAATTATAAGAGTCGGAGGAAGACTCGAGATGTCTCAATTAGATTATAATCGCGTGCACCCAATCCTCTTGCCAAAGGAATCTTTTTTGAGCGAACTTGTGATTGCTGACGCTCATGAAAAAACCATGCATGGCGGCCCACAGCTTATGGTTACATTTATACGATCTAAATATTGGATTATAGGGGTTAAATTGTTAGCAAAAAAAATATGTAAGAAATTGTGTTAAATGCATTAGGTATTCAGCCAAAACTCGACCCCAACTAATGGGGCAACTACCATCGGCACGTGTGACGCCAAATAAACCCTTTTTGTGCACAGGAGTGGATTATGCAGGACCCATAAACCTACGGGTGTCAAAGGGTCGCGGGAACAAGTCATATAAGGGTTACATTGCACTTTTTATATGCATGTCCACTCGAGCAGTACACATAGAGGCGGTTAGTGAGTTGAGTACCAAAGGTTTCCTGGCTGCGTACAAAAGATTTGTGGCTAGGCGTGGTCGCTGTGCCGAGTTGTACAGCGACAACGGCACTAATTTTGTAGGTGCTGCACGGGAATTGCTTCATTTATATAATGAAGAAAAATCTAATTTTAATCCGGAATTAGCAGAGTATCTCGCTACCAGTGGCACGGAGTGGCACTTTATTCCTCCTCATGCGCCAAATTTTGGGGGACTTTGGGAGGCAGGGATTAAGTCTACCAAGTACCATTTAAAGAGGGTCATAGGAAACACCACTCTGACATACGAAGAGATGGCTACTGTACTGGCTCAAATTGAAGCGTGCCTCAATTCGAGGCCGTTATCGTATGTGGAGGATCAGGACAAATTAACCATCTTAACTCCAGGGCATTTTCTGGTAGGGGAGCCACTAGTTTTATCTTCCGATTTAAATTATGAAAGAACAAATGTTGGTACTTTAAAGCGATGGCAACTTCATCAGAGAATGATGCAAGATTTCTGGCGACGCTGGTCGCACGACTACCTTCACCAGTTTTTGCAACGATATAAGTGGCAATATAAAAGTCCGGAACCATCTGTCGGTGATGTAGTTTTGGTGAAAGAGGACGATATGCCTCCGGGCAAGTGGTTATTAGGCAGGATTGAACAAAAACATCCGGGGTCTGACGGTCTTACTCGTGTCGTAACTCTACGCACACAATCGTCTACGATAAAAAGACCAACTTTTAAATTATGTTTATTGCCTGTATCCAATTGAAACTTGATTTGTATTAGATGTAAGCAACATGTTGAACTCATTTTTTTACTGTTTGTCAAGTAGTTTAATTTTAATGGTAGTCATACGAATGTAAGTTGTAACCAAACATGTCGATGGTTAAAAAATGTATGTAATTGCTTCTCACCAAGGATGTACTAATAGTTAAGTTCAGGGCAGGCGAGATATTTTTACCTTATTGAACAATGTGGCCGTATTGAAAGACATTCTGCAATAATGTCCTTGGTGGGCGGTATGTTTAGGTTTAAAAGATTAGACTAGAAATTTAATATTGTGACATTAGTACCGACTGTTGTCAAGAGATGGCGCTGTTAGTTAAGCGACGGTTTCTGAATGGCGGTGTTGAGATTTTCCGTCGTTTAACTAGGTCTAGGATATATTATTTTTTTGTTGTGAGCAGCAAGCACTGTGATTATTGTATTATACGCGCTTAATTTCAAAGTCCAGTGTTTTAATTAGTCACCCTCTCCAAGTCGACCCGTTGTACACATGTAAAAGTAAATCTTACGATATTGTTTCACTTTTGGAGTTTCTTGGAAACGTGCAAGTAGAGTAAGAATGTCGTTACGTCACCAACACGCTTGCCGTTCCGACGGGCGCCGGCTCCTGGACGTTACCTGCATGGATGTCCACAGACACACGGACCGGGCAGCGGCTGCGCGCGCACCCCGCCGGCGCTCTCCTCTGTAACTTTCCGTACTTCTGACGTATCTCGTATCTTACGAGTCCGCCAGTTCTCTCGATTACGTGCATCAGAGGGCCATCGTAAAATGAATGAAAGCTGTTCCAGTTTTGTTTTGCAATTTGTTATTTAAATATAACTCTGCAAGTGTGTCGGCCGATATCGCTTTATGTAATTCAATAAACTCTTATCATTAAGTCGTGACGCGGTGGCTCTGGCAGGATTCATTAGCGCGAGGTTGTGTGTTTGATGTAAACGATTGCCAAAGACATTGTTTATTCAATGTTTTGTGATTTTTTTAGTTATTTTAAGACTGCCTTGTTACTCTATTTGTTGCTAATTGCGACTGTGAAACATGAGGTCCTAGGTTCGAAACCTGGGTCTGACAAAGTGTTACTGGGTTTTTCCATAAAGTAATTCTTAGTAGCAGCACGGAGCTAGCAATCTTGATTTGTGCCGGTTGTTGGCAATAGGCTCGCCCCCTATTACATTGGTAGTTGAGATCTATCTTCTATTATCTATATAAAAATGAATTGCTGTTCATTGGGTTCGCTAAAACTCAAGAACGGCTGGACCGATTTGGTCCAGAAACACTCGTTTCTACGTGTGTAGAAGGCGGTACGAAGTTCGCCGGGTCAGCTAGTAATGTAATATTAATTATGCTAGTTGTTATGTTTTTTTTAAGACATTACTGATTTGTAATTCTATCCTAGCAACGTCATTGCATAATTATGAGACTTGTCTGGTGAAATGTTGGCCGCACACGTTTGGATAGGGAAAACCTTAGAACTCTTTCCTCATAAGACACATTGATCTGGATAACCCTGCCCGAGCGGGAAATATACCCTTCTCACTGCACTGAGCGCGGCGGCGCGGGGCCCGCTGCTCGGCTGGGTGGGTCGCACCGTGTGAGTGGCGAGGTTAGCGCGGGAACGCGGGGGGCGCGGGGGGGGGGCGCGGGGGGCTTTCTTCGCGTCATTATAATCACATCAACGTTGTCGGTCGCACAGGGTGACGCGCATGCGCTATATTAACCCACCGTCAATGTCGACCTCATCAATGGTACAATATACACCATAATGGCTGCTGCGCGAGTGTAGCCGGATCAAGGGCACGATCTTGTAGGGGCACATAAGTAAATCTTTGCCTTTTTTTAAATTCCTAAACGATAAGACATAGTCATGAATGTTAGGTTCTGCTTCAGAACAGAGTGTCATGTTTTGTACGTGTTGGGGATACAAGTGCAGGTTACACACTAGATTGAAAATGACCCCCCATTACAATTATAGGAAAGAAAAGTTCACGATCAAATTAAGGTGAACTTATTTTATATCAGATTGTCGCGCTTCAGCAAATATGCTTAATTAACAAAGTATTATAATTATCTATTTAATTGCGAACCATGTTCCCGGGAATAAAATAAAATACAAAAGTATAGCTTGACCTCAACAACAAGTAATTAATTAAAATTGTAGTTGAACGTGTCCGCTGCGCCGGCGCCTGCTGGCTGCTGTGGGCACCGGGCAGCTCCCCTTGTTCAATGTTTCAGCAAAACAACACATCTACCTATAGTGTACGTAGGTGGTGTGCGTGCGCGTCGCGTGTCGTCCTCACGCCCGCGTCGGCGCGTGAGTCGCGCTGGCATCGCTTGTTTTATGACAAATAAATAATGTGCAAATCATTAATTTGAATTTGAATGACATCCACAATGTGCGCAGCTCTGTCCCTCACATCCCGGTGGAGTACTGGCGTGCATTTATTCCAATTACACACAGGTTATTAACATACAGATTCAATATAGTGATGGACATCAGGCTATATGTGGAAGCGGGGCTGACTGCCCCCACACCCAGTGCCCGGGGTGCGCCGGACGTATTCTGTCGGAGGGGGTATATGCTGGCTCCTCAAGTAGTCAATGTTGAACCCAACTAAAAAGTTCTTGTAGGGTGTGCCCGGAAAATGAAAATTATATTATGTACTCGCATTTACTTGTCAAATGTGGCTGTGAGAGCGTTACTGACGTGTGCCGTCTGTGTGCGACGCCCCGGGGGAAGCCGCTCGATGCATGTGTTTAGCTCAGGTGTGTACCACCTTGCCAATACCGAACACTATCAAATACTATAAAATCGTAGCGGTAAGTGGCTTCTGCTGTCGAGTGACCTTTGATGATTTCTTATTCGGGTTCAGTTATTATTGAGACGAGTAATTTTATTTGACTTAAGTATCGAGAGCGGCGCGGTCTGCACCTTCTGTGCGTGTTGGTTCGAGGTGGCGGGCCCGGGGGCGGGCGGGGGGCGGGCAGGGGTGTGCGGGGGTGGCCGTCGACACTGGTGGATTTAGAAAGGACGTTTCCTTGCGCTTTACTTTGAAAATGGAATGGTGTGACCTTGTGTTGTCGTTAATTTACACTTCACTCTTATAATGTGTATGTGTAATACACTTATACATTAAATAGCTATCTAATGCATACATTACAGTACAGTGAAGGACATTAGTATTACGACACGGCCACAACACAACGTGCACCCTCTGACACCCTCCCATGTTCTGAATCATTGTTTCATACGAAAGACATCAACGCGCGATATGGCAAAATACTGAAAACTGATTATATTAAAATAAGCCTGAATGTAATGAAGGTAACTGCTTAATAGAGCTCGCTGATACTCAAGATAAGCTTCACCCGAGTTTCACAACATGTGGTGGCTACCTTTATCATGTTCTATGCGGTATAGCAATGTACGAATATATCCTTATAAAGAATGTCCGGCTGTGTCCGTTTGTAAGGTTTGACTCACAACCGTAACCGTAAAGTCATGTCAAACAAGACATGGTGCGTGGCGCGTGGTGTTGTCTGAGGACTCTCGGGCGTCTTCCGCTGAGCGCGGCGCCGGCCGGTGTTGGGGGTCGCGCGCCCCACTCGCGCGGCGCACGCGTGGGGCGGGAGCGCGTGTGGGGCGGGAGAGCGGCGCGTGCGCGGCGGCGGCGGAGTGCGGCAGTCTCTCCACCTGCACGATGGTCTCCGCACGCTCGCTCACGCCTCTCGCGCTGCTGGCGCTGCTCGCCGCCGCCGCCGCCGCACCGCCGCCACACAGCCTGGTGCGCCGCACGCGCCAGCTCGCCGACGACGACGCGCTGCAGCCGCTCGAGGTACCCTGTCTGTTGTAGTACACGCTCGGCTCCACACGCTGTGCCCTCGCCAGTGTGAAGCGGGAGTCGAGCTGTGGTGATACCTACTGTCACTGTTGTTATTTCAGCCAACCCGTTGTGTCTGGCCGCGCGCCCCTAACCCGTACGAGCCCCACACAAACTCTTGAGAAGTGTGTATAAGTCTATTGACACCGGGTTACGAAATATTTCATTCAAGTTGTCTTAAATCTATAACTATTAAATTCCAGCGAATATCGCAATAGGTCATATTAAGCAAGAGACTGCGGTCTGCAGTGTAAATATTACAAATGTATGTAACTTTATAGCTTGTTGAGTGCGCCGGCGCCGCCGCCACCGCTCGGATGGGCACCCGCTGTAGTGTATAAGTGCGTTGACATAACGTAATATTTAGTGACAGCCGAGGTCTGCGCAGGCGCAAGCCTTATATCGGTGACCGGGTTAGCGACCAGTCCCAAACAACACAGCGATGGTGGCTTACCGAGCGGCGCGCGCGGCGGTGACGTAACGCGGCGACAAGCGCGAGCGCCTCCTTATGTAACGCGCCGCGGTGGATGCGGGACGCGACACCGACATTGCCCCGGTTCGCACGCGTATCGCGCGTCGCATGTCGCGTGCCGCACGTCGCCGCGGCGCGCCGCTTGTTCTGTTCCGCAGCCCTGCCGCAGTCCCGCTCGCCTTCCTCGGCTCGCTTCACACATATAACGCTTACATCTATCTCATTTAACATTTCCGATGTGCGTCGGTCGGTACATAGTGTTGCGTGCACCGCGTCCGAGCGGCGCGGGCGCACGCTGGACTCCAAAATCACGCGCACTTATTTAAAGCTCTCTTGGTTTAACGAACATTTGGATGCCAGCGAGTGTGTCGCTACAATATATATTCAAGTCTCATACAGTCGTACTCGCCGCGCGCCGCTTCACGTGAAGCTGTGAGCCCGCACGCCAACACTGGGCCACGGCGTGCTCATGACTAGTTTGGCCAACAATTTGTTCGATTTTTATAATCATTATATTAAGACTAAGTGCGGCTGACGCTGACGCTATACTACTGAAGCTACTCCCACAGTCGGCGTCCGTTTCAACATCCACAAACAACTATCACTTACTTCATTACCTTTGTGTACATTTACGTTAAAAATTCCATTAATGTTAAAGCTATAAAAATAATTACAGTAATAAGTTATTTTTTTTACGAACCAAGTAAACGTAAACTCCTATTAGGTCCACAATTATCGTACATAATGATTAGGTGTACCTTGAACCATTCACATATCAATCCGTTACCGAAACCAATTATAGTTTACATGCCAGGCAAATTAAATTCAATATCAGTGCATGACTAATACCATTTACAGTTACACATATAATATTAATCGCAACATTTTCAACATAAATATTGGGAAACTACAAATCCATAGCACTAAGTCTGACGAGCTGATCGGCGCAGTGTCTGAGTAACGGGCTGCTGCGCTAAAGGTTGCAAGTTACATTCTGTGTGGTCCACAGATGTTTGTCTTGAACTCTTGAGTCTGGCTGTATGTGGATTTGCTTGTTGTTTCGATATATACACTAATGTTATCTGCTGACTTACTAAGAAACATTAGAAGGTTGGAAGATAGATAAAACCACGTCTGTGTTTTGAACTGCGGTTTCAATCGGTTTTTTTATAGTTGCGCGAGCTAATTCGACGCTAACGCCATCTATCGAGCGAAGGGTCAACAACAAATTACAAATATGGTTTTTGTTTGGTCAAGAACATACTGCCCACCAAGGACATTTAGTGAAGAAATGTCCTTTACATTGTGTCCTTAAAGTTACTTATTCCATATATTAGTTATATGTTAGTGACATAAACAATTTCTAAAATACACATGGTGAAAAGCACTCACACACGACACGAAAAATTCCTATTGTAACTGAAGATTAATAACGATTGTGTCGGCCGCATCGGTCGGGAGCTAGTCTCGGTCCCCGACATACACTCCAGTCGCCTCGCCAATACTTTAGACGCGTCTCTTTCAACTAAATAACAAGTGTACATTTGAGCTGATTACGTCAGAGGACGCGCACTCGCAGCGCGCGCGGGGTGTGTGCTCGGTGCTCATTCATTCTGACCGCGTGCACATAACTTACTCGTTCATTATAATAATTAGACACCAACTCCGCATCGCTGTGCGGGTGTGTATGTGCGCCCGCGCACGTCATAACACTGCTTCTTGGCATCTAATTATGTACATACTACTTGTAGTGTCTGTTCCCACATCTTCTGGATCAGACCAACTCGGGGCTCTTTGTGTGTGTGTGTGTGTGCGTGTATGAACTGTACTCTGGCGCGGCGGGTCGCGCGGTTCTCATGGTTTCTTCCTGCTAGTGTTGCTCAAGTGTGGCGAAACACCGGACCCACAGTTTAAGTGGCCATTGTGTTGAGCATTACTAACTGCAGCGCAGAGGCAGCGGTTTTTACATATTTTGCGAATTAAGTATCGTACATTGTTATAAACTTATAGTGCACCAATTCAAAGATTATGCGCGCGCACCGTTCCCACGAGCGCCCCCCTCCTCCCCTGCACTAACACCACTCGCTTCCGCCTCTGATTTCTGCTCGCTGTGGCAATCTGCATATTGTTTTGTTCATATCTCCGTTGCGCTGAATTCAAACAAATTAGAAAGGCGCAGCGGAATCGGCAACACGTGGCTCCCCGCGGCCGCATCGCATGCGGTCACATGCAGCACAGTCCTTAGTCTTTCTTCATCTTAAAGTATGATTAACAACCTGGTGTTTAAACCGCTTGCAGGCCACTAACATGGCCTTACACACCGTTGGAAACTCTCTCAGATCTCTCTCAGAGTCCGGTTTCTTCACGATATTTTCCTTCACTGTTATTAGCAACTGATAACTAATATATGTATAATACGCACATGAATTGAAAAGATGCGTGCGTGCCGGGGCTTGAACTTGCGACCTTTGACTCGGCAGTCCAACGATCATAATACTCGTCTATCACTAGTATCACACAGGCAGGCTGCATCTCAGTGCCCCGGCATGTCGCGCAACACACAGCAGCCCCAGAGTGTGTCGGACTTAAGATAGGACTGTAGTGCGCATTGTGCCCGGACAGCCAGGAGGCCGCGTGCGGAGCGCGGCCGCGTTCTAACGAGTAGGCGTGATGACGGTAACGGGGCTGTGGCCGCGACAGGCGGGCGGCCTCGACCTGCTCGCTGCTGGCCCCAGACGGGCGCGCGCCGCCGGCTGGGGCGGCTCGCTAGTAAACAACGCCGGGATAATAGATTCGAGGGTACATTTGATTTCGTCGGTCATGTTGTGGCGGAGGCGACTGGGGGGGCGCGTCACGACGAAGCTGGCGGGGAGAGGAACCGTGTGCGAATGTACACTGTAAATGTCAAATTACGATAAATCGTGGCCGCATCGTTTGTACCTGCGCCTCTGCCTATAGTAATAGATCATCATATCATTACAATAGTTATTGTCGGTAAGGTTTGTATTAATATGAGACCACGTTTAGAACCCGTAGAGAACAATTCCCGCCAATGAAGATGTACTTAAACAGACACCCAAAAAATTAATCCAACTATAAAACATATGTTCAGATCTGTCTCGAGCCTGCGCTAGCGCACGCACGACCTACACGTAGCCCTCATTTAAAGTTCCCTCTCACTGGAAGTGGCCTAACATATTAATTACATCCGAGCTCGGTGTTACCTCCATTAGCGTTTCCGAGCGTACACTAATATTTGCAACAAATGTAATATTATATTTTATGTAGTACACGTGCGCGTCAGTTGCATGTGACCGGCCATCACAATTTTAACACCGTGCAGCCAGGGCCGACGCCCGCGCATCTATCGTATCGATACTTACTATTTATATGGCCTTTATTTTGTCTCAAATATTAGCGATTCACGTATTTCACTTCCATTACAATCTGATAGAATGCAATGATAACGTTAGATGGATCCGCGGTGCTACGTGTTCATTACTTACCACCGTAGTACATTACTTAGTGGCATGATGTTAAAGTGATGCGGCTGTTGCTACACGAACAGGTGACAGTTGACGCGACGTCATGACCGAAGGTCGAGAGATTGTCGCTGACTTGTGGCCGATGTACGACTCGAGGAGCTAACAACAACCTCTGGCATTAAGCTCGCCCATCTGAGTGTCGACACTGATCGATGGCCTCTGCAAACTGCTGCTGCTATTATATATACACTTTTTACGTTTGGATTACACGCTGTGGAAATATTCAATGAGAGGTGCGGCTGGAAACAGTGTAGCGGATCAGCAGGACAGCAGGCGCGGGCGCCGAGCACTTTGCAAGCCATGAAGCGGCCCGTTGAGGACGAAGAAACGGTTCAGCACGAAACGATCGGCGCATGCGCAACATTGTACTACATAATTACTGCTGATTTTTTACTTTTTGTATGTCATTTTTTTATTACAAAATGTACAAACGGATTAAGTTTGAAGCCGCGGGCGACATCATTAGTTATTAGTGAGCATAACATTAAGTTTAACGTAACATAGTGGAGCTAGCGGTGGATGGCCTGGTGTCGGAGTGCTTGCTGGTGTTAGTGGTGTGTGGGTGTGTGTGTAGTGTAGTGACACGGGGTGTGTGTGTGCAGGATGGCGCCGCGGACGAGCAGACCAGGGACAAGCGCAAGCTGGAGGGAGTCACTCAAGCCAAGTTTGGCATCAAGAACGCCGTGCTCGGCTTCGTGTTCGGGGTGAGTACAGCACCTTTCCCCCCACTCCTGCGCCCCCCTCGTCACCTGTACGACCGCGGCCCGTCACTCGCACCCTCTTTGTTGTAGAAAATCAACTCGCTGATCGACGCTAAGACGCGATTGGTGGAAACGCTGGACCGAAAGAACATCGAGCTGAACAAGCAGTACGGCATCGAAGCGCCGCAACAAAACGGACTAGCGTCGCTGAGCGGCATCGTGGGGCAGGTCATCGGGCCCAAGCTCCAGCTGCTCGGGCCTAAGATCCAGGCCGTGACCGGGCTGCTGGGCGGCGCGTCCGGTGGCTCCTCCGGCGGCGGACAAGGTGGGGGCGGGCTCGGCTCCATCATATCGCTCGTGACGTCACTGTCCGGCTCGTCATCGGGCGGCGCGGCCGCCGGCGGCACCGTGGAGACCGTTGACTCTTCCGAGGAGGATGACTCGTGAGCGTGCCGCTCTCACCCCCAACCCTCCCCTCCCACATCCCGCGTCAGCAGCAGACAGGTCGTAGGGGAACATTGAGTCCACCGTCATACCAGACACGCGGGAACATTGCCAGACACTGGAGTGATGTAACCATAGTCTTCGTACGTGGCTCGTGACGGACTCCATGTTCACCTATGAGAATGCTGGTGCCTCCCCGGGCCGCCTGTACAGTCCGCGGTCCTCCCCAACCCCTCCCCCCACTCCCCTATTGTAGCGGTGCGCCGCTACTCCTGCGATTTGTATTTATAGTATTGTAAATAGGTTTTAGGTGAGCGTTGGTGATATTAAACGTTTCCTCGGAACTAGTGTTGTTTTACTGCACGTAGCACCGCATGCCTCACCCCTTTCCGCAGCTGCCGCAGTAGCTAGTCGCCGCCCGCTGGCTGCCCCACAAGCCGCAGGTTCGCGTCGGGATCGACGTCGGTTTGCTCCGGTGTGATTGCACATCGTCCTGCATGCTGTAGCGAGTGTCTGTTGTGGCATGCACGCTCGCCGTGCCGTGTATGTGACAAACACTGGACACGCACGAGCTGCCCACAACATTGTACAAATGTAACATAGTCATTATGTTGCCAAAGTCTTGCCATCATCTCCGAGGCGGGATGACGCCCCTCCCTTTCCCCTTCTAGTCAGTGCCTCATTTTGTCTGTATCTAGTCGCCACTTGTCCATAGTTATATTTCCTAAGTTACTCATATTACTTTAGAGCCCAAAATAACACTAATACCTCTCTAGTGTATGTGCATGTATTGAGTTGTATTGCTTCACCGACCGCCGGCACAAGGCCGCACGCGCGCGCCTGCGCTGTCGCCGCGACCTCTGCCGCGCATGCGGTTAAGCAACACATACGCGTCCATATGGGTTTATCTTTTTTATAACATTTATTTGTTGAAACAAACAGTACATGCATATAAATGTAATATTTATGAATTAGCTTTTATTTCCGGAGGACATGGTTCATTTAGTAAATAGTATTCTACAGAGAGCCTCGCGGTGTGTGCAGGCCCGCGGCCCTGCTGACGGACTCGCCCGGGGTTCAGTTCCCAGCTAAACAGTGTTGCATGCGGAATGTTGTACATAACTATAATGTTCGTCGCTGCCAGTCGATGTACTATATCTGATAATTAAATTAAACTTCCGGGTAACGATAAATATAATTATTATAAACCTCATACAACATTAGTTACTTAAATAGAAACAAATGTTTTTATGTGGACTAGTTCTCGCGCGAAGATATGACGAGAACGGTATTTATTGGTCGAATATATGTATGTACATGTATTATTGTAGTTGCTTACTAGTAGTACCAGGTGGTAGGACGGGCGCTGCTTCAGTGCTTATACCCGTCGTATTAGGTATTATAATATCTTATCAAAATTTATTTTTTAAACACGCGTTGTCTTGGTTGTTGTAGCTATAATAATTTGCACGAAGTCGTTTGTTGTTTGCCGGTCCTCATAGCTGATGTTCGCGGGTGTTGGGTGATGATATCACCCGCGTTGTATGATAAACTTAGTGATTGTAAATAAGTTGTTCAGAGTGCAGTGTCCGTCGCAGCCGGTGCGTCAGCCGCGCGCCGCTCAGCGCTCAGTAAGTCTCACGCATTACTTAGAGCCGCGCGATGTAGCCTCGGCCTGCATCCGCGGCGTAGTAGCGTCCGCACTATGGTCGTAGCCCGTAGCCCCACGTAGCCTCACGTAGCCTCACGTAGCTCCGCGCCCGTAGCGCACACACACGCACTTACACACGCGCACAGCCCACCCACGTGACGTCACGATGTCTGCACGTCTGTAGTTGTCCGCGTGCTCCTGCGCCTGCGTGGTGTTGACTCTGTCCTATCGCCGGCTCCACTTGATAATATTGTATATGTCCAAACAATAAAGTTATAATAATATAAACCTATATTTGTTTAAATTTGGTAAACTACAAGTAGCAACTAGAACCCGGTAGGTAACCTTTATGCAGCCATCTTTAATCATAAAAGGATTTATAATTTGATCTGTTTAAATCGGTGAAAATACGTCGACGCATCTCCGCTCCACTTCACACGGGTAAGTGATCATCTGAACATGAGTGTCACGACCTCCGTACACACTTCTGAGATACCTTCTTGCTTGGCGGAACACTTAAAACACATAATGCATACAACAAACACGAGAAGAAGCGAGGCGAGGCGAGGCGAGGCGGGGCGAAGCGGGCTGCGAGGCGCGAGCGAGGCGGCGCCATGCTCAGAGCCCCTGTGTCACAGAGTGGCACTTCGTGGAGGCGCCGGGAGCCGGCGGGGCCGGGGCCGCGGGGGGAGCGGGGGGAGCGGGCGCTGAGCCGCTCCTCGCGCTCTACGCGCTCGAGCCGGCCGCGCCGCCAGACTACGGACGAGATCCCGGTGTTCGACCGCAACAAGGTCAGCCTGGACCTGCCGGGGAACCTGTTTGGACCGTCCGTGTCCCTCCTCATCCGTACTACTAAGATCATCGGGGACGTCATCCAGGTGAGCCTTCCTCCACATCATACATTTCCTTCAAACTTTACATTGATTTTAAAGTCATGGCTCAGTGAGCGGACGGTGATCCTACTAGCTAGACACATATGCTCGTGTTCCAGAACTCTGCGGTGCGTTACCAGACGTTCCTGCGACTGTTCCGGCCGCTGTTCCGCGGCCCCTTCGAGATCAAGGGCCTGGACCCCCCCACCACCACCACCACCACCACCACGACGACGGCGCGGCCGGCCCCGCCCCCCGCACGCGCCACCGATAACGAGGTTCGCCGCTGAGCACCGTGCTACCCCTGTAGCAGCTGCCGGTGGCCCGTCACGCCATACTTTGATTAGAAACTCCTTCATCTTATTATAATTCATACAACTATATAGCACGAATCGCACCAACAATTTACATACAATGTTAAGTGCTCAAAGCCAATTGAAACTTGATAAGACTGCGGTAGGTTATTGTAGTAAAATAAAGACACACAAGGGTTCGGACAGTATACACAGTACTTAGTCAGGTCGAGGGCCCGAACATCACGGGGGTCATTAATTTATTAGTTTAAGTAGTTAACTATGGATTGATTATAATAATAGTATATTTGAGTATTGTAACTCTGTCCCATCGGACTTGAGAATACGAAGCAGGTACTAGTGTCGGGGAAGACAATAAACGGTTACCATCATATTCCGTGCTTCATTTTCTGTGACTTCTCCCCTGAAACCATAACTACCACAAGCGATGCCGACACTCTGTCGTTTTCTACCCACCGACGGGGGGCTCTGACACGTATGGGATGCATTCCTATGTACAGTAATGCAATCCATACGAGGTTGCCGGTTCAAACCCGAGCACGGACCGATGCCTTGCAATTTTTTAAGCGTTGGCGGGGTCACTACCGTGCCCCCAGATTGAGTTGGTTCATTAACGTTATTTCAAATGC
The DNA here is from genome assembly GCA_946251915.1 of Abrostola triplasia. Classification (NCBI taxonomy): domain Eukaryota; kingdom Metazoa; phylum Arthropoda; class Insecta; order Lepidoptera; family Noctuidae; genus Abrostola; species Abrostola triplasia. Next base: position 11,022,189 of record OX276439.1, read on the forward strand.
TACTTAATATAAAAAAAAATTGCTTTTTGCTTCTTCTTCTTTCCCATATAAACTTGTAGCGAAACCTACACGTCGAAGACGAGTGACGTTGCGTCCTGCATCGCGCTAGCGAAGTAATCACATTCGCTAGCTATATACACAGCCGCCCCGAGGTGAGAGTGGGGTGCGCCTAGGTTAATATAGGCGTGATGTGTGACGCAGACACACAAGCATGACTACACACACGTAATCCCAGCGCATATGATTGCGCGCCCCAATGACCGGTGCATTGTCATGCACCGAGAGGACGCTTCGGCAAAGGCCCTAGGAAGGGCCGAGGCCGATTTGACGCACCCACTCCCCTTGTTAGTGGTCAGTGATTGACTATAAGTATAAACAAAGCAATATTACTTGTTACGACCACACTACAAATTATCCTATGAGGAGTTCCGTTCCATATCTCCGAAGTTCATCATCAAATCCTAACTCGGTGACAAAGGAACCTCTAGGGGAGTATACTCTATCGATTACAAAAAAAAATGAAATCGGTCTAGGCGTCTTCGAAAAATCGGGAAACATACATAAAAAAAAAGATTCCGACGAATTGAGAACCTTCTCCTTTTTTAAAGTCGGTTAACAACTAAGCCACGTCCAGCTGGTTTGTAATCTACTGAACTACAGGAATATGAAAATAGGGATAGTTACAACTGAGACCACCGCAACGCACGCGCCGATCGTTAAAAGTATTGTTTTAATAGATATCCTTCTTCTCAGCTCTCGTCTTTTGCAAATTGACGGCTGCGTATTAGGTATTGTATAGAATACCTATGCAAAGTATGAACTGAATAATATTTCATACATTACCTGACCGTTTTAGGCATTCTATACATTGCCCTAGGCATTTTGTAGAAAACCAGACTATAGGGATTGCCGGTAACATATACAATATGAAATAAACTACAATACAATATGTAGACATTTAAACTTGTCTTCACATAAGTATAAGAGGTAAAGAAACATCCCCGACTCTAGTGTCAAAGAACTGCGCTGACTGTAGCGGCACTCTACCAATCAATGTGTGGCTTGTAAGTATCTATATTACATGTAAAATAATGTAAATATGATTTTTGAATGTCTCTCAGGGCTAAGATTTACATTTACTCCGGGGCTCCAGGCCTCCACAGACGTTCCAACACTGATTACATCACGTAACGGTAAAATGAGCACAAATTACTAGTGATTTAAATTATTTGTGCTTGCGATATTATTATGATGAATGTAAACAGGGTGGGTGAGAGGGGAAAATATTAGTTGACACACGGGTACATAACAAGAAGTTAGGTTTATTTCTAACCTAACTACGACAAGCTTCACTGAAACAAACTTAACTGACGATGTGAAGTTTGAGGCGGCGCTGCGCGTCATACACTCTGCCAACCCCAACCTAGCCTTATTTTTACCGTTTGTAAAATGCCTTACGAATACTCCGCTCTTAGGAGACGACGAGGTTATGGGGGCCGCCCCCCCCGTGAACCCACTAAACACCACATATGCGTGCTGGCGCTTATACTGGCGGGGAAAAGGGGTCGTTATTAGTTATCTACCAACCTAAGCTATCTGTTTTATTTACAAGGTTATTTACAATTCTTAAAAATAAATATATACAAAATAAAAAAATTAAACTAAAAATTATGTATCAAAGTATTTGTCCTCATCGCTGTCGACTGGTAGGGTGCCCAAAAGGCTGGCGGCATTGCCACGTTGAATGGCAATGCTAATTCTTTGGCCGAAAAACAGGCCAGCCTTTTGGTCACGTGAAGCGTCAACTAACCGTTTAGAAAGGTCACTAAAAAGAAGACGCGCACTCGGACCCCATGACCCGAGTGTTTCGACCCCAAACGGCTCAAAAATATAATTACCTATAAGGTTATTATATTTTCGCCGCTTGAGGGTCTCCGCAGCTATCTGTATGTCTGTCTGTCTGTATTAATGAGAGGGCCCTTTTTTGAAATTTATTTCAACCTAGGACAATCAGCAATACCTCTATGGATGCGTCTCAATCAGGGCTATTAATTGGTGTATCTCACAAGTCATAATTCCTTAACCATTTTTAGTTGTCTTTTATTAATATCTTAATTGTTTTATTAATCTTTCACATGAATCCAGCGACGTGCATCCGATATCGGCAATTAGGCAGTGCCTGCCTCATATAAATTTAACAATTCAATACATTCTATTTACAAAATAAAGAAAATAATTCGTCCGACCAAATCATATAAAACAATAATTATACTTCGAAATATACTACACAAATAAAATACTTTTATTTATCCATCACAAAAGTATGCCTACGACATATCATTGTATGGCGCAATAGTAGGCAGTCGCTCGGCTGTCTACTAAATCCACGCACACTATAAAAAAATTTCGCGTATTCGTATACGCACACACACTTCTTTAAAATAATACGACCGAAATATAATTCTTCTTTTGCTCTTTCTTCGCAAATTACCAGGCCAAGCAAGACCAAGGTAGGTCCGAGTCCGAGTCTCTTAATAGCTGTTCTAGTGTCATGGTTCTAAAGCGAATCAGAAAGAGAGAAAATACTTTTTTATACTTCTCCGTTGAATAGTTGGGCAATGTTGCCAAATACATAGCATATTCCCTGTTTATATGTTTTTTTTTAGACAACATTGGTAACAATTTTTTTTAAACTAAATATGTATTCATTACATTTCGTTATAGTATATTGACATGTTTTCATTCTTATTAATCGATAAGGTCTATTTATTATATTTCTTATGACAAAAATAATTTTATATTAATAAAAATACATATTTAAACATTTTTAGTACGGGAAAAGGTTTTATGAATCTAGCAACTCTGCAGTCGGCTACATGTCATTTACGCGCGCGATTTTTATTCTATTGCAAACAATGTTATCAATTTCTTTAATTAAATTGTGTTTTTTAGAGAGTGTTACATAAATAATTGCGTTGTAGGAATATCGATAAATTACAGTGTTTAGTTTGTGGTGAAAATGCAACACGTATTGATAAATTACATGAAAACAACTTTAAAGTTTTTTTTTGTTGAAAAAGCAATTAGATGTTTGTAGTGGTAAATAAAAGTTAAAGTGACGAAAAATTTGCCTACAAATGTCAATAGGAGATTCGTGGAGTGGAAAGTATTCAAGTAAGTAATTAATTTGTATGTTTTTCGACTAATAGTTAGGTACTAAGTAGTTTTGTTTTTGTAAACAACGATTCACGAGCATACAAATGTAGGAAACTATATCAAATACATTAAGCCTATGCTTTTTTTTTTTTTTTTTTAAACACTTTATTTCTTATTAAGTACTACGAGTTGTAATATTATCCGTCCCATAGTCCGGGCGAGCCAATTGCCACTAGCCGGACCTTCATACCTACTTTATTTACACATCACCTACGGACATTGTGAAAAAGTTCTATAACTTACGCGGAAGTTAAATGTCGAACATAGGTATTGAAAAACAAAGTACCTATATTATCTACAAAATATTTTTTCATTTTGGCGTGTCGCCGCCAAAGGTACCTCGTTAGTGGTGTGCAGACATTACAGACTCAAAAAGCCAGAGTATTGTAGAGACCTACGGTAAGCACAGTAGTCATGCCAGATTAAAAGTAGGTACCTTTTGTCAAATGGCAATACATAATTATAATGATCGTTGGCATTGTTCATTGATTGATAAATAATATATAATCGCTATTTTATTAAATTAAGTAGGTCCCCAAACCTTCGGATTCGGGGAGAGTGTATCATAGTAAATGTACATGGTAAATAATCGAGTTTTAAATTGCCTAATACTATACTAAAACAATTGCCTAATACCTGCATGCCCAGTTAACTATATATAACTTAGACATAAACTACAATAATGCATAATTTTACGATTGCATTTCAATCAAGAATAAGTGCCACCCCCATAGTAAGAGAAACTGAAGGTTTGAGGGACTCCCGTACCTGAGCAGTGGTCAGCAGTGGTAGATGGATAGATAGATAGATAGATAGATAGATAGATGGATAGATAGATAGATAGATAGATAGATAGATAGATAGATAGATAGATAGATAGATAGATAGATAGATAGATAGATAGATAGATAGATAGATAGATAGATAGATAGATAGATAGATAGATAGATAGATAGATAGATAGATAGATAGATAGATAGATAGATAGATAGATAGATAGATAGATAGATAGATAGATAGATAGATAGATAGATAGATAGATAGATAGATAGATAGATAGATAGATAGATAGATAGATAGATAGATAGATAGATAGATAGATAGATAGATAGATAGATAGATAGATAGATAGATAGATAGATAGATAGATAGATAGATAGATAGATAGATAGATAGATAGATAGATAGATAGATAGATAGATAGATAGATAGATAGATAGATAGATAGATAGATAGATAGATAGATAGATAGATAGATAGATAGATAGATAGATAGATAGATAGATAGATAGATAGATAGATAGATAGATAGATAGATAGATAGATAGATAGATAGATAGATAGATAGATAGATAGATAGATAGATAGATAGATAGATAGATAGATAGATAGATAGATAGATAGATAGATAGATAGATAGATAGATAGATAGATAGATAGATAGATAGATAGATAGATAGATAGATAGATAGATAGATAGATAGATAGATAGATAGATAGATAGATAGATAGATAGATAGATAGATAGATAGATAGATAGATAGATAGATAGATAGATAGATAGATAGATAGATAGATAGATAGATAGATAGATAGATAGATAGATAGATAGATAGATAGATAGATAGATAGGTTAGGTTAGGTTAGGTTAGGTTAGGTTAGGTTAGGTTAGGTTAGGTTAGGTTAGGTTAGGTTAGGTTAGGTTAGGTTAGGTTAGGTTAGGTTAGGTTAGGTTAGGTTAGGTTAGGTTAGGTTAGGTTAGGTTAGGTTAGGTTAGGTTAGGTTAGGTTAGGTTAGGTTAGGTTAGGTTAGGTTAGGTTAGGTTAGGTTAGGTTAGGTTAGGTTAGGTTAGGTTAGGTTAGGTTAGGTTAGGTTAGGTTAGGTTAGGTTAGGTTAGGTTAGGTTAGGTTAGGTTAGGTTAGGTTAGGTTAGGTTAGGTTAGGTTAGGTTAGGTTAGGTTAGGTTAGGTTAGGTTAGGTTAGGTTAGGTTAGGTTAGGTTAGGTTAGGTTAGGTTAGGTTAGGTTAGGTTAGGTTAGGTTAGGTTAGGTTAGGTTAGGTTAGGTTAGGTTAGGTTAGGTTAGGTTAGGTTAGGTTAGGTTAGGTTAGGTTAGGTTAGGTTAGGTTAGGTTAGGTTAGGTTAGGTTAGGTTAGGTTAGGTTAGGTTAGGTTAGGTTAGGTTAGGTTAGGTTAGGTTAGGTTAGGTTAGGTTAGGTTAGGTTAGGTTAGGTTAGGTTTTTTTTTTTTTTTTTTGTAAGTTTTCGTTATTTCCTCCGATGTGGTGGTCGGAGACTTTGTGTTGGTTATACTTATTATCATCTATTTCTTGTTTTGTATATTTAATAATATAAGTATTTATTTATTTTTGTTTGTCTTAAAAATAAATATTGTATTTATCTTGTCTTATTCCGTGTTATTGCATCTTTAGCAATTTCTGTGCAATAGTTTAGTAGGTATGGTCTTGTCTTCTTGTTTGACATTATTATATGTATGGTTTCAGTTGTTAATTTCATATCTATTTCTTTTTCTAAGTTGTATCGTTTGGTTGTAAATTTCGGACATTCAATTAGTAGGTGTATTATTGTTTCATCACTTTGTTGATCGCATATACACGACGGATCTTCTTTACATTTAAATCGTGCAAGGTATGCAGAGAATCCGCCGTGTCCTGTCATCACTTGTACGAGTATTGGATTAAGCTTGACTTTTCTTATTAGATTATAGGCTGATGTTGCATTTGGTAAGAATATTTTGGTTGTTGCTGCTGTCTCTCCCTCTTCGTAGCGTTTATTCCATATTTGTAACGAGTGCTGTCGGATTTCGTTCTTTATATGCGAAATGGGACGACTATCGTATGATGCTGATACTCTTGTGTAATGTGCCGCTTCTTTCGCTAGAACGTCAGCGCGTTCGTTTCCAGGGATTCCCGTGTGTGCTTTTACCCAATATAACTTTATATTACGTCCGGTCCTCGTCAGTGCTGAAATATTCGATCTTGTTTTGAAGGCTAGGGGGTGGAAGGTGTCTGGATTTTTGATTATGTCCAGGGCTGATCTGGAGTCGCTCAGCACTCCTATCTCATCCTGCTTGAGTTTATGCGCTAACTCTGTGGCTTGATACAGCGCATACAGTTCTGCTTGAAATACGGTGCAGTGCGACTCCAGTTTCATTTTCTTTGTTCGCTTCTCTATCCCATTTATCATACATGTATATGCAGCTCCTACTTTATCATCTACTTTACTACCGTCCGTATAAATTTGGACGTTTGGAAGGTGCTGTTCTTCGATATTCTCGGGCTGCATATCGCTGAGAATTTCATAGTCGATATCCGGTTCCAAGGCTGGGTGTTGGGCCTGTTTGAAGCAGATTCTGTCCTCTATCTGCCGGATTTCGTCTTCGTGCGTGAGTTCAGGTCTTTTGGCGATATATAGTTTAGCCGCTTCGCGAATTCGTAGATCTAAAGGGATTAGTCCAGTCAGTACTAACGCCGCGTTTAAGGACACTGTTCGGTACGACTTGCATATCTTTTGGGCGAATCCCCTCTGGATTGTATTTAATCGTTTTTGTGTCCAGACTTTTTCGGCTGCGGGTGCCCAAGCGCTTGCGGCATATAGAATTATAGGCTCTATGACTGCGATATATATGGTTCTTACTATTTCAGGGTTTAATCCCCAATCTATTTTGGCAGTTCTGGATACCATCTTAAAAATGTTTGCTGTTTTTCTGCATATGTGGGTTATGTGACTATTGTAGGTTAATTTTGCATCTATTATAAGTCCTAAAATTTTGATCTCATTTACTAATTGAATGGGTTTCCCACCCATGCTAATGTTTGGGGCGTCAAATTTGAGTTTATTTGTTATAAGCATAGCTTGTGTTTTATGGGCAGCGAAATTTAACTTATTTTTGAGGCCCCATTCATGAACATACGTGAGAACTCCCATTGCTTTTGCTTCTATATGTCTAGTTTGCTGGCCGGAGAATAACAAAACAACGTCATCCGCAAACGCTTGACAATATACATCTTGTTGTGTGAGGGTATCTAAAAGTGGGTCGAGAAGTAGGTTCCAAAAAGTTGGACCTCCTATCGAGCCTTGTACGCATCCTTTTGTCGTTGGTTTTCTTATTGATTCACCCGCGTAGTTAACTATAACAGTTCTATCTTCAAAATAATTGTCTATCATGCGACGCAGATTTTTAGGGCAGCCTTTCCGTGCAAGTTGGCATTTGATTGCAGGCCACCACGCATTATCAAATGCTCCTTCAATATCAAGTGAAACGACTATTGTTATTTCTTTATTTTTTAAGTTCTTTCTAATTTGTTGTGTGAGATCGTATAATGCATCCTCGGTGCTGTGCTGTTGGATAAATCCATATTGTTTCGGGTTAGTTTTAGTTTGTGTGTGCCATTTAACTCTTTTGATCATCATTTTTTCTAAAAATTTTCCTAATACTGATAGAAGGCCAATTGGTCGGTAGGATTTGGCTTGTGAGTAGTCGGTTTTACCGGGTTTTCTTAACACCACAATAGAAGCTTCCTTCCAGGGTGATGGGAAACATGCTAGGGCAAGACATCTATTGGCTATTTCCAAAAATAGAGGCAATCTGGCGTATATCGCTGCGCAGCATATATCAGCAGTCAATCCATCGGGTCCAGGTGCTTTTTTAGGGTTGGAACTCCTTAGAGCTCTCTTTAGTTCGGCTTCTGTGAATGGTGGGTCTTCTGTTTCTGTTTCCGTTGGTGTATCGTTGTTAATTTCGTTTGCTTCTTTTCTAGTACTCGTGTGTATGTTGTTATCTGTATTATAATTGTCTTCAGGAAAAAAGGTTCTGCTCAACAACTCTGCTGATTTGACTGGACTTAAGACTGAACCGTCGGCTACTAATAATTGGTCTTCTTGTTTTTTGGTAGAGCTCTTTATGACGCGGTATATGCTGTCCCAAAGACTCTCTCTATCTTGTTTGGAACAAAATTCCTTCCAACTCTCCGTTTGTGCACGATTTGCTGTGTCTTCATAGATCTTTTTACTTTGCAGGTACTCTTCGACTACGTGTGTTCTTCGGGAAGGAGCTGCGCAGGATATTCTTCGTCTCTTCGTGGTGACTTCAGCCTTCAATCGCTCCAGTTCGTCGGTCCACCAAGGTAAGTACTTTTTGTTACTTTTTCTTTTTATTAATGGTATTGTTTCTTTACAGGTTTCCTTTATGCAAGCTATGTATTTCTCTATTATGTTCTCTAATTCAGTTTTATTTTGTGTTAATTTAATGTTTTCTTCCGTTATGCAATGAGTGTCTAATAGCCTTCTGATTGTATTTGTGAACTGACTCCATCTTACTTTTCGGGTGTTGTAAATCCGTGTAGAGTATTTTGGTTTTAGTTCCGAGGGTTTCTCAAGGCACATATTAAATGTGATGGCATTGTGATCAGAGCTAGTGACTGATTTATCAACTTTCCAACCTTCGATTCTTCCTAGCAGTTCTACTGAACTCGCCGTGATGTCGACGTGGCTTGTAAGAATACGTGTACCTCGGACTGTGTCGAAGGTTGGGTCGACCCCTTGGTTTAGTATGTGCAAGTCAGTTTCGTCTAGAAATTCCCTGATCGTCTCTCCTCTACTATCCTCTTCTGCGCTTCCCCACCATGGGCTCCACGAGTTGACATCGCCTCCAATAAGTATCTTATCAGTTCGCAGTTTGTCCAATATGCGACCCAGCTGCAAGAGGTATGGATCCAGCGGCTGACTTCCCTCGAAATATACTGAGATCACTCCTATTACCCACTTATTGGTCTTGAGAAGTGCGGTCGTAATATTTTCAGTATTAAGAGTTGGATCATTCAGTATATCGATATCGTCGTCAAATATGATGATCGCTGACTTGTTTTGTTTGGTTCTATGGGGTCCGCATTGGATGACTCTAGTACCAGTATATTGCTTCAACTCTCCTGTGGATCCAACGTAGGGCTCTTGAACCAAAGCAATGCTAATTTTGCGTTTGAGCGCCTCTTGCATGAGTTCTTGAGTTGCAAGTCTCTTCCGTTGAAGGTTGGCCTGTATTACTTTATATACCTTTTGAGTACAGTCGAATGTTGAGGTGCCGTTGGCGTTAACAGTAGGATACAGTAGACCTCGCTATTGCGTCCCACTTGCGGCGAATGGGACAATCTTGAGCGAAGGCGCTATGTGCTGTGTCTTGGTACTTGGCGGTTTTGCAGTTACAGCAAACTGGCGTTTCTGCGGCGGTGTAGCTTGGGCAATCTGACCGTAGATGTGTGCCCCCGCAGTAACTGCAACGGTCTGAGGTATCAGTACACGTCTTGCGGCCGTGTCCATACCCTAAGCAGCGCGTGCACTGGATAAGTGGGGATTGGTCCATGACAGATACATATTGCAGATCTATATGGACTCTGCCTGCTGCCGTTAGCCTCTGCCACATCTTAGGGGACACCTGAAGCACGACGTGGTTTTCGTGTGGGTTCCTTGCCTTTCTTCTGTACCTCACGCTGGCTTTGATGTCTTCCCCAGATAAATCGCCTAGAATGCCGGAGTTCTGATTCTTGAGAGACGCTATTATGTCCTCATCCGTGTTATAAGATAACAAGTCCTTAATTATTATTAACGGCTCTCTATTCTTAGCTTCCTCTACCTTGAGGTTGCCGTTGCCAACCAATTTCTGTGTCATCTTGACGAGGTCATCTCTATTACAGCAACTCAGTACAACCTTTTGGTTCTTGGCCTTACGGACTCGCTGTACCTGGAGTCCGCACGTCTTCGCATCTAACGCCTGCCTAACTTTGCCGAGCACCTCATCACTGGTGTCTTTCTCTATATCAGACGACACAATGATGGAGTGATTAGGCAAGTTACTTCTTAAGGTGCGGCCAGGACGAGACAGGACGTCGGCATAGGATGGTGTTGCCTCTTTGATGGACAATATCTGTCGGCCTGTGTCGTCCGCAGCCCGGCGTAACTCTTTTACTTCCGACAATAACTGACTCCAGTCAGCACTCTCTCCCGGCAATGGTAATGCTCCCCGTTCGGCATTTAATTTCTCGACAACTTTGGCAGGTAACTCGCGGCGGAGGGTTTCAAGCTCTGTGAGGACTCTTCCCATTGAAGCGGAGCTATTGGGTGCTTGCGTGCCAGTTCCAACCAATTCTGTGAGACGTTTCGAGTGGTCCCGTTCCAGTCTGAGCAACTCCTCCTTCAGCTCTAGTCTAAGCTTCTCTACCTGTAATTGCAAACTCTGACGGGTCTCGCTTAAATTGACAACCATGTTGTGCAATCCAGTCAGACTATGAATGACGCACTCTTTAATTGAGGTCTTCAAATTACCGGACATGTCCAGATTAGACTTGGCGTCATGCAGCAATTTGTTAGCCAGAGCAGTTATATTCTGCTCCTGCATTGCTTGGTGATAAATTTCTGCTGATACTTCTTGCTGTTGTGACATTGACATTGTGATAGAACTAACTAATTAATTAATTAATTAATAATTATTCAGAAGAAGACAGAGCGTAAGTGAGTAGATAGAGCGTGGGTTAGGTTAGGTTAGGTTAGGTTAGGTTAGGTTAGGTTAGGTTAGGTTAGGTTAGGTTAGGTTAGGTTAGGTTAGGTTAGGTTAGGTTAGGTTAGGTTAGGTTAGGTTAGGTTAGGTTAGGTTAGGTTAGGTTAGGTTAGGTTAGGTTAGGTTAGGTTAGGTTAGGTTAGGTTAGGTTAGGTTAGGTTAGGTTAGGTTAGGTTAGGTTAGGTTAGGTTAGGTTAGGTTAGGTTAGGTTAGGTTAGGTTAGGTTAGGTTAGGTTAGGTTAGGTTAGGTTAGGTTAGGTTAGGTTAGGTTAGGTTAGGTTAGGTTAGGTTAGGTTAGGTTAGGTTAGGTTAGGTTAGGTTAGGTTAGGTTAGGTTTCCGGGGCGCTACTCTCCCGGGTGTCAGCGTAGTGTGCTACGCTGACGACACACTCGTCCTATCCCGGGGGAGGTCGCACCGGGAAGCTGCCATCCTCGCCACGGCTGGAGTGGCACATATGGTCGGGCGCATCAAGGCGCTAGGGTTAGAGGTGGCGCTGTCCAAGTCCGAGGCCCTGTTCTTTCACGGGCCCCGGAAAGCGCCACCTGCTGGGTCCCATATCGTCGTAGGGGGGGTCACTATCAACGTCGGGTCCACCATGCGCTATCTCGGGTTAGTGCTCGATGGCAGGTGGACCTTCGACCCCCATTTTACGCGATTGGGGCCCAGAGTGTCTGCAGCGGCCGCCGCTCTTGGGCGCCTCTTGCCCAATTTAGGCGGCCCCAATACCAGTGTCCGGCGTCTCTTCATAGGGGTTGCCCGCTCGATGGCGCTCTACGGGGCGCCAGTCTGGGCGGACAGTTTGACGCCGCGCGGCGCTGCTTCCTTGCGGCGGCCGCAGCGCGCGATGGCGGTCCGGGTCATCCGCGGCTACCGCACGATCTCGTACGAGGCAGCGTGTTTGCTGGCCTCGTCAATGCCGTGGGACCTGGACGCCAAAGCTCTTGCGGCCGCATACTACTGGCGCAAGGAGCAGGAAAGTCGCGGCGAGAGGCTTCCGCCTCGAGCCATCGAGCGGCGCATTGAAGAGCTCCGTGAGATTCTCCAACTTCAGTGGGCGGACAGGCTTACCCGGCCAGTGGCCGGTCACCGCACTGTTGAAGCCATCCGTCCACATCTCACGGAGTGGCTGAAGAGACGCCACGGGACGCTTACGTTCCGCACGACACAGGTGCTGTCGGGGCATGGATGCTTCGGCAAGTACCTGTGTCGTATTGCTGGCAGGGAGCCGAACGACTCCTGCCACCACTGTTCGTGCGGCGAGGACACGGCGCAGCACACGCTTGAACTATGTCCGGCTTGGGCTGTGCAGCGCCAAAACCTCGCCGCAGTCATCGGGTCGGACCTCTCGCTTCCGGCTGTCATCGAAGAGATGGTAGGGAGCGAGAGGTCCTGGAGCGCCGTCACAGAGTTTTGTGGGGAGGTGATGGCGCTCAAGGAGGCGGCTGAACGAGAGCGGGAGCTTGCCCCCGCTCACCCAAGCCGGGCACGACGACCCAGGGGGAGGAGGAGGGCAGACAACGCCCTCTTCCAACCCCCATAATGGCAAATGGCCCGAGGGCCATAAATGCCTGATGGCGCGCGCCACACTGGGCGCTGCGCGTGAAGAGAAGACAGTGAGGGGTGGGACTAGCTCACTCCTCGCTGTGCGGAGGCCTGCGGAGACTGGGTTGGGAGACCCAACTCCGCATTGCACTGGCCTCCGCCGAAGTCCTGCAGCCCCCTTCGTCCTCTGGGGGGCACACACACCGAAGGTCCGCCCTTTTCAGGGCGGACAGCGCTGGCGGGGTTGGCGGTAGAGTGCTCTAGCGATCCCGCCTCCCCGCCGTCAAAGCGCCAAGCAGGCAATGTGTGGTTTTTAGTGGGTATACCCTCATGGACCGGCCTTTTCGGTTCATGGGGGGGAGTCCCACATATCCCCGTCGCCTCCCAGCGGCGGGGAATGCGTAATGCATTTTCCGCACGTTAAACAAAAAAAAAAAAAAAAGGTTAGGTTAGGTTAGGTTAGGTTAGGTTAGGTTAGGTTAGGTTAGGTTAGGTTAGGTTAGGTTAGGTTAGGTTAGGTTAGGTTAGGTTAGGTTAGGTTAGGTTAGGTTAGGTTAGGTTAGGTTAGGTTAGGTTAGGTTAGGTTAGGTTAGGTTAGGTTAGGTTAGGTTAGGTTAGGTTAGGTTAGGTTAGGTTAGGTTAGGTTAGGTTAGGTTAGGTTAGGTTAGGTTAGGTTAGGTTTTTTTTTTTTTTTTTATAAGTTTTGTCTTTGATATCCTCCGATGTGGATCGGAGCCTTTATAAGTCTAGTCTTATTCTTGTTTGCCGTTTGTTATTTTTCATCTATGTGTATTGAACGATTTAAAATTTTCTTGTCTTATTCTATTTATTACGGTTTGATTGAGTATATGGTTGGTTTTTGACATAATCAGTTTATTTACAATTGTAATTAATGAGAAGTCTTTTTTTTTTTTTTTTTTTTTTTTTTTTTTTTTTTTTTTTTTTTTTTTTAATATTTAAACTAAAGTAAAAGTATGTAGAGTATGATTAAGGGTCCTATCTTGTCTTGTTTCTTTTATTAGCATCTTCCGCTATTTTAGTACAATATTGCAATAGACGTGGTCTTGATTTTTTATCTGCCAGTAACCTTGGTAATATTTCCATGGTAAGTTTGACATCTGTTGTATTTTCTAGGTCGTTTCTTATATTTTGATGTCTAGGGCATTCTATTAAGAGGTGTATGATCGTTTCTTCCGTGGTTTGATCGCAGATACACGACGGGTTGTCTTTGCACTTGAACCGTGCCAGGTACGCAGAAAACCCGCCGTGTCCTGTAAGTATTTGAGTCATGATAGGGGTGAGTTTGAATTTCTTAATTAATCTATATGCTATGTCTATATCTGGGAAAAAGTTTTTGGTTATTGCAGCTGTGGTACTGTTTTTATATCTATTGTTCCATTGTTGTATGGAAGATAAACGGATTTCATTTTTTAAATGTGAGATAGGGCGTCTGTCATAACTGGCGCCTATTTTCATATTTTGTGCTGCTTCCTTGGCAAGAACATCAGCTCTTTCGTTTCCAGGTATGCCGCAGTGCGCCTTAATCCAAAAGAGTTTGACAGAGCATCCTGTGGTATTTAAGTTCGATATATTTTCTCGTATTTTATAGGCTAGAGGGTGATACGTTTCTGGATTTTTAATTATATCTAGTGAGGATCTGGAGTCGCTCAGCACGGCAGCCTTTTTCATCTTCAGTCTTCTTACTAGTTCTGTGGCTTGGTGAATTGCGTATAGTTCTGCTTGGAAGACCGTGCAGTACGACTCCAGTCTCACTTTTTTGGTATGTTTCTCAGATCCGTCAATCCAGCACGAGAATGCGGCACCGACTTTTTCATGTTCCTTGCTTCCATCTGTAAATATCTGTACATCTGGAAGCTGGTAGTTTTCAGTGTCTTCGGGCCGCATTTCGCCCAAACTGGTGTATTGTATATCTGGCTTTTTGGCTGGATGAGGGGCTAACTTGCAGCTTACACGGTCCTCTAGGATGTGGATGTCATCTTCAGGTGTTAAGTCACTTCGTTTCGCAATATACAACTTTGCTGATTCTTGTATCCTGATGTCTAGTGGAATCAATCCAGAGAGTACCAGTGCCGCATTTAAGGAAACAGTTCGATACGCCTTACAGATCTTTTGAGCGAACCCTCTCTGAATGGTATTTAACTGTTTTTGCGACATTAACTTTTCCGCAGCTGGGGCCCATGCACTCGCAGCGTATAATATTGTGGGTTCGATTACTGCTAAATAAATTGTTCTCACAATTTCCGGGTTTAGTCCCCATTCAATTTTTGCTGTCCGTGAGACCATTTTGTAGATATTAGCCGCTTTGCGGCAAATGTGTGTTAAATGACTATTAAATGTCAGTTTTTTGTCAATTATGAGACCTAATATTTTCATTTCGTCCACAAATTGTATGGGATTATCGCCCATGCGCACGAGTGGGACATCAAATTTTAATTTGTTGGTGATCAGCATGGCTTGCGTTTTATGCGCTGCGAAATTAAGTTTGTTTTTGTTGCCCCACTCGAGCACATGTGCTAGGGCCTTGTTGGCTTCGGATTCTATTGTCGACGAGGACTGCCCTGAGAACAACATCACTACGTCGTCAGCGAACGCCTGGCAGTACACTCCCATACTCTGAAGCTCGTCCAATAGGGGGTCGAGAAGCAGGTTCCAAAATGTCGGGCCACCGATGGAGCCTTGCACACATCCTTTGTTAGTTGGTCTGCGGGATGTGGCGCCTGCATAATTCACAACTACCAACCTGTTTTTGAAGTAGTCATTTACGACATTTTGGAGGTTTATTGGACATTTCCTGCGAGCCAGCTGACATTTGATTGCAGGCCACCAAGCATTGTCAAATGCCCCTTCGATATCTAAGGACACAACGATGGTAAGTTCCTTATTTTGTAGTGTTGTCCTGATTTGCTGTGTCAAGTCATAGAGCGCGTCTTCCGTACTTTTTTGCTGGACAAAGCCATACTGCTTGGGATTGGTTTCAGATTGGACGTGCCAGTTGATCCTCTTCATCAACATCTTTTCGAAGATTTTCCCAAGCACCGACAGAAGTCCTATTGGTCTGTATGACTTTGCCTGCGTATAGTCGGTTCTGCCTGGTTTTCTGAGGACCACCACTGAAGCCTCTTTCCAAGGTGTGGGAAAACAGCCCAAGGTCAGACACTTGTTTGTAATAGCTAGAAATGTTGGCAGATCTGCGTGTATAGCTGCGCAGCAAATGTCTGCCGTAAACCCGTCTGGTCCCGGAGCTTTCTTGGGGTTGAGACTGTTGGCGGTCCTCTTGAGTTCCGCTTCTGTGAATGGCGGATCCCATTGACTGTTTTGAGGTGAGTTGGTGACTTCTTCTGCCCTTCTTCTTATGTTTGCATGGGTGTCGTTGTCAGAGGTTGGGTCATCCTCCGGGAAAAAAGTCTTCGCCAGTATCTCAGCCGACTTTTCCGAGTCTAGGACAATTCCATCTTTAACTAGGAGTTGGTCCTGTTGTCTCTTATTGCTGCACTTAATCACCCTGTAGATGCTATCCCATAGACTTTCCCTATCTTGCTTAGTGCAGAACTGCTTCCAACTTTCAGTCTGTGCATTGTTGGCTTCTTCTTCATATTTTTGTTTTGCTTTCAGGTACTCATCTACGACATAGCATCTTCGGGAGGGGGCTGCATTGGAGATTCTACGCCGCTTCGTGACCATCTCCTTCTTCGAGCGTTCCAGATCGTCGGTCCACCAAGGTAAGTGTTTATTATTTTTCTTATTCTTAATTTTAGGTATATCGTTGTTACATGCTTCTTTGATGCTTTCTGTATATTTATGTACTATATTTTCTAAATCGTTGCTGTTATTTATTGTATTGATTGTATTATGTGTAATATTTTTGTCTTCTAATGAATTTTTTAATGTTTCAGTGAATCGACGCCAGTTAGCTTTGCGGGTGTTGTAAATCCGTGTCGAGGCCGTTTTATTCTCTTCTGTAGGTTTGATGAGTTCGATATAAAATGTTAAGGCATTGTGGTCTGAGCTGGTGACTGTCTTGTCAACCTGCCAGGCTAAAGTTCTGCCCAGAAGTCCTGGGGTGCATACAGTGATGTCGACGTGGCTCGTAAAGGACCTTCCGCCTCGGATCGTATCGAAGGTCGGTATCGACCCCTCGTTGAGAATGTGCATATCAATCTCATCAAGAAATGCCCTAAATATTTCTCCCCTGTCGTCGTCTTCGGAACTGCCCCACCACGTATTCCATGCATTTACATCCCCCCCTATAATTATTTTATCTGTTTCAGATTGCAGCTTCTCCAGTACACTCTTCAGTTGGATCAGGTAAGGTTCGAGCGGAAGATTGCCTTCGAAGTACACCGATATTAAGCCTATGGTCCAGGTATTAGTTTTGATCAGCAATGGTACTATGTTCTCAGTGACTATTGTAGGGTCGTTCAGTACGTGGAGGTCGTTGTCGTAGATGACTATAGCGGATTTGACTGGTTTTGATCGGTTCGCTCCGCACTGAAAGACCCTTGTACCGGTGTACTGCTTAAGCTCACCGGTCGACCCAACGTACGGCTCCTGGACAAGGGCAAAACTGATGTTCCTTGTAATCGCCTCCTGATGTAGTTCCTGTGTAGCTAGTCTCTTTCTTTGTAGGTTCGCTTGAATTGCCTTGTATGCCCGTGACAGAACTTTAGCAATACGCTACTGAAGAGCGGGCCAAACTGTCCCACTTTCTGCGCACTGGACACTCTACATCAAACGCATTGTGGTTAGACAGTGCGTTTTTTGCAAGAACACAGTTGCGGCAACGCGGTGTTTCGGCTGCTTGTTGTGCTGGGCAGTTTGCTCTGAGGTGCTGCTGTCCACAGTGACTACAGACCGGGGACGTCTCCTTACAAAACTTCTTTGTGTGTCCGTATCCAAGGCATGTGGAACATTGCACTAGTGGGGATTGGTCGGATACATGAATCCTCTGCAGATCCACGTGTACCTTTCCGGCTGTTGTCAGCTTTTGCCATACACAGGGGGACACTTGTACTACCACATGTTCCATGTGCGGGTTACGCGTGCGTCGGCGGTATTTAATAGTAGCTCTAAAATCGGAGGATGCAACTTCATTAAGCAGGTGTGCGTTCTGGCTTTTAAGAGCTGTTATTACGTCCTCATCAGAGTTGTATGAGAGAACGTCCCTAAGTATGATGAGTGGATCCTTGTTTGCGATTTCCTCGACATGTAGGTAGCTGTTCGATTGCATCTTGGCCTTTACTTTATCGAGTTCGGCTCTGGTGTTGAAACCGACTATCACCTTCTGGTCCTTTGCCTTTCTGAGGCGCTCGACCCTCACCCCCTCCTTCTTTGCGTCAACGGCAACCCGGATCTTACTAATCACTTCATCACTTGTGTCAGTTTCTACTGACGACGAAATGATGACAGAGTGAAGAGATTTCGGAGGTCCGCGGCGGGCTGCCATCTCTGCAAATGACGGTCCTTGTCCTCCAATGAACTGTGTAGGCGCTTGCTTTAATTGTTCTGTAAGTACTGAGGTATGTCGCTTACAGTCTTCCATTGCCTCAGTATGGGAGCGAAGACCGGCGATGAGCTCCTTCATCAGTTCACTGGGTGGCGAGGAGGAAAGTGTTCCAGAGGGTGCTCCAGACGACGGAGTATTAGTTAAGGTGAGCCCTGCAAGTTGCGTATTGTGTTTCTTCTCTAAGTCTAAGAGGTCTTCTTTTAACTGTAGTTTGAGCTTACCAAGCTCCAGTTGCAGTGCCTGACGTGTCTCCGACTGGTTGACCACGATGTTGTACAGTCCCGTAAGACTGTTGGTCACTGTCTCTTTGATTGAAGTCTTCAGATTGCCGGACAACAACAACTGGGCTTTGGCCTCCTGGAGAAGTCGGTTTGCAGTTGCGGTGACGTTCTCACCGGAGTTTAAAAAGTCTTCTACGTTAAAAGGGGTGGAAATAAGGCTTTGAGACATGATGATGTGATAAACTACAGTAAACTACAGTCGATTATATGCACTAAATGAATTTATAAATGAATTGAGGGATATTATACAAAGTATATGAAAAATTAATAAGTATTTTGAATTATGAGGGCTAACAAAAGTAAAAATGACAATGTTTTGGTTACAAAAACTAGCACAAAAATATAGTTATAACTATCAGGGATCGATATAATAACAGTAAGTGACAACAAATACGATGATATAAAAATTAAAAACTGCATAAAATGTATTGAAATATGTTGGTTAAAAATGTACCAAATTTGAATGTTTAAATGTACGAAATAAAATATTAAACAAAAATCCAGGACATAAATGTTATGTTAAATTTACAGTACGATATATAAACGAATTTTAGGAAGGAATAGCTAACTGAAATATATGATAGACATGAAATAATGAATTTTTAAAACTGATGCTAAATTTACGTTAAGTTGAAAACAGTTTATTGAAGATAACTCAAAAACTAAACTAGTGGGGTGCGATTAAATTATGCCATAAGATAGCTTATAAAAAGACGGATTTTTAGAGATATTAACCATCAAAATCGGACAATAAATAGTATCTGGTTAGGTTAGGTTAGGTTAGGTTAGGTTAGGTTAGGTTAGGTTAGGTTAATGTGTCATCGTAGCGTGGCGGTTTAACGATCGCCCTACGAGTTATGCATAGTGAGATCGATTCTTGCCGAAGGTTTTTCTTATGTGTCATCGTAGCGTGGCGGTTTAACGATCGCCCTACGAGTAATGCATAGTGAGATCGATTCTTGCCGAAGGTTTTTCTTTTCCCGGCAGCTTCGGCTGGACGAGTTTCTAGTCTCGGACCGGGCGCGTCCCCAGGTGGCGGATAGGGGAATGCCGTGCATGTGTGCGGTACCGGTTTTACCGGCGCGGACCAAAACTAGGCGGTGGGATCGCTCCTCATTCATTGAGGAGTGGTCATAGTCGGTCGCTGGGGGGTGGGGAAGTTCGCTCCCGGTACGTGTCTGTTTTCAGACATGACTGGGATGCGGACTAGCGACCGGCTGAGTTGGGATCGCTTCTCGCGAGAGAGGCGATCATAGCGGCGGGTCTGGTCAGACGCCTTTTGTCTGGCCGGACGGCGATCTTTGATCACCGTCGTGTTGGTCTGCACTTTGCGGTTTTGTGAGGTGCGGAGTGCCGTTCGGCGTCTCGGACATATTCCGAGCAGCGGCGACGGCGGAGTGCTTGTTTCCTCCTCTCCTTCTGGAGGGGGAGGTGGTTACGAGCGCGGGCGGCGGGTCCGGCTGTTCACGAGAGTGACAGTCGGGCATGGCAGTAGGCCACCGCCGGCCGAACCCGTAATCCTGTTCCTTTTGGAACAGGGACGGGGGTCTCTTGCCTTTATTGGCTGGGGGCCGCGTGAAGAAAACACTTTAAAGTTACCCTAAGCTCGAGCTGGTGACGTCCGGCCATGGGCTGGATGGCGGGGGTGAACCCCGTCCCGAGGACGTCTCAGGGGACCTGACCCCTGATTAATAAAAAAGGAACAACAATTATGACATGGCGCCTGGAAAACAGAAAGTACCCCAGGGAGGTACCGGCCGCTCCGCGGCTGGAGAATCCTCTGCGGGCCCTTCGGGACCCGTCTGCCCCTCGTATTCTGGGGGGGGCAACCACCGCCACTCGTCTGCTCCTGCGAGCAGGACGAGATTAAGTCGATCGGGCTCTAGAGGCTCGGAAGCTGACGTGGAGCCGACTTCGGACGGCGGCGCGTCAGCCTTCGCGAGCGCTGAAGATCTCGTGGTCGGGGCGGCAGCTAAAAGCTACCGGAAACGGCCACGAACGGCTTCACCATCGCCTGAGGGCGACTCGAGGCCGACATCGAGGTTGCGCTCTGGGAGCGCAACGAAGAGAGGCAGGGGCCGACCGCCAACCACCGGCAAATATGTCGGTGCGGCCAAGGCCCAGGCCGAGTTGAAGGCTGCGCTTAAGGCCGCGGATGACCAGCAGCGGCAGCTAGACGCGGAGGAGGAAATTCTTCGCGAGGCAGCCGCTGCCGAAAAAAGAGATGAAGCCCGGACCCGGGAACTGGAGGAGGAGGCGGATGACGCCAACCTCCAGGACAGATTAGGGGTCATCATCCAGGAGTCCATCGAGGACAGCCTGAAGCTAGTGTCGAAGGTTGCCGCCAAGTCTGGCAACCTTAAGGGCGGATACGTGCGGATTCTGAACGAATCCGCAAAACGTATCCGCCGAGATGTGGAACTCCTGGCCGGGCGTAATGTCACGGAGGAGTCGGCCCTGCTCCAAGAGGCGTGCGTTGGCATGAGGGACGAAAACGAGCGCCTCTGCAAGGAACTGAAGAAGCTCCGTCGCGAGGTGACGGAGCTCACGAAGAAGCAGGGTGCGGCCGAGGCCGCCGCTGCTGCTGCTGCGATGGCGCGTCCCCCACCGCTGGACGCCGAAGAGCTGACGCGCAGCATCTTGGTCCAAGTTGGGACCATGGTGGACGCGAAGCTCGCCACTGAGCAGCGGCCCCGTCCACCCCTCGCGGCGGACAGAAGACGTGCGGACCCTCCAACCCTGGTGGAGTTCGTACCTGCGGCGACGGAGGGGGTGCAGAAAGCACCTGCTCCGAAAGCTGCAAAATTGCGGCCTGCTGCTTCGGACCCTGGCAAGGGAAAGAAGCAGCAGATCAAGGAGAAGAAGGTTGCGGAGCCTCCGCAACCTTCGACTTCTGCAGCGGCGACCGCCCCTGAGGCCACCACTTCGGCCAGCCCCATCCTAACGGAGAAGGGCTGGACCACGGTGGCCAAGAAGAAGAAGGGGAAGAAGACGCCCGAGGCGCCCAACAAGGCCTCGGCTGGCCCTTGCAACAAGGGCCAAAAGAAGAAGGCGCCGAAAAAGGCGCAGAGAAAGAGGGCACCGAGGCTGCGCGTGCCGCGCTCGTCGGCTGTAGTGATCACGCTGCAGCCAGGCGCGGTAGAGCGTGGCCTGTCCTACGCGGCCGTCCTTACGACGGCCATGGACAAGGTGCCTTTGGCGGACCTCGGTATAACCGACCTGCGTTACAGACCAGCGGTGACCGGGGCCCGCATATTCGAGTTGCCGGGGGCGAACAGCGGCAGTAAGGCCGACGCCCTCGCGCTCAAACTAAGAGAGGCACTGGGTGCCGAAGACGTCCGGGTCTCAAGGCCCACCAAGTGCGCAGAGATGCGCATCTCTGGGCTGGACGACTCGGCGACTACGGAAGGTGTCGTCGCCGCAGTCGCCCGTACGGGCGGCTGCATGGTGGACGAGGTCAAGGCGGGGGAGGTACGCCGAAGCCCCTCCGGCCTTGGCAGTGTATGGGTGCGCTGCCCCGTGGCAGCAGCCAACAAGGTGGCCCGGAACAGGTTGCTGGTCGGTTGGGTCTCGGCGCAGGTAAAACTGCTCGATGCCAGGCCCACCCGATGCTTCCGCTGCCTGCTCAACGGGCACGTGCAGTACGTCTGCACGTCCAAAGAGGATCGCCGCACGCAGTGCTACCGCTGCGGCGAGGTCGGCCACCTGGCCAAGTCGTGTGCCAGGGATCCGCACTGCACAGCCTGTGCTGCTGCGGATCGACGGGCCGACCACCCGATTGGCACCAAGCCCTGTCGGGCTGGCGTGCCCCAAAAGGGTAAGGGGAAGGCCGCAGCTCTGCGGCCGACCCCCACTCCAGCTGCCACGGGTGGGGAGGTGGTGCCCATGTCTGTCTGATATGGCCCACTTCTCCCTCTGGTGACGCGCATCCATGCGCCACAGAGACAGTGAGGGGACGGTCTTGGCGTCTCCTCGCTGAGCAGAGGCCGCGGAGGCTGGGTTGGGAGACCCACCTCTGCATTGCACGGCCTCTGCGCCGAAGTCCTGTACCCCCCTACCTCTACATAGGGGGGAGCGAAGAATCCGCCCCACTTTACAGGGCGGATAGCGCTGGCGGGGTTGGCGGTAGAATGCTATAGCGACCCCGCCTCCCCGCCAATTATGCGCTTATGCAGGCAAAGTGTGAGGTTTTTAGTGGGTATGCCCCTGTGGATCTTATTGGGTTCATGGGGGAGAGTCCCACATATCCCCGTCGCCTCCCAGCGGCGGGGAATGCGTAACGCATTTCCCTCACGTTAAAAAAAAAAAAAAAAAAAAAAAAAAAAAAAAAAAGGTTAGGTTAGGTTAGGTTAGGTTAGGTTAGGTTAGGTTAGGTTAGGTTAGGTTAGGTTAGGTTAGGTTAGGTTAGGTTAGGTTAGGTTAGGTTAGGTTAGGTTAGGTTAGGTTAGGTTAGGTTAGGTTAGGTTAGGTTAGGTTAGGTTAGGTTAGGTTAGGTTAGGTTAGGTTAGGTTAGGTTAGGTTAGGTTAGGTTAGGTTAGGTTAGGTTAGGTTAGGTTAGGTTAGGTTAGGTTAGGTTAGGTTAGGTTAGGTTAGGTTAGGTTAGGTTAGGTTAGGTTAGGTTAGGTTAGGTTAGGTTAGGTTAGGTTAGGTTAGGTTAGGTTAGGTTTTTTTTTTTTTTTTTTTTTTTTTTTTTTTTTTTTTTTTTCCTCGTTCTTTACTGCTGCTATGTTTTTTGCAGCACCATTGTATTCTTTATTGTATTATACTTATTTCAAATAAACCTTACTACTAATTCTGTGTTTGTGTTCCTAGTGTAGCTCTACGTGTCATACTTACTATTCCCTAATGGAATCCGGAAAGGGTGCAGGCGCATACTTTGCCTTCTCTTTCCTTCATCCTCCTAAGCTAGATTTGTGCAGTGTGTTACTTTATTTCTTATTTTAGGTTTTACAATAATTTCTTAAGATTACATTAGATTAAATTAAATTATATAATAAATATCATAATTAAATTGATTCACATTCACAAACAAGGTATAGTCCACATTCATTGTATAATATTACATTCATTATCATTAGGTATAAATTCATAATAACTTATAATCATCAATGAAAATCACAACATCTTTGGGAACAATTTGGTTGTAATACCAAAAACAAACAATGTAATAAAACTAGGAGGACCAAGGAATCGCGGGCAACACCAAGATTTTAAAATTACAGTCGCGGGCTTACGCAACTGTGGACCCATTAGACTTGGCCGCAGCCCTAAAAATTGCCTCGCAGAAGGCGAGCAGTGGTGCCCTGCGGTCGTCGTCCCGGAATGCATCCCTGATGGTTGCGGCATTGAGGGATAAATCCATCCTGTGCTCGCAGTCCAGCCTCAGTGACCCGAAGCGGGGACACTCGAGCACCAAGTGCTCTACCGTTTCCGGAGTGGCGTCGTCGCAAGCACAGAACGGTGACCCTAGGAGCTTAAAGCGATGGAGATAGGCTCTGATACCCCCGTGTCCAGTGAGCAGTTGAGAGCGCAGGTTATTGTGGCGTGCACCCCGAAAGACTTTGGTGGCCAGACGCACGTCGTCCACGAAGAATTTGGTCGTGGATCCCGTGGTGCTCGACGTGACTCTTGCTTGCCACTCTTCGATTGTGCTGTTCCTGATGAGGCGCTTGGCGTAGGACAATGGGAAGCTGTCGTACGCAGGAGCTCTCTTGTCGTGAAGGGCGCCATTCTTAGCCAGCTCGTCCGCCCTTTCATTGCCCGGTAGCCCCACGTGCGCCTTGATCCAGGCCCACCGGACAGATCTCCCCTGAGATTCCATGGTCCCCAGCGTCGATCTGACCTCACGAGTGAGCGGGTGCAGATTGTCGGAGTCACTTATACTTTCCAGAGCCGCTCTAGAGTCGCTGAGGACATAGAGTTTCTGGAACTTGCGTTTCTTGTTGACAGCCTGTAGTGCGCGCAGTATTGCAGCGAGTTCCGCCTGGAATACGCTGCAATAGTCCGCGAGCCCAAAGCTGCCACGCTCTACTTCCTCGCCTCTCTCCCAAATTGTGTATGCCGCGCCCACTCTCCCCTCCAACTTGCTGCCATCTGTATAAATGTGCGTCCAGCCCTCTTCCAACTCGGCTAGATCCTCCCTCGTTGATACCCACTGGAAGGGGATGGGTGTTCTCAGGGCAGGGTGCGGCAAGCTGAAGGGGCTGGTGCGGTTCTCTGCGGTTCTGCCTGGCAGTTCCGGCAATGGTTTCCCTCTCTTAACCTCGTAAAGGCGCTTGGCCTCACCAGCTCTAAGGTCCAGGGGGAGTATCCCGGCCAGCAGCGCAGCTGACGTGAGCGAGGTGGTGCGGTGGGCTTTGGCTATCAGGATCGCGAAGAGACGTGTGGTGCGATCAAGCTTGGTCCTGTTAAACTTCTTCCCACACGCATCCGCCCAGACATTCGCCGCGTATAAGACGGTAGGCTCGATGACCGCTGTGTAGATGGTCTTAACGATCTCCGAGTTGAGCCCCCAGTGCGCGCTTGCTGTCCGGGACACCGCCCTGTAAAGGTTTACGGCCTTGCCGTATACGCTGTCCAAGTGATGGCCAAAGTTTAGGTTCCGGTCCAAGGTGATTCCCAGAAGCTTAAGCTGACCCGTAAGTTGGATCAGGGTTCCCTGCATACTGATGATCGGTTGGTCATACTTAAGCTTCCGGGTAACCAGAATTGCCTGAGTCTTCTGAGGGGCAAATCGCAGCTTGTGCCTCTTTCCCCACTCGGCTATGCAGTCCAGTGCTTCATTGGTTTTGGATGATACCTCGCTCGCATTGTCCCCTACAGCTATTACCAATACGTCATCCGCAAACGCCTGCACGTGGGCCCTGAGCATGTCGGCTTCTTGGAGAAGTGGGTCCAGAAGCACGTTCCACAGTAGAGGTCCGCACGTCGAGCCCTGTATGCACCCCTTGTTGGTGGAGCGTTCCACAGTTTCACCAGCGTATTTGATTCGGATGGAACGATTCTGCAGGTAGCTAGCTACCAGACGGAGCACGTGAGGTTCCACCTTTCGTTCAAACAGCTGGTTAAGTATGGCTGGCCACCACGCGTTGTCGAATGCGCCCTCTATGTCAAGGGACACAACCGTGACCAGTTTTCGCGCCTTGACGCCCGCCTGGATGATGGTGAGGGCGTCATACAGGGCGTCCTCAGTTCCTCGTTGCGGAGTGAAGCCGTACTGTCTGCCACTGAGGTGGTTGTTTCCGGCGCCCAGGGTCCACGCAAGGCGGTTGGTAAATAGTTTTTCTAGTACCTTGCCTAGTACTGGGAGTAATCCAATAGGTCTGTAGGATTTAGGCATGGAGTAATCTTCTCGACCCGGCTTCGGTATCACCTTTATCGTGGCGCTCTTCCACTGTTTTGGGAAATAACCAATTCTAAGGCACGCATTGTACAGGGCCATCATTATCCCTGGCTCACGAACTAGTACCTGGTGGCAGATATCTGAGGTGAAACCGTCTTCCCCGGGTGCCTTTTTCGGGCTCATGCTCTTGAGGACAGTGTCCGCCTCATGTTTCGTGAAGGGTATCAATTCGGGGGTGTCTCCAGTCGCGAGCGAGTGCATCCTGTCCCAAACCTTGGTTCTGAGTGCCCGTTGGGTATCATCGTCGGTCTCTTCCCGGTCGCGAGGGTAGAAGCTTTCAGCCAGTAGGTTAACCGACTCTCCTGGGGAAAGGATTGCCTGATTTGTCGGGTCCCTGAGCAGCTTATCCTCCCGACTACCCTCGCAGACCTTGATGACCCTATAGATCCCGTCCCAGAGGGTTTCGTGTTCCTGCTTAGTGCAGAAAGACTTCCAGCTAGATGTTATAGCTTCCTGGAGGGCCTCCTTGTAGCTAATCCTGGCTGTGAGGTAGGACTCTGTCACTTGCGGTTTCCTGGATGGGTTGGCGTTTTGGATACGCTTCCTGAGTCGCTTGACGGTGGCTTTGAGGGCAGCCAGTTCGGGGGTCCACCAATGGGCTGGTTTCCCGGCTTTCCTGGGGCGGATACCCGGAATAGAGGCTTTGCATGCTGTTTCTATAGCCTCTGTGAATCCATTCAAGGCTTCTTCCAGATGTCCCGGTGTCTGAACTGCCGCTATCCTTTCCTCCGTTATCCCGTTTTTACCCAGTTCTTCCGACAGAGAGGTTCGGAATTTGGGCCAGTCAGCCTTCTTGGTGTTGAACCTTCTGGTCTGCGGTCTGACTATTCCTTCCTCAGTCCGGGAAAGCTCTACCTGGAAGGTAATGGGTCGGTGATCGGATAGGCAGCCAAAATCCGCGTCTACCCTCCAGCCCCTTGTGCGTCTCTGGACGCCCGCAGAAACAGCGGTAACGTCCACGATACTGGCGAAGACTGCGCCCCCCCGGATGGTGTAGAACGTCGGGGTGGTGCCCTCGTTGGCAATATGCAGCTCCTTCTCTGCAAGGAGTTCGACGACGGCAGCTCCCCTGTCGTCTTCAGCCTCGCATCCCCACCAGGGGCTCTTGGCGTTGAAGTCGCCGCCCACAATGAGATTGTCCACGCCGAGATCACCAATGACAGCTGAAATTTGTGCGACCTGGACACCAATGGGTTTGTCTCCCTCGAGGTAAACGCCGACAATACCGAAAAGTTCGCCTCCCACCTTAAGGGTGGCGGCGACAATGTTGCTGGTCACAAGATCGGGGTTCTCAATAACCTGTATGTTACTGTCCAGGACGACAACCGCAGATTTAACCGGCCCCCCTTTCCTACTCTGTACGACCCTATGTCCACTCGTTACGTAACCCTTGCTACCTATATATGGTTCCTGAAGCAGGAGCACGGCCACCCCCCGGTCCTCGGCCTCGCGGATGAGGTCTTTGGTAGCCGCAAATCCCCGCCCAAGATTGGCCTGTACGAGCTTTAGGGTTCTGCGGCTGTGTGTGTGTGTATGTGGTGTGTTGGTGTTGCGTGTGACGTGTGTGTTCCGAGGTTCGTTCCCAGAGTCCCCCGAGTCCCTCGAGTCACCCGAGTCAGAGGTTGAGTCGCCCTTAGCAGTAGCGAACCGCGGCTCTGGCCAGCCTGTCCCATTTAGCCCTTATTGGGCATTCAGCGCTGTACGCCGGGTGGTCGCAGACGCCGTGCTTAGCTGCCAGACAGTTGGCGCACTTAGGCGGCCCACTTCTGGCCCCGCATTCCCGCGTCTCGTGGTCACCTGCACAGTAGCCGCAGCAGCATTCCGGCTTGCGGCAATCCCTAGCCATGTGGCTGTAGCCCATGCACCTATAGCACTGGATGAGCGGCGAATGATCCACTGCCAGAACCACTTGGTATCCCAGTTTGATCCTGGAGTCTTTTAGGGCGTTCCAGATTCCCGCGCTGACCTCCAGGATGACATTGTTAAGGGCGGGTGTTCTGCCCTTGGTCCTCCGGAGAACCCGGACCTGTTGCTGGTCGCGCGGGACCCCGGCCAACGCTGCAGTGTTCTGGTTGACGACTGCCTGTTCGAGCCTGGAGTCGGTCAGGTCCTGTGCCACCTCAATAAGGCGCAGTAGCGGCTTCCTATGGGTCACCGGTGAAACAGTAAGGCCGCCTCCCGCCTTTTTAAGCGCGTCCTGTAGCCGCTCTCTGCTTTCACCGGTGTCACACGCCACCACAACCTTCTGGTTCTTGGTTTTCCGAACCCGGCTGACTCCGATGCCCAGTTCCACTACGTCGACTGCCTTCTTGACCTCTGTAAGGACGTCTTCGCTGGTGTGTCTAGGGTCCTTGGACTCCACCATCACTGGATAACTGGTCCTTACTAGTGCCTCCGCATAAGAGGCGGTTTTGGTTCTGGGCTTGGGCTCTGGCTGCGTCCCGTCCCTCGCTGCCAGACTCTCTAAGGTCCTCTTTAGAGGTCCGAGCATCTCTTTGAGCTCGCTCTGGGCCTCCCCGATAACCAGCTCAGCGCTGAGCCCCCCTACTGCAGGCGGCATCTGATGAGCCGCTGTCAAATCGCTGAGGTCCCTGACCTCCTCACGAACGGCTCTCACCTGACCCATAAGCGGCTGGACTGCTTCGTGGATATCGCCTCTCAGCTCCTCCCGTGTCACCGGCACATTTCCTTCCACCGGCAGCCTTTTCTCAATGAGGTCCCGTAGCTCGGCAATATCCCGCTGGAGACCGGCCACGGGGACGAAAATCGACCTAGCGGCCGTGGGTGACGGTGTAGACGCTGGCTTACCGGTGGGTGAACAGGGAGAGGCAGCAGCCGGCGTTCCTGCCCTGCATTGGTCCCGAGTGGGCTCCAGACGCCAGCGTTCCAAGTCCACCCTGAGTTCGCGCATGTGACCCGCCAGGCGCTCGGTTTGTTCGGCCAGGGCGCTGAGCCTCCCGTGGTCCGCTCTGTCCTGTCGCACCATCTCCGCCGATTGGCAGGGAGCGCGATCTTTGAGAGCCTCGATGTCCGTGCGTAACTCTGCGATCATCTTGACGGGGCCATCCAGTTCAAAGTTAAGCCATTTAAAGATGGCCTCTGCTGTAGCGTTTGTGCTGGTGAGGGTCTCGTGGGCTTCCTTGAGCTTACCCGCGTGAGCGGCGTTCAGGGCCCCTATTTCTTTAGTATGAGCCCTCTCTACCCTCACCAGTTCCCTGGCCGCTCTTGCCTTCTCCTGCTCAAGCGCCACCCTGTGTCGCGAGCGTGAGTCAGAGACCGACAAGACTATCTCGTACAGAGCCTGCATGGTTTCAAGTGCCTCAGCTTTGCTCTCCCTTTTCATATTCCCCGCTTTCTCAATGGCCTCTTTTCCGGACATCAACAGGTCGTTTGCCCGTTGGGTCGCCAGGTCCATTGACAATCCCGTGCGTTTGCGGGTGTCTGGGAGGATGCTGGATCTTTTGCTGCAGGCGCTCTCAACCTCTACGTCTGACCATTCGTCGTCTGTGCGTGGTGCAGAGGTTTTGCTATCCCCGCACATTGGTGCGATAGGCGTAGGCTTTGGTGACTCCAGAATTGGTGTCTCTTCCTGTACGGCAGGAGTTACGCCTTTAGCGGCGTTGCGACCAGTGTCAGTAGGCAAAGGGGGAGGCGGTGACGCCTGGCTGCCCGTTTCGCCCTTCTTCTGCGTGAGGACCTTTCTCCTCAAACTGGTTTTAGATGGTGCCGTTTTAAAGCTGGCAGCCGACGACTTGCTAGGAGACCGCGACGACATGGCCGCTTGTGCTCCGGTGCCCAGTAGTTAATTAGGTTTTTTGTTTGTTTTAGGTGCGTGCTAGCTGCCAGGCAACGACAACTCGCCGTTGCTCGACTGCCCGCGGGAGGCACGGGTCCCCGATCGGTGCAGGATAGCAGGATGCTGAAGGTAAGTAGTGTGTTTACGTGTGGTTGCTTGCGTGCGTGTGTGTGTGTGAGTGTGTGTGTGTGAGTGTGAGTGTGAATGTGTGAGTGCTTGCGTGCGTACCTGTGTTTATGTGTGCGTGCGTGCGTGTTTGTGCGTGTGTGTGTGTGTTTGTGCGTGTCCAGTGTCCCCCTAACAAAACTTCGCTTTCAGGAGCCGAAAAATATAGGTTTCGGGGCCGAAAAAGTTTTGGGCCCTGCGTAGAGCCAAACCGAGTATTCCAACTTATAGCTCTCCCCGAGACCTCTCTAATGACCCCAAACTCCGGTATCCTAGCCCAAGGGGTCCCGAAGATACAGAAGGATGAAATTTCTGGTTATTAAGCAAGATGGCCGCCAGAATGTGGTTAAAACGCTATATCTCCGAGACCGCCAGGGCGAAGATGATGGTGATTGGTATCCCCAGATTCAGCGCGACGAGCCCTATCTTCCGGTGGTGCTTTCAGGCTGAAAAATTCCAGAGTCCTGAAAACGCCTGAAAAGTAGTTGCCCACAATGCCCAAGTCCGTCCTATGTCCTCAAAAGAAACCCCGGCCTCCTACGACCACCGGTTCAGGAGATATGCTTATTTAAAGTTTCGCAAAATGGCTGCGACAAATGTCAAACTGCAACTTTGACCGCAAATATCTCCCTACTCCCAAGTCGCAGAATACCGGTGTTTGGGTTCACCACACTCAGCGTCACCCTCTCTAGCCAGTTCGGCGACTTTCAGACTCCTGAAAATTTCTGGCCGAAATTCAGCTGAAGGCTGAGAATTCTGGTAGCTGTTGTAGCGACCAACAAAGCTCCGAAAACCGCAAATCTCCACGACCCTCGGCCGCGGAGTTATGGCTGTTCAAAGATGCAACAAAATGGCTGCCAGCTGTCAAAGTGCTGACAAAAAAGTCTGTAACTCCGCAACCGATGGCCGCAGAAAGCCCGGATTTCGAACGGGTACAATAGCCTCACTTCCCCCACCCCTGAGGGGTGCTTTCAGGGTCCGAAAATCCTCAGGCCTGAAAGTCGCTGAAAATATATCAGTTCTGTAGAACTTAGTAATCCTCAGCAGAGGGTCCAAATCCGACCACTCTATGCCCAGCGGTTCCGGAGATATAGTCATCCAAAGATAATAACCATTAAAACCAGATGGCTGAAAAATGCTATTTCCGCCAGATTTAGGAATTTTGGGTCGGTGTTTGGGCTCAAATAGGTTCTATCCGATTGTTTGGACCCAAATTCGGCGTTAGAAACACTAATTTCCTATTAGGTTTGAATTAAATGGAAAAATTCGTTAAAAAATTGATATCTCCAGAACCGCTATACATAAAATTATGCAAAAAATTGTAAAATTTACAGAAAATCAGTGCGGATCTAGATATTAAATAAAAATTTTAAAATTTTGAAAAATACATAAAAATTTTGAAAAATTACTGAAAATTTCTTATTTTAATTACTGCTCGTAGGGCTCTGAAGATAAAACACTGGAACTCGCCCTGCAGCTTCCTCTGATCAGCGCGCCAAGAATAGCAATTCCAATATTTCGAAAACTGGACTGGTTCTGAAGTTATGTGCTGTTGAAGTTGACACTTTCGTAGGCTTCCAGAAACGAAAGTAGGGTAGTTAAAAATTTTTTGAAGATGGTAACCAACCTTTGGTAAGTAGGACCACGTCTCTGCAAAGTTACAGCCCTCTAGCTGCTCCGGTTTAAATTTTCTGCACCACGTGGTTTTGCAATTTTCCTATTTTCCTCGAAAATGCGCAACTGCTGACGCCTCTTGAGCATTCCAGGACGTCGCGGTAGGCAGTATCCAACAGATTCAGTCTTCGTATGCAGGTCACTGGGTGTAGTTCTCGTGCAGTTTCCAAAAACGTGGTATAACTTTAGGTTATAACCTAAAAATTATAGGGTTTTTCACCAACTGTAGTCCAGGGGGTCCTCGGTGGGACGAAATGGATAGTTCACAGGATGCACTGCACTGTCACACACAATCTGACACCGGATACTTGAGTCTATGATCAAAATTGCCACCGCAATTAATTTTTTAAATATTTAAAATTTAACGGAGCGTAGGTTTTCGTGCCGCTCGTGACCGTGGTAGGGTTGTAACTGGGTTAGGTTAGGTTAGGTTAGGTTAGGTTAGGTTAGGTTAGGTCCCGGCAGCTTCGGCTGGTCGAGTTTCTGGTCTCGGACCGGGCGCGTCCCCAGGTGGCGGATAGGGGAATGCCGCGCAGATATGCGTGGTACCGGTTTTACCGGCGCGGACCAAAACCAGACGTGGGATCGCTCCTCATTCATTGAGGAGCGGTCATAGTCGGTCGCTGGGGGGGTGGGGAAGTTCGCTCCCGGTACGTGTCTGTTTTCAGACATGACTGGGATGCGGACTAGCGACCGGCTGAGTTGGGATCGCTTTTCTTGCGAGAAGCGATCATAGCGGCGGGTCTGGTCAGACGCCTTTTGTCTGGCCGGACGGCGATCTCTTGGTCACCGTCGTGTCGGTCCGCACTTTGCGGTTTTGCGAGGTGCGGAGTGCCGTTCGGCGTCTCGGACATATTCCGAGCAGCGGCGACGGCGGAGTGCTTGTTCCTCCTCTCCTTCTGGAGGGGGAGGTGGTTACGAGCGCGGGCGGCGGGTCCGGCTGTTCACGAGAGTGGCAGTCGGGCAGGGCAGTTGGCCACCGCCGGCCGAACCCGTAATCCTGTCCTTTTTGGGACAGGGACGGGGGTCCCTTGCCTTTATTGGCTGGGGGCCAAGTGAAGACAACACTTTAAAATCACCTCGAAGCTCGTGTTTTGACGCTCGGCCGTGGGCTGCATGGCGGGGGAGAAACCCCGTCCCAAGGGCGTCACAGGGGACCGGCCCCTGTCTAATAAAAAAGGAAGCATCATGAACATGGCCAATGAAAGAGATGATCTACCCCAGGGAGGTACCGGAGGCAATGCCGATGGAGAATCCTCTGCGGGTCTCTCGAGACCCGTCTGCCCCTCGTATTCTGGGGGGGGCAACATTCGCCATGAGAGCCAAGGGGGCTCTAGTCCTTTCAAGGATGTGGAAGGTGCAGGTTCTGGCTCCGAATCTGCATCAAGCATGATCAGTGTGGGGAGCGTGACCGTGGACGACAGCGCGGGAAAGTTTTACCGCAAGCGAACACGGCAATCAGGTGGGGAGACGGCTCCGAACTCGTCTGACGACGAGCTTAGACCCGCCTCACAGTCGGGGCGCAACACCCCGAAGCGAGGAAGGGGAAGACCGCCGACAACGGGGGAGTACGTCGGGCTGTCGAAGGCCAAAGCGGCCTTAAATGCCGAAAAAGAGAGGGAGCTGAAGCTAAGGGCGGAAGAGGAGTTGGCCGATAGCATTCAGCGAGCCACAACATCTGAGGCGTCCCTCAAGAAGTTGGTCAGCGTCCCAGTCGTCTTGGACGACAAGACAACGCTGACCATCAAGCAGAGCGCCGACCAAAGTATCGCTATGATACAGATGGTCGCAGCCAAATCGGGCAATCTTAAGGGTGCCTACCAAGGTGCCCTTAACAAGTCCGCGGCACTCCTAAAGAAGGTCGTGGAGGTGTTGAGCGTTCGCTCCACCTCCGACGAGACTGCGCTTCTCCAGGCGGAGTGCGCACGCCTGCAAGCGGACAACGCCCGCATGCAGAGGGAGATGCTGGACCTCCGCAAGGAGTTCACCGATCTCCGGGCAGAGGCGGTGCTGCAAAGGGCGGCTCCCGCCATACCAGCCGTCGAAGCCCAGCCTGTCCAACCACAGCCTTACTCCGAAGAGCTGGTCCGTAGTATCATGGTCCAACTTGGGACCATGATGGACGCCCGGTTCGAGGAGTACGAGGACAGGCACTTGCCGGAGAAGAGGCAACGTCCGCCACTGGCGGCGGACACTCGCAAAGGAGCCGCACCAATGCCGGAAGAGGTACAGGTGCCCGCTTCAAAGAAGACTGCTCCCCCTGCTAAGGGGAAGAAAAAGCCGAAGGTCGCTGACGTTCCTGCCCGACCTTTGGCCGAGAAGACTGTCCCCGAACCCACCGCTGGAACTAGCTCTACTGAAGAGGGCTGGACCACGGTGGTCAAGGGAAAGAAGAATCAGAAGGAGAAGAAACCGGCGGCGTCAAAGGCTCCAAGATCGGGTGGCCCTAAAAAGGCCGAGAAGAAGACCAGCAAGAGGTCGAAAAGGCTGCGCACTCCGCGCACGACGGCAGTCGTTATTACGCTGCAGCCGGGCGCGAAGGAGCGTGGCCTTACCTATGCCTCCATCCTTATGGAGGCAAGGGACAAAGTGCCACTGGCGGACCTCGGCATCACCAAACTGACATACAGGGAGGCGGTGACCGGGGCCCGCATTTTCGAGTTGCCTGGCGCAACTAGCGGGGAGAAGGCGGACGTCTTAGCGCAGAGGTTCCGCGAGGCGCTAAACGCCGAAGATGTCCGGGTCTCCAGGCCCGTCAAGACCGCAGAGTTGCGTGTATCGGGTCTGGACGACTCGGTTACGTCTGAGGAGGTAGCGGCTGCCGTGGCTCGTACCGGTGGCTGCTCGGCCGCGGAGGTCAAGGTTGGTGAAGTGCGCTTCACCGCCTCGAGGCAGGGCAGGTCAGCCTGGGTCCGCTGCCCCGTCGCCGTTGCGAACAAAGTCTCGCAAAGCAGACTGCTGGTCGGGTGGGTGTCAGCTCAAGTCAGGCTGCTCAAGACTCGACCCACTCGATGCTTCCGGTGCCTACTTCAGGGGCACATCCAGCACTTCTGCAAGGACGTAGACCGCCGCACCCAATGCTACCGGTGCGGCGAGGTCGGCCATCTGGCCAAACAGTGCACCAAGACCCCGCACTGCACATACTGTGCTACCGCGGGTCACCCTGCCGATCACCCTATTGGCACCAAGCCCTGCAGGGCCAACAAGGTGGCCAAAAAGGGTAAAGGGAAAGCTGCGGCTCCGCAGCCGACCCGAGCGACAGTCGCTAATACGGGAGAGGAGGTGGTCGTCATGTCCGATTGATGTGGCCCACCGTCTCTTCCGTGTGCGGTAAGGTGGCGGACTAGCCGTCCCTTTACTGCGCAGAGGTCAGCGGAATGGGTTGGGAGACCCATCTCCGCATTGCACCTGACCTCTGCACGAAGTCCTGCTGTCCCCCGCTCATCGGGGACACCAACATGCAGAGTCTGCCCCTCTCAGGGCGGACAGCGCGGCGGGGTTGGCGGTAGTAATGCTTAAAGCGATCCCGCCTCTCCGCCACTACGCGCTGCGCAGGCATAGAGTGTGGTTTTTAGTGGGTAGGCCTCCGAGGATCAACCGAGCGACTTCGGTCTCTGGGTGGGTCCACGGAGGAGAGTCCCACATAACCCCGTCGTCTCCCAGCGGCGGGGTATGCGTAACGCATTTCCCACACCGAAATAAAAAAAAAAAAAAAAAAAAGGTTAGGTTAGGTTCCCGGCAGCTTCGGCTGGCCGAGTTTTCTGGTCTCGGACCGGGCGCGTCCCCGGGTGGCGGATAGGGGAATGCCGTGCAGATATGCGCGGTACCGGTTTTACCGGCGCGGACCAAAACCAGACACGTGGGATCGCTCCTCATTCATTGAGGAGCGGTCATAGTCGGTCGCTGGGGGGTGGGGAAGTTCGCTCCCGGTACGCGTCTGTTTTCAGACGTGTCTGGGATGCGGACAAGCGACCGGCTGAGATGGGATCGCTTTTCTCGCGAGAAGCGATCATAGCGGCGGGTCTGGTCAGACGCCTTTTGTCTGGCCGGGCGGCGACCCTGTGGTCACCGTCGTTGTTGGTCCGCACTTTGCGGTTTTGCGAGGTGCGGAGTGCCGGTCGGCGTCTCGGACTTATTCCGAGCAGCGGCGACGGCGGAGTGCTTGTTTCCTCCTCTCCTTCTGGAGGGGGAGGTGGTTACGAGCGCGGGCGGCGGGTCCGGCTGTTCACGAGAGTGGCAGTCGGGCATGGCAGTTGGCCACCGCCGGCCGAACCCGTAATCCTGTTCTTTTTGGGACAGGGACGGGGGTCTCTTGCCTTTATTGGCTAGGGGCCGCGTGAAGAAAACACTATAAAATTACCCCAAGCTCGTGTTTTGACGTCCGGCCGTGGGCTGGATGGCGGGGGCGAACCCCGTCCCGAGGACGTCTCAGGGGACCTGACCCCTGATTAATAAAAAAGGAAAACAACAACAACTCATGAATGGCGCCTGGAAAGAGAAAACTACCCCAGGGAGGTACCGGCCGCTCCGCGGCCGGGGAATCCTCTGCGGGCCCTTCGGGACCCGTCTGCCCCTCGTATTCTGGGGGGGGCAACCACCGCCACTCGTCTGCTCCTGCGAGCAGCACGAGAATGAGCAGATCGGGCTCTAGAGGCTCGGAAGATGACGTGGAGCCGACTTCGGGCGGCGACGCGTCATGCTTTGCGAGCGCTGAGGACCTCGTGGCTGGGGCGGCCGCTACAAGCGACCGGAAACGGCTACGAACGGCCTCACCATCGCCTGACGGCGACTCGAGGCCGTCATCGAGTTCGCGCTCTGGGAGCGCATCAAAGAGAGGCAGGGGCCGACCGCCAACCACCGGCAAATATGTCGGTGCGGCCAAGGCCCAGGCCGAGTTAAAGGCCGCTCTCAAGGCCGCGGAGGACCAGCAGCGGAAGAAAGACGCGGAGGACGAAATCCTCCGCGCCGAAGCCGCTGCCAACAAGCGGGAAGAGGCCCGGCAGCGGCAACTGGAGGACTTGTGCGACCTGGTCTACGATGACCAGTCTCGGGCTGCCCTCGCGATACAGGAGTCTATAG
Organism: Abrostola triplasia; assembly: GCA_946251915.1. Taxonomy (NCBI): domain Eukaryota; kingdom Metazoa; phylum Arthropoda; class Insecta; order Lepidoptera; family Noctuidae; genus Abrostola; species Abrostola triplasia. The sequence continues at coordinate 11,058,433 of OX276439.1, forward strand.
AAGACTGCCTGCAATTGGTGTCGCAGGTTGCCGCCAAGTCCGGCAACCTTAAGGGCGGATACGTGCGGATCCTAAAACAATCCACAGAACGTATCCGCCGCGATGTGGAGGTCCTGGCCAGCCGCAACGTCACCGCCGAGACTGCGCTGATCCAGGAGGGGAACGTCGGGCTGAGGGCGGAAAACGCCGCCCTCGCCAAACAACTGAGGAAGCTCCGTCGCGAGGTGACGGAGCTCACCAAGAAGCAGGGTGCGGCCGAGGCCGCCGCTGCTGCTGCTGCTGCAATGGCGCCCCCCCTGGACGCCGAGGAGTTGACGCGCAACATCTTGGTCCAAGTAGGGACCATGGTGGATGCAAAGCTCTCCACTGAGCAGCGGACCCGTCCGCCGCTCGCGGCGGACAAGAGACGTGCGGACCCGCCAACCCCGGTGGAGTTCGTACCTGCGGCGAAAGCCGCAAAACTGCGGCCTGCTGCTTCGGACCCTGTCAAGGGAAAGAAGCAGCAGGCCAAGGGGAAGAGGGTCGCGGAGCCTCCGCGGCCTTCAACCTCTACGGCGTCGGCTGCCCCTGAGGCCACCGGCCGTGCCAGCCCCATCCTAACGGAGGAGGGCTGGACCACGGTGGTCAAGAAGGGGCAAAAGAAGAAGCCCGAGGCGCCCAACAAGGCCTCGGCTGGCCCTAGCAACAAGGGCCAGAAGAAGAAGGCGCCGAAAAAGGCGCAGAGGAAGAGGGCACCGAGGCTGCGCGTGCCGCGCTCGTCGGCTGTGGTGATTACGCTGCAGCCAGGCGCGGTGGAGCGCGGCCTGTCCTACGCGGCCGTCCTCGCCACGGCCATGGACAAGGTGCCCCTTGCGGACATCGGCATCGCCGACCTGCGATACAGGCAGGCGGTGTCCGGTGCCCGCATCTTTGAGTTGCCGGGGGCGGAAAGCGGCGAGAAGGCTGACGCCCTCGCCGCAAAGCTGAGAGAGGCACTGGGTGCCGAGGACGTCCGGGTCTCCAGGCCCACCAAGTGCGCAGAAATGCGCATTTCTGGCCTGGACGACTGCGCGACGTCCGAGAGTGTCGCGGCCGCAGTAGCCCGTACGGGTGGCTGCACGGTCGGCGAGGTCAAGGCGGGGGAGGTGCGAAGAACCCCCTCCGGCCTTGGCAGCGCATGGGTGCGCTGCCCTGTGGCAGCCGCCAATAAGGTGGCTCGGGGTAGGCTGCTGGTGGGATGGGTCTCGGCGCAGGTAAAACTGCTGGAGGCCAGACCCACCCGCTGCTTCCGCTGCCTACTAAACGGGCACGTGCAATATTCTTGCACGTCCGAGGTGGATCGCCGCACGCAGTGCTACCGCTGCGGCGAGGTCGGCCACCTGGCCAAGTTGTGTGCCAGGGACCCGCATTGCACAGCCTGTGCTGCCGCGGGTCTAAAGGCCGACCACCCGATCGGCACCAAGCCCTGTGGGGCTCGCGTGCCTCGAAAGGGTACGGGGAAGGCCGCAGTCTCGCGGTCGACCCCTGCTCCAGCTGCCACGGGTGGGGAGGTGGTGCCCATGTCTTCCTGATGTGGCCCACCTCTCCGTCTGATGTCGCGCACCCATGCGCCAAAGGGTCAGCGAGGTGACGGAGCCCCGTTGCCTTGCTGAGCAGAGGCCCGCGGAGGCTGGGTTGGGAGACCCACCTCTGCATTGCACTGGCCTCTGCACTGAAAGTCCTGTACCCCCCTACCTCTACATAGGGGGGAGAGAAGAATCCGCCCCTTTACAGGGCGGATAGCGCTGGCGGGGTTGGCGGTAGAATGCTATAGCGACCCCGCCTCCCCGCCGATTATGCGCTGATGCAGGCAAAGTGTGAGGTTTTTAGTGGGTATGCCCCTGTGGATCTTATTGGGTTCACGGGGGAGAGTCCCACATATCCCCGTCGCCTCCCAGCGGCGGGGAATGCGTAACGCATTTCCCTCACGTTAAAAAAAAAAAAAAAAAAAAAAAAAAAAAAAAAAAAAAAAAAAAGGTTAGGTTAGGTTCCCGGCAGCTTCGGCTGGACGAGTTTCTAGTCTCGGACCGGGCGCGTCCCCAGGTGGCGGATAGGGGAATGCCGTGCATGTGTGCGGTACCGGTTTTACCGGCGCGGACCAAAACTAGGCGGTGGGATCGCTCCTCATTCATTGAGGAGTGGTCATAGTCGGTCGCTGGGGGGTGGGGAAGTTCGCTCCCGGTACGTGTCTGTTTTCAGACATGACTGGGATGCGGACTAGCGACCGGCTGAGTTGGGATCGCTTCTCGCGAGAGAGGCGATCATAGCGGCGGGTCTGGTCAGACGCCTTTTGTCTGGCCGGACGGCGATCTTTGATCACCGTCGTGTTGGTCTGCACTTTGCGGTTTTGTGAGGTGCGGAGTGCCGTTCGGCGTCTCGGACATATTCCGAGCAGCGGCGACGGCGGAGTGCTTGTTTCCTCCTCTCCTTCTGGAGGGGGAGGTGGTTACGAGCGCGGGCGGCGGGTCCGGCTGTTCACGAGAGTGACAGTCGGGCATGGCAGTAGGCCACCGCCGGCCGAACCCGTAATCCTGTTCCTTTTGGAACAGGGACGGGGGTCTCTTGCCTTTATTGGCTGGGGGCCGCGTGAAGAAAACACTTTAAAGTTACCCTAAGCTCGAGCTGGTGACGTCCGGCCATGGGCTGGATGGCGGGGGTGAACCCCGTCCCGAGGACGTCTCAGGGGACCTGACCCCTGATTAATAAAAAAGGAACAACAATTATGACATGGCGCCTGGAAAACAGAAAGTACCCCAGGGAGGTACCGGCCGCTCCGCGGCTGGAGAATCCTCTGCGGGCCCTTCGGGACCCGTCTGCCCCTCGTATTCTGGGGGGGGCAACCACCGCCACTCGTCTGCTCCTGCGAGCAGGACGAGATTAAGTCGATCGGGCTCTAGAGGCTCGGAAGCTGACGTGGAGCCGACTTCGGACGGCGGCGCGTCAGCCTTCGCGAGCGCTGAAGATCTCGTGGTCGGGGCGGCAGCTAAAAGCTACCGGAAACGGCCACGAACGGCTTCACCATCGCCTGAGGGCGACTCGAGGCCGACATCGAGGTTGCGCTCTGGGAGCGCAACGAAGAGAGGCAGGGGCCGACCGCCAACCACCGGCAAATATGTCGGTGCGGCCAAGGCCCAGGCCGAGTTGAAGGCTGCGCTTAAGGCCGCGGATGACCAGCAGCGGCAGCTAGACGCGGAGGAGGAAATTCTTCGCGAGGCAGCCGCTGCCGAAAAAAGAGATGAAGCCCGGACCCGGGAACTGGAGGAGGAGGCGGATGACGCCAACCTCCAGGACAGATTAGGGGTCATCATCCAGGAGTCCATCGAGGACAGCCTGAAGCTAGTGTCGAAGGTTGCCGCCAAGTCTGGCAACCTTAAGGGCGGATACGTGCGGATTCTGAACGAATCCGCAAAACGTATCCGCCGAGATGTGGAACTCCTGGCCGGGCGTAATGTCACGGAGGAGTCGGCCCTGCTCCAAGAGGCGTGCGTTGGCATGAGGGACGAAAACGAGCGCCTCTGCAAGGAACTGAAGAAGCTCCGTCGCGAGGTGACGGAGCTCACGAAGAAGCAGGGTGCGGCCGAGGCCGCCGCTGCTGCTGCTGCGATGGCGCGTCCCCCACCGCTGGACGCCGAAGAGCTGACGCGCAGCATCTTGGTCCAAGTTGGGACCATGGTGGACGCGAAGCTCGCCACTGAGCAGCGGCCCCGTCCACCCCTCGCGGCGGACAGAAGACGTGCGGACCCTCCAACCCTGGTGGAGTTCGTACCTGCGGCGACGGAGGGGGTGCAGAAAGCACCTGCTCCGAAAGCTGCAAAATTGCGGCCTGCTGCTTCGGACCCTGGCAAGGGAAAGAAGCAGCAGATCAAGGAGAAGAAGGTTGCGGAGCCTCCGCAACCTTCGACTTCTGCAGCGGCGACCGCCCCTGAGGCCACCACTTCGGCCAGCCCCATCCTAACGGAGAAGGGCTGGACCACGGTGGCCAAGAAGAAGAAGGGGAAGAAGACGCCCGAGGCGCCCAACAAGGCCTCGGCTGGCCCTTGCAACAAGGGCCAAAAGAAGAAGGCGCCGAAAAAGGCGCAGAGAAAGAGGGCACCGAGGCTGCGCGTGCCGCGCTCGTCGGCTGTAGTGATCACGCTGCAGCCAGGCGCGGTAGAGCGTGGCCTGTCCTACGCGGCCGTCCTTACGACGGCCATGGACAAGGTGCCTTTGGCGGACCTCGGTATAACCGACCTGCGTTACAGACCAGCGGTGACCGGGGCCCGCATATTCGAGTTGCCGGGGGCGAACAGCGGCAGTAAGGCCGACGCCCTCGCGCTCAAACTAAGAGAGGCACTGGGTGCCGAAGACGTCCGGGTCTCAAGGCCCACCAAGTGCGCAGAGATGCGCATCTCTGGGCTGGACGACTCGGCGACTACGGAAGGTGTCGTCGCCGCAGTCGCCCGTACGGGCGGCTGCATGGTGGACGAGGTCAAGGCGGGGGAGGTACGCCGAAGCCCCTCCGGCCTTGGCAGTGTATGGGTGCGCTGCCCCGTGGCAGCAGCCAACAAGGTGGCCCGGAACAGGTTGCTGGTCGGTTGGGTCTCGGCGCAGGTAAAACTGCTCGATGCCAGGCCCACCCGATGCTTCCGCTGCCTGCTCAACGGGCACGTGCAGTACGTCTGCACGTCCAAAGAGGATCGCCGCACGCAGTGCTACCGCTGCGGCGAGGTCGGCCACCTGGCCAAGTCGTGTGCCAGGGATCCGCACTGCACAGCCTGTGCTGCTGCGGATCGACGGGCCGACCACCCGATTGGCACCAAGCCCTGTCGGGCTGGCGTGCCCCAAAAGGGTAAGGGGAAGGCCGCAGCTCTGCGGCCGACCCCCACTCCAGCTGCCACGGGTGGGGAGGTGGTGCCCATGTCTGTCTGATATGGCCCACTTCTCCCTCTGGTGACGCGCATCCATGCGCCACAGAGACAGTGAGGGGACGGTCTTGGCGTCTCCTCGCTGAGCAGAGGCCGCGGAGGCTGGGTTGGGAGACCCACCTCTGCATTGCACGGCCTCTGCGCCGAAGTCCTGTACCCCCCTACCTCTACATAGGGGGGAGCGAAGAATCCGCCCCACTTTACAGGGCGGATAGCGCTGGCGGGGTTGGCGGTAGAATGCTATAGCGACCCCGCCTCCCCGCCAATTATGCGCTTATGCAGGCAAAGTGTGAGGTTTTTAGTGGGTATGCCCCTGTGGATCTTATTGGGTTCATGGGGGAGAGTCCCACATATCCCCGTCGCCTCCCAGCGGCGGGGAATGCGTAACGCATTTCCCTCACGTTAAAAAAAAAAAAAAAAAAAAAAGGTTAGGTTAGGTTAGGTTAGGTTAGGTTAGGTTAGGTTAGGTTAGGTTAGGTTAGGTTAGGTTAGGTTAGGTTAGGTTAGGTTAGGTTAGGTTAGGTTAGGTTAGGTTTTTTTTTTTTTTTTTTCCTCTATTTGGAGAAAGGAAGTAACGCTTAAGATACGTCTGCATCCTTTCATCCTGGTTGAGGGTTGAGGGATATTAAAAGGTTTTAGGGAAACTAATAAAGATGATGGAGGGGGAATATTGTTATACATAAAGTGTAGAGGCACTTTATGTATGAATATATACATACTAGTAAAAAATAAAGGTAAAGATGGAAGGCAGTTAAAGGATGGGGAAAGATTGTGGATAGGAAAGTATGAAAAATAAAGTTTTTCAGTACACATTTTTTTTTTTTTTTTTTTTTTTTTTTTTTTTTTTTTTTTTTTTTTTTTTTTTTTTTTTTTGTAATTCTTAGTATGTGCATTCTCGCCACGGCAGTTGCGAGTATGCACACACTTCGCGACATAATACAAAGGCAGTACAAAGTACATGAGCTTATTAAATTTATAGCTTAGCCTAATACAATAATGCTTAATGTAGTACATACTTGGCCTTAAAATTAAGTGTAAATATATATATATGTTTTTTTTTTTTTTTTTTTTTTTTTTTTTTTTTTTTTTTTTTTTTTTTTTTGTTTTGCGTAGATAACTCAGAGCAATGTTGGGCTTAACTTAAGCGGTTTTTTTTTTTTTTTTTTTTTTTTTTTTTTTTTTTTTTTTTTTTTTTTTTTTTTTTTTTTTTTTTCTTAATATTAAACTTACAAACTAGGTACTTATTGATAATTAAACGAATATAATACAAACATTGACAAACATAGGGATATAATGTTTACGATGTGGACTCAGGTGTGTTAAACTTTTTTAGCTGGATAACAATGTTATGTACATGCCTACCAAAGGTTTCGATGCATTCCGGGTACTGAATTATTTCGGTGAGGTCGTATGGGTTCGTGAGCTTGTGACATGTAGCGAGATGATTGTATCGGGTATGAGCGAAGCGTGGACAGTCGTGAAATAAGTGTGAAAATGATTGGGAAATTGAAGCTTGGGGGTCGCATGGGCAGATGTCGTCAGCAGTAATGTGGAATCGATGGAGGTATGATTTGTGATAGCCGTGGTTGGATAGGAATTGGGTAATAGGGAAATTGGGTTTTATGTGTGACAGAAAGGCCTGAAGGTGATCGAAGGTAGGTAAAAGGGTTTTAATGTAGGTGGATTTATTATAGAGTTCTGATGCATCTTTTCGACATGATAAGGAGTTTTGATATTTGATGAAACTGATTGGAATGGCTGTGTATTCGGGTGAGCAATGAAGGTCGGCGGCTGATTTGGCGGCGGTATCGGCAAGTTCGTTACCGGTAATGCCAGTGTGGGCTTTGATCCAGGCAAATGTTACTTCTAGACCAGCATTTGCCGAGTCGAGAAGCAACTTATGAATTTGTGTGGTTAGTGGTTTGGTGCTGTAGGGGTTGGAGAGTTCAGTAAGGGCTGATTTGCAGTCTGAGAAGATAGTGTAGGATGGGTTATTTTGTAGGAGTATCCATTTGCACGAATGTAGGATAGCGTACATCTCTGCCTGAAAGACGGAACAGCAGTTGTGGAGTTTTATTTTTCGTTGGTAAATGGTATTTCCGTCCTTAATAACTACTACGGCAGCTCCCACCTTGTCGTCGTGTTTACTCCCGTCGGTATAAATTTGTACGTTTTCGGGTGGGCAATGGGTGTCAATATCGCCTGATGTTTGGCATTCGTAAAATTCTATGCCTTTTCTGAGGGAGGGGTGCAGGAGTTCAGGAGTGGGTGTAGGCATTTCTAGTGGGATATCAGAGGGAAGGAATGAGGAGTAGCCATTAATTTTAGATCTCTCCCTGTCAGCCATAGCCAGTATCTTTGATGGGAGAGGGGTAAGTTCGGCTAGAGATATTGCGGTGGGGGTGTTAATGGTGCGGAATCCTCGGATGATTTTGAGGGCAAATAACCTCTCTAAGGAAAGAAGTTTTTTGTTGATGTAAATATATTTTAAGGCTCCGGACCATATGCTGGCTGCGTAGTAAACAATCGGTTCAATCACCTGTTGATAGATAATTTTAATATTTTCTGGTTGTATTCCCCATGTGGGTTTTACGAATATGGTGAGTTTTGATAGAAGTTTTTTGGCCTTTTCAATTGTGTGATCTACGTGTTTAGTAAATGTGAGCTTTCTGTCTATGATGACTCCTAGGTATTTAATATGATCAGTGAAGTTGATGTTGTGTTCGTTTAGTTTAATGGTACGGTTAACTGCCTTATTTGTGAATCCTATTGCGAAAGTTTTATCAGGTGCGAATGTAAGTTTCACTGAGTCACCCCAAGCGGTGATTCGTGTAAGAGCGGAGTTTGTGTGGTTTTCTAGTTCTGTCAGGTTCTTGTTGTGTGTTATGAGAAGAATGTCATCGGCGTACGCCTGTATGTGGCACCCGGGTGGCATATTAAGAGAAAGTAGTTCGTCTAATATTAAATTCCAGAGTGTGGGTCCACATACAGAGCCCTGTACGCATCCCATGGACATTTGCTTTGTTGCCTGACAATCTGCGAAATTGAGGTAAACTGAGCGGTTGGTGATGTAGCTGATGAGGATTTGATAGATGTTGTTAGGGCAGTTTACCATCCGAAGGCGTCGGAAGATGGCGGGCCACCAGGCGTGGTCAAAGGCTGCCCTTATGTCCAGAGAGACCGCGAGAACTTGCCTACCTTTGGACTTTGCGTCCCTAACAACATCGAGGGCCCTGTTAATGGCCTGAAAGGTGGAGGTGGACTGCTTAAATCCGAATTGCATGGTAGAGGAGGAATTGGTGATGTTAAGATGATGTGTTAATCTGTTGATGATGAGTTTTTCAAGTAGTTTACCGAATACATTTGTGAGGCCGATTGGTCTATAGGAAGAGCTGCTTGTGAAGTCGGTCTTTCCTGGTTTCGGAATAATTTTGGCTAATGCAATTTTCCAGATGTCAGGGAAGTAGCATAGGGAGAGGCATCTATTGAGGAGTTCTGTAATTAGGTTTGGGAAGTAAATGGCAAATCTCAAACAAATGTCCGAGGTAAGGTGATCCATACCAGGGGCTTTTTTGTGGTTCATCTGCTGTAGGCAGTTTGTTATTTCAGTGTGAGTGAAAGGAGGCTCATTGGGGGTGGACATGGGAAGGTGCATGTTGGATCTGGTTGTGAATTGTGCTGGTGTATCTTCAGATGTGTCGTCGGGAAAGAATTTGCTGAGGAGGGCTTGTGCAGTATCTTGTGAGTTTTTTGTGAAGGTGCCGTTATCCAATTTTAGTGTTGCAGGGGGTTGTCTGAGGGGTGTAGTTTTGATGATTCTGTTTGTTATAGAGTAGACGTCCTCTTTATTTTGGCGGGTGCAGAATTCACGGAAATGTTCTGTGGAAACTGATCGGATGGCTTCAGCGTACTCCTCGCGGAGATTTTTGTTTTGCTCGATGAGATTCCCAAGGGGTCTGTTGCGACGTTTGCAGTTAAGCATTTTGTGGTGGACTTGAAGGACTTTGGTTTTAATGTCATCCAGTTTTTCATTCCACCAAGGGGCCCTATTTCGGTAACCTGAGCTACGGGGGAGTACGACGTCACATCCCTTCTGAATGGCGGTGGTAAGAGTTTTAATGAAGTTTTCGAGGCTGTTTTCAGTGAGGTGTGCTATGTCGGTATTTAGGTTTATATGTTTGCTGATTTCTTGTATGAATTGGTCTTTCACAGTGTCCCATTTTACTATGGAGGTGTTGTATTTAAAAGTGGACATCTTGGCATTTCGTGAGAGGGGTGTTTTGCCGAATGTGACCTGGAATTCAATGGCACTGTGCTCTGTTGAAGGGCACATGTCACCATTGACTCTCCAGTTTGTCACGTTGGTGTGCTCGGGATCGCTGACTAGAGTGATGTCTATAATAGAGGTTCGTAATTGGCCGTGCGTGGTGGTGGTGAAGGTAGGTTCATTCCCGGTATTACAGACTGTTAACCCGTGGTGAAGGATGAGATCAGCTATTTGATGGCCCCTCCTGTTGTTTGTGGGTGAACCCCAGAAACTATGCCAGCCATTAAGGTCGCCGCATATGAGGTGGGTGGACTCAGCAGTCCTTTCGAGAAAGACAGTGAGGCTCTGAAGTGTATCGTTAATGTCATCACGGGGTTCGATATATACAGAGACTATATATACACTTTTGTGTCCTGCAGTGTTGATTTTGACGATGGATAGATTTGGATTTGAGAATTCTGTGATGCCTATAGCGCTTGTTAGGTTGTCCTTGATGAGGACCGAGGCTTTAACTGTGGATTGCATGGGGAATTGGAAGATGGTGTAGCCAGGGTAAGTGTGTGTGGTGTTGTTTGCGCCTGTGTATGGTTCATGGATGAATATGAGGTCTGTGTTGGTGTTGAATGTGTGATGTTTGAGTTCTTGTGTGGCATTTCTGCCTCTCCCAAGGTTTATCTGGATGCAGTTGAATGTGTGTGTGTTGTGTCTTGTGTTTCTGTGTGTGTTGTGTCTTGTGTTTCTGTGTGTGTTGTGTCTTGTGTTTATGTGTGTGTTTTGTTGTATGTTGTGTCTATTGGCCATAATCAATTCTCCTTCGTAGTTTTTCCGTAATATGGATTACGCTCGGGCAAAATTGAGAAGTGGCGCTGTGTGTGGTATTAGTGTTGGTGTTGTTTTTGTTGTTGTGTTGTGTGCAGTTGATGCAATTGGCGGCTGTGCGGTCTTGCTTAACTGGACAGTCTTTGTAAAGGTGAGTGTTAGACGAACAGTGAGAACAGATCGTGGCGTTGTTTTGGCAGTTTTTCCTGGTATGTCCAAACTGTAGGCAAGAGTAGCAGTGTAACAGCGGAACGTATTCCTCCGCGTGCACACGGTTATGCTCCACGTTAAGTCTACCTGTTTTTATTATGTCCCTCCAAAGGGGAGGGCTGACCATATAAATAGCGTTGTACAGATTACTGTTTTTATTATTGCGTTTGAATTTAAAGGTAAAGTTTTGTGTGGTTATGGGGGTGTCAAGTTTGTTTTGGGAACTAATAATCTCAGTTAAATTTTCTATGGGAGTGTCGATGGATACGCCTTTAAGGATTATCATAGGCTTCAGGGTTTTACTTAATTCCGCCGTAAGACCGCACTCTTGTGCCTGGTTTATTTTGTTAAGGGCAATGTCTCTGTGTTCTGTTTTGTCGAATTCTACTCTAACCTTGTTGTTAGACACAAATTTTACCTCCGCCGGAGAAAAGTCTGTGTTCTTGAACGACACTCCTGTTCTGAACGCGAGCAATGTGTCCTTGGGACTGGAGACTGGGTTATTAGAGGTTAGGATTAGAGCTGGCTTCGAGACTGGGATGGAAGTGGGGGCGGGAGTAGGGGCAGATGTAATGGTGGCGTAACTTGCACGAGTTGAGGGAGATGGATGCGTAAGGGATTTGGAGAGTGATGTTATCTCTGTTTTTATTACACCAGTGATGCCAGTGATAATGTCCTGTGTTAGTTCTGCTAAATTTAGTGAGTTGTGTGGTGTTGTGTTATTATTCCCTAGGTCGCGGCAGGTAGAGACTGTGTGTCCCTTTATATTAATTATCTCGTTAAATATATCGACAATTTTATTTTTGTTGTCCCTGCTAAGGCTCTTTCCAGCGAGAAGTAACTTTCGCGCAGCTTCTATTTTGTCCTCTACAAACTGGTAGAAGTCAAAGGCCGCTTGTGGGGAGTCAGGGGTGACAACAAGGTCTTGTGTAGGTTCCTGAAGGACGGTATCGTCTTGGGCGACTTCGGTAGGAAAACTGGCTCCTTCACCATCCGACTGAGTCAGTGGGTCAGGGCCATTGTCATTCAGGAGAGAGAGAGACATTTGTCTAGTATGCTGCTAATTAAAAGGTAAGATAAAATAATTTAACCAGACTAAATAACTATCTAGAGTAGATAATAGAATAATAATTCCAGTAATTAACAGTCGTTAATATAATTAGAAGCTGTGTAAATAATGTAAAATATGTAATAGAATATAGTAATAAAATGTAAGTATAGTGCACTGTAAGTATATTAGTACCGTAATCTAATCTTTAATGCAAGACTAACAGTAGTTGTATACGTTCAACACAAGATGGCGCAACTCTTAAAGTATGAATTGTACTAAATAATATTGTAACAATGCTTTAATTTACGTATAGATGCTAGTACAGCATACGTATGTCTCAAAACAATTTTATATAAATTAATATAGGTTTAAGCAAGACTATCAACCAAATTTTACATCAAAAGCATTTTCATGTAAAATTTGTCTACAAGAGTCGCCCTAGATGGCGTTGTTTTAGCGTATGTTATTAGATGTTCTTAGTTTAGTGTGTATAGAGAGTAATTTATTTGTAATATGTTGAATTATATTAATAATAACCGTATATATATTTAATTATGTAAGTATAGAGAGCTGAACGTGAATACTGTAGAGTTAGTTTATTTATTTTTTATTTATTTATGGTGTATTAATCTTATGCGAATATCACTAATTTATCTTGTACTAGTTACCCTTAATATAATTAAGTATTTAAGTATATGAGTGTAATAATATAATAATTATGTATTATCTATTTTGTTGTGAATAATATCATTCAAATATGTATGTGTAATACTCTATATTGTACAATTTACTAAGTGTTTACTTGTTTATTTAGGATAGTAAGTAAGGCCAAAGGTGTAAACCATAGAGTTTTTATACTTTAGTATGAAGATAGCGTCCTAGATGGCGTTACCGGTACTTAAAAACATTCCTAGACAGAACATAGAACAATATTCGTAATGAATTTTAGTGTTGCTACTTCGCGGCAGGTGGCGATGGTAGTTGTTTAGAATGTTAGACAATTTATTATTTGTGTAATGATGTGAACCTTTATTTTATTATTACCAGTACAGTTACTCAGGTGAGTGTGTTTTATGTAAGTGAAGTGTAGTGTGAATGTGTTTGTAGTGTAGTGTGATACTAGGATATATTTAATTAAACTACTTAGATAAACATAAGGTTTGTGTTGCGAATATACTTTTAGTAGTACACTAGATGGCGTTGCTGGTGTCTGCTTCAAAACCAATATTCAAAGCAGGTAAGTAAAATACTAAAAAAAAAGAAACTATTTAAGGAATTATTAAATGCAAGTATTAACTTTGTAATAGGTTTTATATCGATATGTATAATATAATATGTAGTGAATTAATTTGTTGTTACTAGTGTTTTAAGTATGTAGTATATTAATACGAGTAAGTACGAGTGATATTATATTCGGTCAGCCCGTACTTTCATCACTAGATGGCGTTACCGTTATTTGAATTTAATCTTATCTGTTTTTATGTATTGCTTGCGTAACTTTACTGGATGTTTCCTACTGTAGTTCGTTATCAAATTGCACTATAGGGGGCGCGGTAGTAACTTATAGTTTTATTCTTGCCTATGTGTATCTGAAAGGTATGTGGTAAAACGAGAGTTTATGGTGCGTTAGATAATTTAATAGTTAGTTAGTAGGCCCTGTAGGGGGCGCCACTTGCAACTATAATGTAATTCTTTGAGTAGATAATAATAGAATTGAAAAGAAATTGTTATCTGGAGGTGTACGTAAGTTTCAGTTCAATGTGTTTGTGATATGCCCTATAGGGGGCGCCACTAACAATTGTGACTTGTGGGATTTTATATGTATACAGTATAAATGGTTGTACAAATGAAATGGGTCTGTGCTGAGTAAAATTGTTATTACTTAGTGTTATGCCCTATAGGGGGCGCCACTTTCAGCTACAGGCCAGACGACCAGAACAAATTAACAATAACTTAATACCAGATAAAGGGTTATAATAAGCACTTAAATTTTGCAATATAACAGTGGATAATAACAATATTATTATTGCCTACTACTCTGTTTGTCTTAAACTTCGAGATGCCGTAATTATAAAGTTACAACTTTCGCAGTTGTAATAAATTATGACGTGAGTGCCGCGCGGTCTCGCGGGTCTACTGCGCATGCGCGTTCGAGTGTAAACAATGTGATAAACCAAGATGGCCGAGTGGCCGCTGTTATCAGTGCGCGTATACAAACCGCGTGGGCAGCGGGTGCCGCGCTTTCAAGCAGGCCTACTGCGCATGCGCGTTCGGATGTAAACAATGCAAATAATTGCAACTTTGTTATTGTAGGTATGTAACTGATAATTAAGTATATTTATTGATGATGGGTGTGAGATATGTATGATAATTATGTGTGACTGACGAAAGATAGGTGTAGATAGATATTTCAAGATTGTTATGGAAATGTATTGTGATTAGGGAAACTAATATACAGGGTATTTCTGCTTTGTTCAGTTACCGGTATGGTCGTAAATATAACTATAACCGTTAAAAATGTAGGCATGTACTTATAGAAGTAGGATCTGGTATCAATAATTAAATATGGCGCAACTTGCTGGTAATAATAATTATGATGTAGTACGCGTGGTTCGTATCTACGCGCGTGCGCTTCAGAACAAAACAAGATGGCGGAGCGGCCGCTGTTTTCGGTACGCGTAGGTCCCGCGTGGGTAGCGACGCGAGTGCCGCGCTTTCAATCAGGCCTACTGCGCATGCGCGTTGGGATGTAAACAAAGCAATTGCCGTTAGTGTTGTATGATTATAATATTAAGTAAGTATAGTAATTATTAATGATGAGTATGTATGTGTGATATATGAGACTGACGATAAGTAAATTATGCAAGTGACTTGGGTTGTGTATGCGTATAGATGTTTATACCACCTATTTATCTTGTTACAATAATAAACGCAGTAATGCCTAATAAAAGGTAATGCTAATTAAAGTACAACAACAATAGAATACAACACTTAATACAGATAATATTATTTTCGTAATAATAATATTATGTACTTAATAGTATGAACGCGTGTTCCCTAGCGGGCCCCCGCGCATGCGCGTCCGGGTATATCACTAGGCATAGAAGGTTTTCATTTAACAAAATAAATGTGGCGCGAATTGATAATAATAAGAGTCAATAAGACACGCAGCGCGTGGGCTGTGTACACCTGTTCACCTTAAAGGGCCTCTGCGCATGCGCGCAAGTACCAAACAATATGGCGGGCTGGTGGCCGTATCGGCTCACGACCCTATTCTGTTTTGCTGGAAACTATATAATATAAAAATAATGGAAATAGAAGCTAGTATTATCCTGATGACTTATGTTAACAGTGTTAAATAGTATTTAATCAAATTGCACGAAATTATACAGTACTATTAAGTAGATATATCAGTATTATTTAGTAAAATACAGTAATTACTTTGGTATCCAATATGGCGTCCGACCGTTTCAGAATAAGGCGCTCGGCCGACCATATAACGGTTCGCTACAGGCGGGAACGATGGAATTACCAACAAAATTACTTTTTGCGTTTCTATTTTTATGTAAACAACTTTTGAAGTTCAGATATTTATGTCAAAATTAAGCCGGGAACTGAATGTAAGTTATCCGATATAATGTTTACAACCTGATCTGCCGTAATCAAGTGTTAGATTAAGCCGGACAACGCTAGTCAGTGTTATATAAGCTTATCAAATATAACTATGAGCTTTATCAACTTTTATGTGTTACAAACTTATAATGCAGTTTTTGGTAATGTAATTTTATGCAAATACTGTTATATTTCGCTGACTATTTGTGCTAAAAATATTCTACTTATATGTCTAGACTCCTGATGAGGCTGGCTAGTTGATGATGATGAGCAGAGGGCTCCTGACTCGATAGGAAGTTGGTCAAAACACTGTGCGAAGTTCTGAATTAATTCTCGTTGAACAGCATATAGTTGATAACTTGAAGGTAAATAAGGATAGGTTATTTACTTGAACAGGGTAGTCTTATGTGTCTCTGAAGGCACCTGGCTCAGCTCACAGACGAAGCCGGCCGTCTTCGGTTTTCGAGATATCCTGATGTACGGGGAGGGTTTCTGGCTGATATCTCTGGTAATCCTCACTCGATAGAAGGCAAACTTTGTACGAAGCTGGAGGGCAGTAAGGCGCTTCCAACCGTACCACAAAAGTGGTAGGTGGTCACTCAAAAATTCGAGCGAAGGCCGAAAAACTGTTTACGCGCGCTTATTGTTCACAGTCTTGTCACAATTCTGGCTCCACGGAGTACACTTGGATAACAAACTTTATATCACTCGATTCGCCGCGAAAGCACGAAACTTTTGGTATATAATACGTGTATTTATCACTTATATAGCCGAAGTTAGGAATTTTCAAACACATAAACTGCGGGAGCGACACGACGAACGAAGCGAACGCGACGGCGCGGGGGCTGAGACTGGTTAGGTTAGGTTAGGTTAGGTTAGGTTAGGTTAGGTTAGGTTAGGTTAGGTTAGGTTAGGTTAGGTTAGGTTAGGTTAGGTTAGGTTAGGTTAGGTTAGGTTAGGTTAGGTTAGGTTAGGTTAGGTTAGGTTAGGTTAGGTTAGGTTAGGTTAGGTTAGGTTAGGTTAGGTTAGGTTAGGTTAGGTTAGGTTAGGTTAGGTTAGGTTAGGTTAGGTTAGGTTAGGTTAGGTTTTTTTTTTTTTTTTTTTTTTGTATGTTTTCTTGTCACCTCCGATGCTTTAGTCGGAGACTTTATTCATGTTTTATCGTTGTTAACAGTTGTGTGGTTTTGTTTATTTGAATATAGTTTGAAGGATTTCTTTTATCGTGTTTTATTTCGTGTGATTGCGTCGGTTGCAATCTCTGTGCAGTATTTGATTAAGTATGGTCTATTTCTTTTACTTAAAAGTAGCTCGGATAAAGTTTCTTTTGTTACTTTTGTGTCAGTTATTGTTTCTAAATTGTATCTTAAGTTTATATATTTTGGACATTCTGTTAGTAGGTGTATTATGGTTTCTTCTGTTTCTCGGTTGCAGACACATGACGGGTCTTCTTTGCATTTGAACCGGGCTAGGTATGCCGAGAATCCGCCATGCCCTGTTAAGACTTGTACCATTATGGGTTTGAGGTGAGTACTTCTAATAATTTTATAGGCTAATGTAACGTCAGGTAAGAAGATTTTAGTTGTGGCTGCTGTTTGTCCCTCTCTATAGCGCTTATTCCATATTTGGATAGACTGATGCCGTATTTCTTTCTTGATGTGAGAAATTGGTCGGTACTCGTAGCTGGCAGAGGTTCTGGTGTAGTGGGCAGCTTGTTTTGCCAGATCGTCGGCTCGCTCATTGCCTGGTATGCCCACATGTGCTTTTACCCAATACAGCTTGATTGAACGTTCCTCTCGTTGAAATTTTGAGATGTTTGCTCTAATTTTAAAAGCCAAGGGGTGGAACGTGTCTGCGTTTTTTACGATATCCAAGGCGGATCTGGAGTCACTCAGCACAGCCACCGTGTTCTGCTTCAGTCTATGCGCTAGTTCTGTTGCTTGGTAGAGCGCATAGAGCTCTGCCTGGAAGACTGTGCAGTGTGTCTCCAGTCTCATCCTTTTAGTGTGTCTCTCAGATCCATCTACCCAGCATGAGTAAGCTGCGCCAACTTTATTGTCAATTTTACTGCCATCTGTGTAAATTTGGACATTTGGTAGATGGAAGTCATCCATATTTTCTGGCAGCATATCCCCTAGGCTTATATATTCAATATCCGGCTCTAAGGCCGGGTGCGGGGCTTGTTTATAACATACGCGATCTTCCGTCTGTCGGATATCTTCTTCTGGTGCTAAGTCAGGTCTCTTGGCGATATATATTTGGGCGGCTTCCCTAATGCGTAGGTCTAGGGGTATCAGCCCAGCTAGTACCATTGCTGCATTGTGCGACACTGTTCGGTAGGACCTGCAAATCTTTTGCGCGAATCCCCTCTGGATCCCATTAAGTAGTTTTTGTGTCATTACTTTTTCAGCTGTTGGAGCCCATGCACTCGCAGCATATAGAACTGTGGGCTCTATGACTGCTGTATAAATTGTTCGTATTATGTCTGAGTTCAGCCCCCATTCTATTTTTGCGGTTCTGGAGACCATTTTATAGATATTTGTGGCTTTCCGGGATATATGTGCTGCATGGCTATTGAATGTGAGTTTCGAGTCTATTATTAGCCCTAAGATTTTCATCTCCTTTACTATCTGAATGGGACTCCCTCCCATGTGCACGTCTGGGACATCGTACTTCAGCTTGTTTGTTATTACCATCGCTTGAGTTTTGTGGGTTGCGAATCTAAGTTTGTTTCTGATGCCCCATTCGTGCACATAGGCGAGAGTTTCTTCTGCCTGTTCTTTGATTTTATTTGTTTTTGGCCCCGAGAACACTAGAACGACATCGTCTGCGAATGCCTGGCAATATACTTGTTTGTTGCATAGATCGTCGAGTAATGGATCTAACAGTAGGTTCCAAAATGTGGGGCCCGCTATTGAGCCTTGGACGCATCCCTTGGTTGTGGGTCTTTGGGAGGTTTCACCCGCATAGTGAACAACCACTCTCCTGTTCGCAAAGTAGCTATCCACCATGCGTCTGATGTTGATGGGGCAGCCTTTTAGTGCAAGTTGGTGTTTGATGGCGGGCCACCACGCACTGTCAAATGCCCCTTCTATGTCCAATGATACTATTAATGAGATGTCTTTATTTTTTAGGTTGCTACGGATGTGCTTCATGAGGTCATAAAGTGCGTCCTCTGTGCTGTGTTGTAAGACAAACCCATATTGTCTCGGGTTGGTCCTGGATTGAATGTGCCATTTGATTCGTTTTGTCATCATTTTTTCCAGGATCTTCCCTAACACCGATAAGAGACCGATGGGCCGATAGGACTTAGGTTGGGTATAGTCTGATTTACCGGGTTTTCTTAACACTACTATTGCAGCTTCTTTCCACGGTGCGGGAAAATGTGCCAGGGTTAAACATTTGTTAGCAATTTCCAGAAAAATTGGCAGTCGAGCAAATATCGTGGCAAGACATATATCCGCTGTCAATCCATCTGGACCAGGGGCTTTTTTGGGATTTAGGTTCTTTAATACTCTTTTAAGTTCAGCCTCTGTAAATGGTTGATCTACAGATTCGATGAGGTCAGAATTGTTTATATTATTTGCGATTTCTCTTATATTTTTGTGGTGTTCATTATCCGTGTTTGGATCATCTTCTGGGAAGAAAGTTCTTGCCAATAGCTCTGCTGATCTGGCTGGGTTCAGTACTACGTTGTTGTCTGTAAGGAGTTGATCGTCTTGTTTTATGTTTGAGACCTTTATGACACGGTATATACTGTCCCACAAGCTTTCCCTTTCTTGCTTTGAGCAGAACTCTTTCCAGCTCTCGGTCTGTGCGAGAGTTGCTGCTTCTTCATATTGTTTTTTGCTTTTCAGGTACTCGCTGACTACGTGCGGTCTTCGGGAGGGTGCTGCGCAGGACACTCGGCGACGCTTCGTGTTTACTTCTCTCTTCAGGCGTTCCAGATCATCGGACCACCAGGGTAAGTATTTTTTATTTTTATTACTTTTTATTAATGGTATTGTTTCTTTACAGGTATCTTGTATACATTTTATATATTTTTCTATTGTATCTTCTAATTCTGTTGTATTTTGTATTTGTTCTATTTTATTTTGTGTAATAGCTAGGGTATCTAATGATTTTTTAATGTTTTCAGAAAACTGTTTCCAGTTTGCCTTCCGGGTATTATAAACACGGGTGGCGTTTTTAGATCGTTCTTCAGGGGGCTTTTCAAGTTCGATGTTGAAGGTAAGTGCGTTGTGATCCGAGCTGGTGACGGATTTATCAACTCTCCAGTTTGTGATCTTTTCCAGGAGGTTCTGTGTGCAGACTGTTATATCCACGTGGCTGGTGAGGACTCGACCACCTCGAATTGTGTCAAAGGTGGGTTCAGTGCCTTGATTTAAAATGTGCATTTCTATCTCATCTAGAAACCCTCTAAGTGTTTCGCCGCGGCTGTCTTCGTCTGCACTACCCCACCATGGGCTCCATGCGTTAACGTCGCCACCGATAAGTATTTTGTCAGTGTTCATAGATCCTATTATAAGCCTCAGCTGATCTAGGTAGGGTTCTAGCGGTTCATTGCCTTCGAAGTAGACTGATACCACACCTATTGTCCACTTACTGGTCTTAAGAATGGTTGCGACTATGTTTGCAGTGTTTATAGATGAGTCATTTTGGATCACTAAATCGTCATCGAAAATAATTATGGCTGACTTAATTGGCTTACTTCTATTTGGTCCGCACTGGACCACTCTGGTCCCTGAGTACTGCCTTAATTCTCCTATTGATCCTACGTACGGCTCCTGAACTAGTGCTAAGCTGAGTTTACGTTTTGATGCTTCCTGAAGTAGTTCCTGAGTTGCGAGGCGTTTTCGCTGTAGATTAGCTTGTATGAATTTGAATTGTTTATTAGGACTTGTGTTAGATATGTACGATTGTGAACTGTAGATTGTAGAGGTGCCGTTGGCGTTAACAACAATAGGAGACGGTAGACCGCGCTATCGTGTCCCATTTGCGACGTATGGGGCAGTCTCTATCGAAAGCATTGTGAGCAGTATCTTGGTGCTTTGCCGCTTTGCAGTTGCAGCAGACAGGAGTTTCAGCGGCAGAGTATGAGGGGCAGTTCGCTCGGAGATGTGTGTCACCACAGTAACTGCAGCGGTCCGATGTCTCCTTACACAATTTGCGCCCGTGGCCGTACCCCAGACAGCGAGTGCACTGTACTAGGGGAGACTGATCCTGAACCGCGACGTACTGCAGATCTACGTGGATCCTGCCCGCTGAAGTCAACCTTTGCCACATCTTAGGTGAGACTTGAAGTATGACGTGGTTCTCGTGAGGGTTCCTGGCCCTTCGGCGGTACTTTACACTGGCTTTAAATTCATCTTCGGACAAGTCGTTGAGTATACCTATGTTTTGCGTCTTCAGTGACGCCAAGATGTCCTCGTCGGTGTTGTATGATAGAAGGTCTTTTATAATTATCAATGGCTCTTTGTTTCTCGCCTCCTCAACCCTGAGATGTTCATTGTTGGTCAGTTTTTCTGTCATTTTAATAAGGTCTTCTCTATTATTGCAGCTCAATACTATCTTTTGGTTTTTGACTTTTCGAATCCTCTGTACCTGTAGTCCGGATGTCTTTGCGTCAAGCGTTTGTCGTACCTTACCAAGGACCTCATCGCTTGTATCCTTCTCCAGTTCTGAGGACACTATGATGGAGTGATTGGGTGAGGGTTTAAGAGAATTGCGACCCGGCCGCGAGAGAACGTCCGCGTAAGAAGGGACTCCTTCTTTAAGTGACATTATCTGTCTGCCCGTTTCCTCTGCGGCTCTACGCAATTCCTTTAATTCTCCCAGTAGCTGCCCCCAATCCTGGACGCCTTCACACGGCGGAGCTTTTTGTTGCTTGGCAGACAGTAGCTGTATAACGTCTGATGGAATATCGCGGCGAAGGGCATCAAGTTTGGCGAGGATTCTGTCGGTCGGTAATAGTATAAATTTCTCCGGAGTAACGGTATTTGTAGTTGTATTTGGAGTTGTTGTTGTAGATATATTGGTGTTTGTAGTTAAGTTTGTAAGTTGTTTTGAATGTTCTCTCTCTATGGTAATCAATTCCTCCTTGAACTGTAGTTTCGTTCTTTCTAGTTGCAGCTGAAGGCCCTGACGTGTCTCACTAAGGTTGACGACCATGTTATGTAACCCGGTGAGACTGTTAATAACGCATTCCTTAATGGTCGTCTTTAAATTGCCAGATAAATCCAGCTGGGATTTTGCGTCTTGGAGTAATTTGTTCGCTGAGGCAGTGATATTCTGCTCATGAAGTACTTCAGAAGGGATGTTAAGCATGGCCTGAGACATCTTTCTTTATGTGATATAATGTGCTTTTATTTAAAATGGGTTAGGTTAGGTTAGGTTAGGTTAGGTTAGGTTAGGTTAGGTTAGGTTAGGTTAGGTTAGGTTAGGTTAGGTTAGGTTAGGTTAGGTTAGGTTAGGTTAGGTTAGGTTAGGTTAGGTTTTTTTTTTTTTTTTTTTTTTCCTCTATTTGGAGAAAGGAAGTAACGCTTAAGATACGTCTGCATCCTTTCATCCTGGTTGAGGGTTGAGGGATATTAAAAGGTTTTAGGGAAACTAATAAAGATGATGGAGGGGGAATATTGTTATACATAAAGTGTAGAGGCACTTTATGTATGAATATATACATACTAGTAAAAAATAAAGGTAAAGATGGAAGGCAGTTAAAGGATGGGGAAAGATTGTGGATAGGAAAGTATGAAAAATAAAGTTTTTCAGTACACATTTTTTTTTTTTTTTTTTTTTTTTTTTTTTTTTTTTTTTTTTTTTTTTTTTTTTTTTTTTTTTTTTTTGTAATTCTTAGTATGTGCATTCTCGCCACGGCAGTTGCGAGTATGCACACACTTCGCGACATAATACAAAGGCAGTACAAAGTACATGAGCTTATTAAATTTATAGCTTAGCCTAATACAATAATGCTTAATGTAGTACATACTTGGCCTTAAAATTAAGTGTAAATATATATATATGTTTTTTTTTTTTTTTTTTTTTTTTTTTTTTTTTTTTTTTTTTTTTTTTTTTTTTTTGTTTTGCGTAGATAACTCAGAGCAATGTTGGGCTTAACTTAAGCGGTTTTTTTTTTTTTTTTTTTTTTTTTTTTTTTTTTTGTTTTGCGTAGATAACTCAGAGCAATGTTGGGCTTAACTTAAGCGGTTTTTTTTTTTTTTTTTTTTTTTTTTTTTTTTTTTTTTTTTTTTTTTTTTTTTTTTTTTTTTCTTAATATTAAACTTACAAACTAGGTACTTATTGATAATTAAACGAATATAATACAAACATTGACAAACATAGGGATATAATGTTTACGATGTGGACTCAGGTGTGTTAAACTTTTTTAGCTGGATAACAATGTTATGTACATGCCTACCAAAGGTTTCGATGCATTCCGGGTACTGAATTATTTCGGTGAGGTCGTATGGGTTCGTGAGCTTGTGACATGTAGCGAGATGATTGTATCGGGTATGAGCGAAGCGTGGACAGTCGTGAAATAAGTGTGAAAATGATTGGGAAATTGAAGCTTGGGGGTCGCATGGGCAGATGTCGTCAGCAGTAATGTGGAATCGATGGAGGTATGATTTGTGATAGCCGTGGTTGGATAGGAATTGGGTAATAGGGAAATAGGTTAGGTTAGGTTAGGTTAGGTTAGGTTAGGTTAGGTTAGGTTAGGTTAGGTTAGGTTAGGTTAGGTTAGGTTAGGTTCCCGGCAGCTTCGGCTGGCCGAGTTGTCTGGTCTCGGACCGGGCGCGTCCCCGGGTGGCGGATAGGGGAATGCCGCGCAGATATGCGCGGTACCGGTTTTACCGGCGCGGACCAAAACCAGACACGTGGGATCGCTCCTCATTCATTGAGGAGCGGTCATAGTCGGTCGCTGGGGGGGTGGGGAAGTCCGCTCCCGGTACGTGTCTGTTTTCAGACATGACTGGGATGCGGACTAGCGACCGGCTGAGTTGGGATTGCTTCTCGCGAGAGAGGCGGTCATAGCGGCGGGTCTGGTCAGACGCCTTTTGTCTGGCCGGACGGCGATCTTTTGGTCACCGTCGTGTCGGTCCGCACTTTGCGGTTTTGCGAGGTGCGGAGTGCCGTTCGGCGTCTCGGACTTATTCCGAGCAGCGGCGACGGCGGAGTGCTTGTTTCCTCCTCTCCTTCTGGAGGGGGAGGTGGTTGCGAGCGCGGGCGGCGGGTCCGGCTGTTCACGAGAGTGGCAGTCGGGCATGGCAGTTGGCCACCGCCGGCCGAACCCGTAATCCTGTTCTTTTTGGGACAGGGACGGGGGTCTCTTGCCTTTATTGGCTGGGGGCCGCGTGAAGAAAACACTATAAAATTACCCAAAGCTCGTGTTTTGACGTCCGGCCGTGGGCTGGATGGCGGGGGTGAACCCCGTCCCGAGGACGTCTCAGGGGACCATACCCCTGGATAAACAAAAAGGAACTACAATTATGCGATGACACCGGTAAATAGAAAACTACCCCAGGGAGGTACCGGCCGCTCCGCGGCTGGGGAATCCTCTGCGGGCCCTTCCGGGCCCGTCTGCCCCTCGTATTCTGGGGGGGGCACCCCGTGTCACTCGTCCACTCGTGAGGGTGGTTCGAGGCGTTCGAGCCGTGCGAGCTCGAGGAGCGTTATAGGGGGAGATGCGGGGCCGTCCTCGGACGGCAACGTGCCGAGCCCTATGAGCGCTGATGAGTGTGTGGCCGGGGCGCTGGAGAACATCCAGCGGAAACGGCCACGCTCCACTTCGTCATCGCCTGATGGCGCGAAATCTTGCCCGGGGTCGCGCTCGGGGAGCGCATCTAAGCGCGGCAGGGGCCGACCGCCTACCACCGGCCAATATGTCGGTGCAGCCAAGGCTCAGGCCGAGCTGAAGGCCGCGCTGAAGGTCGAGGAGGGCCGGCAGAGGCAGCTGGACGCGGAGGAGGAAATCCTTCGCGCCGAAGCCGCTGCCCAGAAGAGAGAAGAGGCCCGGATCCGGGAAATGGAAGAGTCGGATGAGTCGGAGCTCCAGGACCGACTGGGCGTCATCGTCCAGGAGTCGGTCGAAGACTGCCTGAAGCTGGTGACGAAGGTTGCCGCCAAGTCCGGCAACCTGAAGGGCGGATACGTGCGGATTCTTAACGATTCCGCAAGACGTATCCGCCGCGATGTGGAGCTCCTCATAAAACGCAACACCACCGGCGAGACGGAGGTGCTCCAACGGGCGTGTTTCGCAGTAAAGGCTGAAAATGACAGCCTTTACAAAGAAATAAAAAAGCTCCGTCGCGAAGTGAAGGAGCTTAACAGGAAGCAGGGTGCGGCCGAGGCCGCCGCTGCTGCTTCGGTGCGTCCCCCCACCCAGGACGCTGAAGAGTTGACGCGCTCCATCTTGGCTCAGGTTGAGACCATGGTGGACGCGCGCTTCGCAGCAGAACAGCAGACCCGTCCACCCCTTGCGGCGGACAGAAGGCGCGCAGACTCGCCGGCTGCAACGGAGTCCTCTCCAGTTGTTGCTGAGCGGCAGGCCGCTGCTTCCAACCCGTCAAAGGGGAAGAAGCAGCCGCCCAAAAAGAAGAAGGCTGCGGAGCCTCCGCAGCCTTCAACCTCCGGAACGACGGCCGCCCCTGAGACCACCACCTCTGCCAGCCCCATCCTATTGGAGGAGGGCTGGACCACGGTGGTCAAGAAGGGGAAGAAGCAGAAGCCCGAACCGCCCAACAACAAAGGCTCGGGTGGCCCGAAGGAAAAGGGCAAGAAGAAGGAGGCGCCACGTAAGGCGCAGAAGAAAAGGGCACCGAGGCTGCGCGTGCCGCGCTCGTCGGCTGTAGTGATTACGCTGCAGCCAAGCGCGGTGGAGCGCGGCCTGTCCTACGCGGCCGTCCTCACGACCGCCATGGAAAAGGTGCCCTTAGCGGACCTCGGCATCACCGGCCTGCGCTACAGACCGGCGGTGACCGGGGCCCGCATTTTCGAGTTGCCGGGGGCGGACAGCGGCGGCAAGGCCGACGCCCTCGCGCAAAAGCTAAGGGAAGCACTGGGTGCAGAAGATGTCCGGGTCTCCAGGCCCACTAAATGCGCAGAGATGCGTATCTCTGGGCTGGATGACTCGGCGACTCCGGAAGGTGTCGTCGCCGCAGTCGCCCGTACGGGTGGCTGCACGGCTGACGAGGTCAAGGCGGGGGAGGTTCGACGAAGCCCCTCCGGCCTTGGCAGCGTATGGGTGCGCTGCCCTGTGGCAGCCGCAAATAAGGTGGCCCGGAGCAGGTTGCTGGTCGGTTGGGTCTCGGCGCAGGTCAAACTGCTCGATGCCAGGCCCACCCGATGCTACCGCTGCCTGCTCAACGGGCACGTGCAGCACGTCTGCACGTCCAAAGAGGATCGCCGCACGCAGTGCTACCGCTGCGGCGAGGTCGGCCACCTGGCCAAGTTGTGCGCCAGGGATCCGCACTGCACAGCCTGTGCTGCTGCGGATCGCATGGCCGACCACCCGATTGGCACCAAGCCCTGTCGGGCTGGCGTGCCCCAAAAGGGTAAGGGGAAGGCCGCAGCTCTGCGGCCGACCCCCACTCCAGCTGCCACGGGTGGGGAGGTGGTGCCCATGTCTGTCTGATATGGCCCACTTCTCCCTCTGGTGACGCGCACCCATGCGCCGAAGAGACAGCGAGGAGACGGACTTGGCGTCTCCTCGCTGAGCAGAGGCCGCGGAGGCTGGGTTGGGAGACCCACCTCTGCATTGCACGGTCTCTGCGCCGAAGTCCTGTACCCCCCCTACCTCTACATAGGGGGGAGCGAAGAATCCGCCCCACTTTACAGGGCGGACAGCGCTGGCGGGGTTGGCGGTAGAATGCTATAGCGATCCCGCCTCCCCGCCAATTATGCGCTGAAGCAGGCAATTGTGAGGTTTTTAGTGGGTATGCCCCTGTGGATCTTATTGGGTTCACGGGGGAGAGTCCCACATATCCCCGTCGCCTCCCAGCGGCGGGGAATGCGTAACGCATTTCCCTCACGTTAAAAAAAAAAAAAAAAAAAAAAAAAAGGTTAGGTTAGGTTAGGTTAGGTTAGGTTAGGTTAGGTTAGGTTAGGTTAGGTTAGGTTAGGTTAGGTTAGGTTAGGTTAGGTTAGGTTAGGTTAGGTTAGGTTAGGTTAGGTTAGGTTAGGTTAGGTTAGGTTAGGTTAGGTTAGGTTAGGTTAGGTTAGGTTAGGTTAGGTTAGGTTAGGTTAGGTTAGGTTAGGTTAGGTTAGGTTAGGTTAAGGCGAAGAAGCCGAAGGCGCCTGCCCAACAACCCAAGGCAGGGCGTAAGGCCTCGACGAAGAAGGACATGGCGCTACGCTCTCCGGGCTCAACAGCTGTAATAATCACGTTGCAGCCGGGCGCGGAGGAGCGTGGCTTGTCGTATGCGGCCGTGCTTGCGGAGGCCAAAGAAAAGGTCCCGCAAGTGGGAATTACCTCGGTGAGGTATAGGAAGGCGGCAACAGGAGCTCGCGTTTTTGAGCTACCAGGTGCTATGAGCGGCGAGAAGGCTGATGCACTCGCCGCCAAAATCCGCGAGGCCTTCCAGGCCGAAGACGTCCGGGTGTCCAGGCCCGTCAAATGCGCCGACCTGCGCATCAAAGGCCTGGATGACTCGGTCACTACCGCCGAGGTCGTCGCCGCTGTAGCCAAAGCGGGTGGCTGTGCGCCGAGCGACGTGAAGGCTGGCGAGGTGCGCCACTCCGAGACCGGAGTGGGCACCATTTGGGTGAGGTGCCCTGTCGCTGCGGCCCGAAAGGTCACGCGGGGCAGACTGCTCGTCGGGTGGGTCTCGGCGCAGGTGAAGCTGCTCCAGGACCGCCCGAAGCGATGCTTCCGCTGCCACAAGACGGGGCACATCAAGCCCGACTGCAGGGAGTCTGTGGATCGCAGCCAGGAGTGCTTCCGCTGCGGACAGCCAGGCCACGAGGCCAAGCAGTGCTCCCAACAGCCGCACTGCACATCTTGTGCGGCTGCCGGGCTTGATGCTGGGCACTCCATTGGGTCCAGGCCATGTAAAAGTGGCCTGACCAAGACAGTGAAGGGGAAGGGGATGAAGTCTGCTCCGCAGCCGACCTCAGTCCCAACTTCGGCTGAGAACGCCGGGGAGTCGGTGGTACCCATGGCCCAAGATTAACATGGCCCACCGATTCCTGCAGGCGAATATTAACCACTGCGCCAGGGCCCAAGACCTTCTGGTCCAAAGCATGGCGCAGTGGGAGATAGACATCGCGGCGGTTGCGGAGCCCTACTTCGTCCCACCCAGGGACAACTGGGTGGGTGATCCAGGGGCACTTGTCGCCCTCGTCTCGCGGACTCCTCTACGGGTCGTCGCCAAGCGTCCGGGCTGCGTTGCAGCGGTGGCGGACAACATCTTCGTTGTGGGGGTGTATTTCTCGCCCAACAGGGTCCTTGCAGAGTTTGAGGTTTTTCTCAACAACTTGGGGGCCCTGATTGGGCAGAATCGCCCCCTTCCTACTATCGTTCTCGGGGACCTCAATGCCAAATCCACGGCTTGGGGTTCCCCCGCCACCGACGCACGAGGCGAGCTCGTGGAGGAGTGGATGTTGGAGGTGGGACTGTGCGTCCTCAACCGGGGGTCGGTGCACACTTGCGTGCGGCAGCTGGGCGGGTCCATTGTGGACGTCTCTCTCGCAAGTCCAGTTGTCGCGCGTAGGGTCACCGGCTGGAGGGTCTTAGAGGGGGTGGAGACACTATCAGATCACCGGTATATCCGGTTTGACGTCTCCACTCCCGCAACGTCGTCGTCGTCGTCACACGCGATCTTCCCGCGTTGGGTGCTCCAGAAGCTGGACAAAGATATGCTGCAGGAAGCAGCTATCGTTCAGGCCTGGGTCGGCAACACAGTTGAGCTCGTGGGGGTAGAGGAGGAGGCGGCTTGGTTCCGGGACGCTATGTCAAACATCTGTGACAGTGCAATGCCCCGGGCCAGGTCGCGGCCCTCACGACGCCAAGTGTATTGGTGGTCAGCTGAGCTGTCACAACTGCGCGTGGCGTGCGCCAAGCACAGGCGTGCGTACACGCGCCAGCGCAGAAGACGCACCGTCGACCGCGCTCTGGAAGCCCGGCTTTACGCCGCCTACCGAGGGGCCACGCTGGCCCTTCAAGAGGCGATCGGCCGGGCCAAGGACGCGGCTCGCGAGGAGCAGCTGGCCACCCTGAACGCAAACCCGTGGGGGCGCCCGTACCAGTGGGTTCGTGGCAAACTCCGCCCTTGGGCGCCCCCGCTGACCCAGACCCTGGACCCCCAGTTTCTGGACACCGTGACGACGACCCTCTTCCCGACGAGGACGCACCATATTCCCCCGCCCATGCACTCGCAGGCAGCGAGGGATGACGAGGGCGATGTGCCCGCAGTAACGGCTGCGGAGCTAGGGGCGGCAGAGCTTCGCATGAGGGCGAAGAACACCGCCCCGGGACCGGATGGTGTGCCTGGCCGTGCACTGGCCGTGGCACTGAAGGCCTTAGGGCCTCGACTACGCGGACTTCTCGACGCCTGCCTGCAGCGCGGAGAGTTCCCACAGTTGTGGAAGGCAGGCAGGCTGGTGCTGCTGCGGAAGGAGGGGCGCCCCGTCGACGCTCCATCCTCTTACCGGCCGATAGTGTTGCTTGGCGAGATGGCGAAGCTATTCGAACGCGTCATCGCTGCCCGTCTCGTCAAGCACCTAGCGAGGGTTGGGCCCGATCTGTCGGACCATCAGTTCGGTTTCCGGGAGGGTCGCTCTACCGTCGACGCGATCTTACGCGTAAAGGCCCTCTCGGACCAGGCAGTATCGGGCGGCGGGGTGTTGTTGGCTGTGTCTCTTGACATAGCCAATGCCTTCAACACCCTGCCATGGAGCTGCATAACGGAGGCGCTCCGATTCCACGGGGTACCGCAGTACCTGCAGCGCGTAGTTGGGGCCTACCTGGCCAACAGGGAGGTGCAGTTCGAGGGTCGTGGCGGGCTTCAGACGAAGCTCGTCACTTGCGGTGTTCCACAGGGGTCAGTCCTCGGACCTCTCCTGTGGAACATCGGCTACGACTGGGCCCTCCGGGGCGCTACTCTCCCGGGTGTCAGCGTAGTGTGCTACGCTGACGACACACTCGTCCTATCCCGGGGGAGGTCGCACCGCGAAGCTGCCATCCTCGCCACGGCTGGAGTGGCACACATGGTCGGGCGCATCAAAGCGCTAGGGTTGGAGGTGGCGCTGTCCAAGTCCGAGGCCCTGTTCTTCCACGGGCCCCGGAAAGCGCCACCTGCTGGGTCCCACATCGTCGTTGGGGGGGTCACCATCAACATCGGGTCCACCATGCGCTATCTCGGGCTAGTGCTCGATGGCAGGTGGACCTTCGACCCCCACTTTACACGATTGGGGCCCAGAGTGTCTGCAGCGGCCGCCGCCCTTGGGCGTCTCTTGCCCAATCTAGGCGGCCCCAAGAATAGTGTCCGGCGTCTCTTCATGGGGGTCGCCCGCTCGATGGCGCTCTACGGGGCGCCAGTTTGGGCGGACAGTCTGACGCCGCGCGGCGCTGCTTCCTTGCGGCGGCCGCAGCGCGCGATGGCGGTCCGGGTCATCCGCGGCTACCGCACGATCTCGTACGAGGCAGCGTGTTTGCTGGCCTCGTCAATGCCGTGGGACCTGGACGCCAAAGCTCTTGCGGCCGCATACTACTGGCGCAAGGAGCAGGAAAGTCGCGGCGAGAGGCTTCCGCCTCGAGCCATCGAGCGGCGCATTGAAGAACTCCGCGGGATTCTTCAGCTTCAGTGGGCGGACAGGCTTACCCGGCCACTGGCCGGTCACCGCACTATCGAAGCCATCCGTCCACATCTCGCGGAGTGGCTGAAGAGACGCCACGGGACGCTAACGTTCCGCACGACGCAGGTACTGTCGGGGCATGGCTGCTTCGGCAAGTACCTGTGTCGTATTGCTGGCAGGGAGCCGAACGACTCCTGCCACCATTGTTCGTGCGGCGAGGACACGGCGCAGCACACGCTCGAGCTATGTCCGGCTTGGGCTGTGCAGCGCCAAAACCTCGCCGCAGTCATCGGGTCGGACCTCTCGCTTCCGGCTGTCATCGAAGAGATGGTAGGGAGCGAGAGGTCCTGGAGCGCCATCACAGACTTTTGTGGGGAGGTGATGGCGCTCAAAGAGGCGGCTGAAAGAGAGCGGGAGCTTGCCCCCGCTCACCCAAGCCGTGCACGTCGACCCAGGGGGAGGAGGAGGGCAGACAACGCCCTCTTCCAACCTCCATAACGGCAAATGGCCTAAGGGCCATTAATGTCTGTTGGCGCGCGCCACACTGGGCGCCGCGCGTAAAGAGAAGACAGCGAGGGGTTAGACTAGCTGACTCCTCGCTGTGCGGAGGCCTGCGGAGACTGGGTTGGGAGACCCAACTCTGCATTGCACTGGCCTCCGCCGAAGTCCTGCAGCCCCCTCCGTCCTCTGGGGGGCACACACACCGAAGGTCCGCCCTTTTCAGGGCGGACAGCGCTGGCGGGGTTGGCGGTAGAGTGCTCTAGCGATCCCGCCTCCCCGCCATCAAAGCGCCAAGCAGGCAATGTGTGGTTTTTAGTGGGTATACCCTCGTGGACCGGCCTTTTCGGTTCATGGGGGGGAGTCCCACATAACCCCGCCGTCTCCCAACGGCGGGGTATGCGTAATGCATTTTCCGCACGTTAAACAAAAAAAAAAAAAAAAAGGTTAGGTTAGGTTAGGTTAGGTTAGGTTAGGTTAGGTTAGGTTAGGTTAGGTTAGGTTAGGTTAGGTTAGGTTAGGTTAGGTTAGGTTAGGTTAGGTTAGGTTAGGTTAGGTTAGGTTAGGTTAGGTTAGGTTAGGTTAGGTTAGGTTAGGTTAGGTTAGGTTAGGTTAGGTTAGGTTAGGTTAGGTTAGGTTAGGTTAGGTTAGGTTAGGTTAGGTTAGGTTAGGTTAGGTTAGGTTAGGTTAGGTTAGGTTAGGTTAGGTTAGGTTAGGTTAGGTTAGGTTAGGTTAGGTTAGGTTAGGTTAGGTTAGGTTAGGTTAGGTTAGGTTAGGTTAGGTTAGGTTAGGTTAGGTTAGGTTAGGTTAGGTTAGGTTAGGTTAGGTTAGGTTAGGTTAGGTTAGGTTAGGTTAGGTTAGGTTAGGTTAGGTTAGGTTAGGTTAGGTTAGGTTAGGTTAGGTTAGGTTAGGTTAGGTTAGGTTAGGTTAGGTTAGGTTAGGTTAGGTTAGGTTAGGTTAGGTTAGGTTAGGTTAGGTTAGGTTAGGTTAGGTTAGGTTAGGTTAGGTTAGGTTAGGTTAGGTTAGGTTAGGTTAGGTTAGGTTAGGTTAGGTTAGGTTAGGTTAGGTTAGGTTAGGTTAGGTTAGGTTAGGTTAGGTTAGGTTAGGTTAGGTTAGGTTAGGTTAGGTTAGGTTAGGTTAGGTTAGGTTAGGTTAGGTTAGGTTAGGTTAGGTTAGGTTAGGTTAGGTTAGGTTAGGTTAGGTTAGGTTAGGTTAGGTTAGGTTAGGTTAGGTTAGGTTAGGTTAGGTTAGGTTAGGTTAGGTTAGGTTAGGTTAGGTTAGGTTAGGTTAGGTTAGGTTAGGTTAGGTTAGGTTAGGTTAGGTTAGGTTAGGTTAGGTTAGGTTAGGTTAGGTTAGGTTAGGTTAGGTTAGGTTAGGTTAGGTTAGGTTAGGTTAGGTTAGGTTAGGTTAGGTTAGGTTAGGTTAGGTTAGGTTAGGTTAGGTTAGGTTAGGTTAGGTTAGGTTAGGTTAGGTTAGGTTAGGTTAGGTTAGGTTAGGTTAGGTTAGGTTAGGTTAGGTTAGGTTAGGTTAGGTTAGGTTAGGTTAGGTTAGGTTAGGTTAGGTTAGGTTAGGTTAGGTTAGGTTAGGTTAGGTTAGGTTAGGTTAGGTTAGGTTAGGTTAGGTTAGGTTAGGTTAGGTTAGGTTAGGTTAGGTTAGGTTAGGTTAGGTTAGGTTAGGTTAGGTTAGGTTAGGTTAGGTTAGGTTAGGTTAGGTTAGGTTAGGTTAGGTTAGGTTAGGTTAGGTTAGGTTAGGTTAGGTTAGGTTAGGTTAGGTTAGGTTAGGTTAGGTTAGGTTAGGTTAGGTTAGGTTAGGTTAGGTTAGGTTAGGTTAGGTTAGGTTAGGTTAGGTTAGGTTAGGTTAGGTTAGGTTAGGTTAGGTTAGGTTAGGTTTTTTTTTTTTTTTTTTTTTTTTAGTGTTTGTCTTTGTACCCCTAACGAGGTCAGGGCCTTTAGTATTCTGGGTTTTTATTTTCTTCCAATTCTTAATTTGGGTTTTGTGGAGATTAAGGATTTTTTGCATTTCCTGTTTTACTTTTTCATTATTTCTTCAGTTTGATGATGGTGCTTCTTTCTTCCTTTTTTAAAATATATTTTCCCATCTTTTGCCTGCTTCTTCCTTCCTCTTGTATATGACCGTCACTGTATACTCATTATACAGTGGTGTCATATTTTGCCTTTTCGTTCTTGTTTCTAATTTTGATTTTTATTCTTCTAAAGTTTCCTTCCTTTGTCTTCTCTTTTCTTTTTAGCTGTGGCGTTTCTTGCAGTGGGTAAGTATATTTCAGTTCTTCTTTTGTGTTTATGTATTTCGTTTCTGTTTCAGGTGCTGTGATCGTGTTTTTGATATGTCTTCGTCCACTTCGTTGATTTCTTCCCATCAGTTCCTCGAACCACAACGACGAGTTATGTTTTTTAATACTATTTTTATTTATGACGTTTTTGAGTTTATTTGATTTGAACTTTTGTTTGTCTATTTTGTATTCTGCTATTAATTTTATTTTTATGTTTCTAATTTTTGAGATTTTTGTGTTTTTAACAATTTGGGGTTGTTTCGCATGAAGCAACTTCAAATTTATTTCTCGAGGTTGTTGACTGTCTAATTTCTTGTTTTTATATTTGTTTTGTTTTGTTTCAGGTTCGTCGCTGCAGGAGGTTCGCTGTGAGACAACGTTAGCAATATTGAATGCTAGCGCGGGCGAGCGTGTCCCATTTCTTCTTGACCGGGCAGTCTATGCTGAAGGCGTTGTGCTTGCAGTCTGCCATTTTGGCCTCTGTGCAATTCTTGCATATCGGTGCTTCGCCCGCTGCTAACTTTGGGCACTCGGTCCTAAGGTGCGGGTCACAACAATGACTGCATAGATCGTCAGATTCTATGCAGTGCTTTTTGCTGTGCCCGTACCCCAGGCACCGAGTGCACTGTATCAATGGCGTCTGGTCGAAGACGTGGACATTTTGAAGGTCGATCTTCAGCTTTTGCGCTTCGGTCGCTCTCTTCCAGATAATGGGGGAGACGCTGAGAACCACGTGATTGGTGTGGGGGTTTCTCGCCTTTTTTCTGAACTTAATGTTCATTCTGTCTTCCTCGCTGTCGAGGCTGTCAAAGATCCCCCGGTTCTGATTTCTGAGGGCTTTAAGAAGATCGTCTTCGCTGTGGATTAACAGCACATCCCTCAGAACCAGAAGCGGGTCCTTGTTTCTGACCTCCTCGACAACGAGGTTTTGTCCGGCTGCCTCTAGTCTGTTCTTGACCTTTTTCCTTTCCTCCTTACTTCTACACCCCATTATGATTTTCCTGTCCTTTGCTTTCCTTACTCTCTCCACTTGTACCCATCCTTCCTTTGCATCTATGGCCTTCCTCACTTTCTCTAAAATATCCTCTCCCGTCTCCATGTCGTCCGTGGATGTGACAACCACGGAGTGCAGAGTTGGTCGGCTTGAATCCGGCCTAGTCTGTGGCTCCGTAGTTAGCACACTCGCGTACGTGGCCTTTTCGAGCACTTCCTTATGACTTTCTTCCATAATTTTCTTTAGTTCCTCTACTTTCCTTCCATTTTCCACTAATATTGTTCTATTTTCTTCTAGCTTTTCGAGGATAAGGCTCTCTTCTCTTCCTTTCTTCTTTATTTCTTCTTCTTCCAATCGTACTATCTGTTTTTCCCTTTCTGGCCCTTTTCCCTCTTCTCCTTTTCCCTTTCGTATCTTGATGGTTTCGGCTTCAGCCTCCTTCACGAGTTCGTACAGCCGGTCGATCGCTTTTGTGATGCCCTCTTTTAGGTCTGTCTTGAGGTTTCTTGAGGTGGAGAGGCACAGTTTCGCCCTGTTTAGGCATGCTCTGGCCTCCTCAACCCTACTGACAGGGGTGTTAGTTGGTGGTACTTCTTTTGCCTCGACTGAGACCCTGCGAGCTGATACTGCTTTTCCCTCCTGGGTGGGCGCGGGTTTCAGTCTCGGCTTTTGAGGGGCCGCCGGAGCTGTTGCTGCAGAAGAAGGAGGGGAAGATTCTGTGGGTGTCACCCTACCGGCAGACTCCCACTCTCCGATGCTGCGTCTCACCTTCGATGGTTTAGGCGGGCTTGGCTTGTGTGTCGGAGAGTGCGACTCCGCGTCCGAGGCTTTCTTCGCTGGTGTTCTGAAGCCGAACATTATTTCTGCCTATACCCAACCTTGTGTATAATATATGTAATCAGATTAAAATGCAAAAAACACTGACGTCGGTATCTTCGGTGTAAAAGGCCGAGATGTCAATAGAATTGTCAATAAAATTGTATAAAATATGAGTGTTTGCTCCGGTGTAAAGGCCGGAGTGTC
This sequence comes from Abrostola triplasia, assembly GCA_946251915.1. Lineage (NCBI taxonomy): Eukaryota > Metazoa > Arthropoda > Insecta > Lepidoptera > Noctuidae > Abrostola > Abrostola triplasia. The sequence goes on from OX276439.1 coordinate 11,092,906, forward strand.
AATAAAAGTCAAGTGTTTTGCAGAAATCTCCGGTGTGAAGGCCGGAGTGTCAATAGACTTAGTAAATGATTAGGTTTTGAAATAAAAGTTTGTGATTGTTTCAGTTCGTCAAAGTTTGTATATAAAAAGTAAAGTGTGTGTATATAGGTCCTTTAGTGTTTATATGTTGTTGCCCTTATATTCATGTATATGTGAATATAGTCAAATAGCGCCAATAGGCATAAGTAAACGATAAATAATGATTGCATAAAACGCAACACTCAATTTAAAATAAAAGTCAAAATTTGTTTGCAATTAACAATAAAAATATTGTTTATGTCTGCAAAGGCGCGAAAATGTGGATGTTTGCTTCGTGGGAAAACTTGTTCCACCCCGTCTGTATATTTTAAAACTATTTACGACAACTATGCAGTAGGAAAAAACAAAGTTATCGATTTTTGAATATTTTGTATATTTAGATGACTTTCTATCAAGTCTCAATAATGTTAATTTTGTTAATATTTAAAGTTGTATGAATGTTGTATGAATTATATATGTACTAAAACTAAAGTATTTGTCTGCTAGATTTTTGAGAATTATAAAAACAATTTATTATTTGAGTGTAACAAAGATTTTGATTTTCGAAAATTTCAACTATCTGGACGACTTTATAAAATCATTAAATTTTGAATAATTCCAAAAATATAAGAGGGGGGTCAATTTCGATTGTAGACTATAATAGAATTAAAGTCTGTCGAATTTTAGAGACATCAACGGACACTATAGGACAAATACAACCAACTGAAAAATCGATGGGTTAGGTTAGGTTAGGTTAGGTTAGGTTAGGTTAGGTTAGGTTAGGTTAGGTTAGGTTAGGTTAGGTTAGGTTAGGTTAGGTTAGGTTAGGTTAGGTTAGGTTAGGTTAGGTTAGGTTAGGTTAGGTTAGGTTAGGTTAGGTTAGGTTAGGTTAGGTTAGGTTAGGTTAGGTTAGGTTAGGTTAGGTTAGGTTAGGTTAGGTTAGGTTAGGTTAGGTTAGGTTAGGTTAGGTTAGGTTAGGTTAGGTTAGGTTAGGTTAGGTTAGGTTAGGTTAGGTTAGGTTAGGTTAGGTTAGGTTAGGTTAGGTTAGGTTAGGTTAGGTTAGGTTAGGTTAGGTTAGGTTAGGTTAGGTTAGGTTAGGTTAGGTTAGGTTAGGTTAGGTTAGGTTAGGTTAGGTTAGGTTAGGTTAGGTTAGGTTAGGTTAGGTTAGGTTAGGTTAGGTTAGGTTAGGTTAGGTTAGGTTAGGTTAGGTTAGGTTAGGTTAGGTTAGGTTAGGTTAGGTTAGGTTAGGTTAGGTTAGGTTAGGTTAGGTTAGGTTAGGTTAGGTTAGGTTAGGTTAGGTTAGGTTAGGTTAGGTTAGGTTAGGTTAGGTTAGGTTAGGTTAGGTTAGGTTAGGTTAGGTTAGGTTAGGTTAGGTTAGGTTAGGTTAGGTTAGGTTAGGTTAGGTTAGGTTAGGTTAGGTTAGGTTAGGTTAGGTTAGGTTAGGTTAGGTTAGGTTAGGTTAGGTTAGGTTAGGTTAGGTTAGGTTAGGTTAGGTTAGGTTAGGTTAGGTTAGGTTAGGTTAGGTTAGGTTAGGTTAGGTTAGGTTAGGTTAGGTTAGGTTAGGTTAGGTTAGGTTAGGTTAGGTTAGGTTAGGTTAGGTTAGGTTAGGTTAGGTTAGGTTAGGTTAGGTTAGGTTAGGTTAGGTTAGGTTAGGTTAGGTTAGGTTAGGTTAGGTTAGGTTAGGTTAGGTTAGGTTAGGTTAGGTTAGGTTAGGTTAGGTTAGGTTAGGTTAGGTTAGGTTAGGTTAGGTTAGGTTAGGTTAGGTTAGGTTAGGTTAGGTTAGGTTAGGTTAGGTTAGGTTAGGTTAGGTTAGGTTAGGTTAGGTTAGGTTAGGTTAGGTTAGGTTAGGTTAGGTTAGGTTAGGTTAGGTTAGGTTAGGTTAGGTTAGGTTAGGTTAGGTTAGGTTAGGTTAGGTTAGGTTAGGTTAGGTTAGGTTAGGTTAGGTTAGGTTAGGTTAGGTTAGGTTAGGTTAGGTTAGGTTAGGTTAGGTTAGGTTAGGTTAGGTTAGGTTAGGTTAGGTTAGGTTAGGTTAGGTTAGGTTAGGTTAGGTTAGGTTAGGTTAGGTTAGGTTAGGTTAGGTTAGGTTAGGTTAGGTTAGGTTAGGTTAGGTTAGGTTAGGTTAGGTTAGGTTAGGTTAGGTTAGGTTAGGTTAGGTTAGGTTAGGTTAGGTTAGGTTAGGTTAGGTTAGGTTAGGTTAGGTTAGGTTAGGTTAGGTTAGGTTAGGTTAGGTTAGGTTAGGTTAGGTTAGGTTAGGTTAGGTTAGGTTAGGTTAGGTTAGGTTAGGTTAGGTTAGGTTAGGTTAGGTTAGGTTAGGTTAGGTTAGGTTAGGTTAGGTTAGGTTAGGTTAGGTTAGGTTAGGTTAGGTTAGGTTAGGTTAGGTTAGGTTAGGTTAGGTTAGGTTAGGTTAGGTTAGGTTAGGTTAGGTTAGGTTAGGTTAGGTTAGGTTAGGTTAGGTTAGGTTAGGTTAGGTTAGGTTAGGTTAGGTTAGGTTAGGTTAGGTTAGGTTAGGTTAGGTTAGGTTAGGTTAGGTTAGGTTAGGTTAGGTTAGGTTAGGTTAGGTTAGGTTAGGTTAGGTTAGGTTAGGTTAGGTTAGGTTAGGTTAGGTTAGGTTAGGTTAGGTTAGGTTAGGTTAGGTTAGGTTAGGTTAGGTTAGGTTAGGTTAGGTTAGGTTAGGTTAGGTTAGGTTAGGTTAGGTTAGGTTAGGTTAGGTTAGGTTAGGTTAGGTTAGGTTAGGTTAGGTTAGGTTAGGTTAGGTTAGGTTAGGTTAGGTTAGGTTAGGTTAGGTTAGGTTAGGTTAGGTTAGGTTAGGTTAGGTTAGGTTAGGTTAGGTTAGGTTAGGTTAGGTTAGGTTAGGTTAGGTTAGGTTAGGTTAGGTTAGGTTAGGTTAGGTTAGGTTAGGTTAGGTTAGGTTAGGTTAGGTTAGGTTAGGTTAGGTTAGGTTAGGTTAGGTTAGGTTAGGTTAGGTTAGGTTAGGTTAGGTTAGGTTAGGTTAGGTTAGGTTAGGTTAGGTTAGGTTAGGTTAGGTTAGGTTAGGTTAGGTTAGGTTAGGTTAGGTTAGGTTAGGTTAGGTTAGGTTAGGTTAGGTTAGGTTAGGTTAGGTTAGGTTAGGTTAGGTTAGGTTAGGTTAGGTTAGGTTAGGTTAGGTTAGGTTAGGTTAGGTTAGGTTAGGTTAGGTTAGGTTAGGTTAGGTTAGGTTAGGTTAGGTTAGGTTAGGTTAGGTTAGGTTAGGTTAGGTTAGGTTAGGTTAGGTTAGGTTAGGTTAGGTTAGGTTAGGTTAGGTTAGGTTAGGTTAGGTTAGGTTAGGTTAGGTTAGGTTAGGTTAGGTTAGGTTAGGTTAGGTTAGGTTAGGTTAGGTTAGGTTAGGTTAGGTTAGGTTAGGTTAGGTTAGGTTAGGTTAGGTTAGGTTAGGTTAGGTTAGGTTAGGTTAGGTTAGGTTAGGTTAGGTTAGGTTAGGTTAGGTTAGGTTAGGTTAGGTTAGGTTAGGTTAGGTTAGGTTAGGTTAGGTTAGGTTAGGTTAGGTTAGGTTAGGTTAGGTTAGGTTAGGTTAGGTTAGGTTAGGTTAGGTTAGGTTAGGTTAGGTTAGGTTAGGTTAGGTTAGGTTAGGTTAGGTTAGGTTAGGTTAGGTTAGGTTAGGTTAGGTTAGGTTAGGTTAGGTTAGGTTAGGTTAGGTTAGGTTAGGTTAGGTTAGGTTAGGTTAGGTTAGGTTAGGTTAGGTTAGGTTAGGTTAGGTTAGGTTAGGTTAGGTTAGGTTAGGTTAGGTTAGGTTAGGTTAGGTTAGGTTAGGTTAGGTTAGGTTAGGTTAGGTTAGGTTAGGTTAGGTTAGGTTAGGTTAGGTTAGGTTAGGTTAGGTTAGGTTAGGTTAGGTTAGGTTAGGTTAGGTTAGGTTAGGTTAGGTTAGGTTAGGTTAGGTTAGGTTAGGTTAGGTTAGGTTAGGTTAGGTTAGGTTAGGTTAGGTTAGGTTAGGTTAGGTTAGGTTAGGTTAGGTTAGGTTAGGTTAGGTTAGGTTAGGTTAGGTTAGGTTAGGTTAGGTTAGGTTAGGTTAGGTTAGGTTAGGTTAGGTTAGGTTAGGTTAGGTTAGGTTAGGTTAGGTTAGGTTAGGTTAGGTTAGGTTAGGTTAGGTTAGGTTAGGTTAGGTTAGGTTAGGTTAGGTTAGGTTAGGTTAGGTTAGGTTAGGTTAGGTTAGGTTAGGTTAGGTTAGGTTAGGTTAGGTTAGGTTAGGTTAGGTTAGGTTAGGTTAGGTTAGGTTAGGTTAGGTTAGGTTAGGTTAGGTTAGGTTAGGTTAGGTTAGGTTAGGTTAGGTTAGGTTAGGTTAGGTTAGGTTAGGTTAGGTTAGGTTAGGTTAGGTTAGGTTAGGTTAGGTTAGGTTAGGTTAGGTTAGGTTAGGTTAGGTTAGGTTAGGTTAGGTTAGGTTAGGTTAGGTTAGGTTAGGTTAGGTTAGGTTAGGTTAGGTTAGGTTAGGTTAGGTTAGGTTAGGTTAGGTTAGGTTAGGTTAGGTTAGGTTAGGTTAGGTTAGGTTAGGTTAGGTTAGGTTAGGTTAGGTTAGGTTAGGTTAGGTTAGGTTAGGTTAGGTTAGGTTAGGTTAGGTTAGGTTAGGTTAGGTTAGGTTAGGTTAGGTTAGGTTAGGTTAGGTTAGGTTAGGTTAGGTTAGGTTAGGTTAGGTTAGGTTAGGTTAGGTTAGGTTAGGTTAGGTTAGGTTAGGTTAGGTTAGGTTAGGTTAGGTTAGGTTAGGTTAGGTTAGGTTAGGTTAGGTTAGGTTAGGTTAGGTTAGGTTAGGTTAGGTTAGGTTAGGTTAGGTTAGGTTAGGTTAGGTTAGGTTAGGTTAGGTTAGGTTAGGTTAGGTTAGGTTAGGTTAGGTTAGGTTAGGTTAGGTTAGGTTAGGTTAGGTTAGGTTAGGTTAGGTTAGGTTAGGTTAGGTTAGGTTAGGTTAGGTTAGGTTAGGTTAGGTTAGGTTAGGTTAGGTTAGGTTAGGTTAGGTTAGGTTAGGTTAGGTTAGGTTAGGTTAGGTTAGGTTAGGTTAGGTTAGGTTAGGTTAGGTTAGGTTAGGTTAGGTTAGGTTAGGTTAGGTTAGGTTAGGTTAGGTTAGGTTAGGTTAGGTTAGGTTAGGTTAGGTTAGGTTAGGTTAGGTTAGGTTAGGTTAGGTTAGGTTAGGTTAGGTTAGGTTAGGTTAGGTTAGGTTAGGTTAGGTTAGGTTAGGTTAGGTTAGGTTAGGTTAGGTTAGGTTAGGTTAGGTTAGGTTAGGTTAGGTTAGGTTAGGTTAGGTTAGGTTAGGTTAGGTTAGGTTAGGTTAGGTTAGGTTAGGTTAGGTTAGGTTAGGTTAGGTTAGGTTAGGTTAGGTTAGGTTAGGTTAGGTTAGGTTAGGTTAGGTTAGGTTAGGTTAGGTTAGGTTAGGTTAGGTTAGGTTAGGTTAGGTTAGGTTAGGTTAGGTTAGGTTAGGTTAGGTTAGGTTAGGTTAGGTTAGGTTAGGTTAGGTTAGGTTAGGTTAGGTTAGGTTAGGTTAGGTTAGGTTAGGTTAGGTTAGGTTAGGTTAGGTTAGGTTAGGTTAGGTTAGGTTAGGTTAGGTTAGGTTAGGTTAGGTTAGGTTAGGTTAGGTTAGGTTAGGTTAGGTTAGGTTAGGTTAGGTTAGGTTAGGTTAGGTTAGGTTAGGTTAGGTTAGGTTAGGTTAGGTTAGGTTAGGTTAGGTTAGGTTAGGTTAGGTTAGGTTAGGTTAGGTTAGGTTAGGTTAGGTTAGGTTAGGTTAGGTTAGGTTAGGTTAGGTTAGGTTAGGTTAGGTTAGGTTAGGTTAGGTTAGGTTAGGTTAGGTTAGGTTAGGTTAGGTTAGGTTAGGTTAGGTTAGGTTAGGTTAGGTTAGGTTAGGTTAGGTTAGGTTAGGTTAGGTTAGGTTAGGTTAGGTTAGGTTAGGTTAGGTTAGGTTAGGTTAGGTTAGGTTAGGTTAGGTTAGGTTAGGTTAGGTTAGGTTAGGTTAGGTTAGGTTAGGTTAGGTTAGGTTAGGTTAGGTTAGGTTAGGTTAGGTTAGGTTAGGTTAGGTTAGGTTAGGTTAGGTTAGGTTAGGTTAGGTTAGGTTAGGTTAGGTTAGGTTAGGTTAGGTTAGGTTAGGTTAGGTTAGGTTAGGTTAGGTTAGGTTAGGTTAGGTTAGGTTAGGTTAGGTTAGGTTAGGTTAGGTTAGGTTAGGTTAGGTTAGGTTAGGTTAGGTTAGGTTAGGTTAGGTTAGGTTAGGTTAGGTTAGGTTAGGTTAGGTTAGGTTAGGTTAGGTTAGGTTAGGTTAGGTTAGGTTAGGTTAGGTTAGGTTAGGTTAGGTTAGGTTAGGTTAGGTTAGGTTAGGTTAGGTTAGGTTAGGTTAGGTTAGGTTAGGTTAGGTTAGGTTAGGTTAGGTTAGGTTAGGTTAGGTTAGGTTAGGTTAGGTTAGGTTAGGTTAGGTTAGGTTAGGTTAGGTTAGGTTAGGTTAGGTTAGGTTAGGTTAGGTTAGGTTAGGTTAGGTTAGGTTAGGTTAGGTTAGGTTAGGTTAGGTTAGGTTAGGTTAG